>JARHVA010000507.1:2492500-3092500 GCA_037957365.1 Torreya grandis
TGATGTGGTTACATCCTAAGTTAATTTCCATGTTCTTTCTTATAACTATATGTTTGATGATATTTTATTTTGTGAAGTGTTTTTCATATGCCTAATGTGATTCTAGTTCCTAATGGGCTTTCAATTCCATTTTTATTCTCACATCTTTAACACCATTGAATCATCTACCTTGTGCTTTATCACGTGTATTATATGTTTTTTATGTTCCTTGTCATGTTCACTTATGTGTCTAGAGTGTTTCTTACTATCATGTTGTTTATGCCATTATTGTGTTACAATCATCCTTATCATGAAATTGATGTATTTTTCACCTTCATTATGTGACCATGATCTATATCATGGTTTGGGAATATATTGGGGCAAGGCCCCAATTCTTTTATTATGATCATAATTTCTATATATCGAGGACTAAAAACTCACTACTATGTTTTTTAATTTTTTATCTTTTTATATTATCATTTGATCTATGTCTTTGGAATATAAAAGTAAGATATATGTGGTGTATGTTCATACACACCATATCTTTACACATTATAACTATATACTTGGAATATCATAATGTTATATTCAATATATTTATTTTGAAATACGAGTTCAAAAATTCAACCCACATCTCAAAAGGGGCCATATATCATACACTACATTTCTCGTTATTATCCTTTCCTTAACGGAATAATAGATCCAAGTGGTATTTCGTTGATGGTATAATGGACCTAAGGGGAATGTGACTCAACCAAATTAGTATCATTGAATTGGAGGCCTATTTCCAAACACGTACATGGTTCAAAGTTCATTTCCCAATGTTAAGTACCCAATAATTTGGATTTATGTGGATGCGAGGCCCTGTCTCTAAATGACATATATGATTCTCATCTCACTCTACCCTTATCTTGCATCAATGATATGATGGACCCATCATACTAAGGCCAAATGAGGTATTTTATTTCAGTTTTCACTTTTGGTATTTATTATTTTATAGCTCATCCATATTTACCTAGAAAAATGGTTTTCTAGGTCCTCATCCCCATCATTTCAAGTTCAAGAGATCTAGATTAACATTATCCTTTTTGATTATTTTCTACATTCTAATTTATTTGTATGACTAAGCACACACGTTTAAGTGAGGTAAACTATGGTAACTTAAAATGGTTATGTGGATTGTATTTAGCTTTATATTAAAAATGTTAGGACACTTATTGAATTATAGTTATCTTGGTCTAAATTAGGCAATATGGGCCATCTTGTTGACTTCTAGCTTTCTAAAATACCCTTACCCATGCATCCCCTATCTTATCCTACATTTATCTTGTGATTTAGATCCCCTTAAAGTCAATACATGTCCTTCTTTTCCCACCACTTTTTAGGTCTTAATTGTTGGAAGTCGACATGGGTACTAATGTTGTTTAATTTTAATATTGATATTATCTATATGTAGATAAGTAATGTGCTCCATTTGATGAGGAAGCAATCAAAAAAGTTTTATCATTTGTCTAAGCTAGAATTCTATTATGAATTACTAGTGGAGTCCTTACCAAAGTTGGATTTTTGTATAATTTCCATTTTGTTGATTTCTATTAATCGACACATTTGATTATATTTATAAGATATCACCATTTGATAGCTAGTTATCCTTGTATTAGTTACTAACTCTAACTTAGAACCCAAAAGATTTTCTTGTCTACTTTTAGATACATAGTTGTTGCAGTGCGACGATTCAAGACAAGGATGTAAAGATAAATGTATTACAATATACAATTGGGATAAGAGCCTTCTATGTTTCTATTTCCTCATTTATTTTATCTCACTTATTAGAATGACATAATTAATTAAGCATAATTTATTGTATTTGTACATGTATTGGGGTGCTTGATTAGAAACAGGTCATTAATTGTACTGCAAATATAATGAAATAGTTTTAAAAAGAAAACTTTAGAGAAAACTTGTAAACAAATTGAAGATATTGACAAACTTGAAACAAATAGGGAGTAGGGCCCCCTCGAAAGCATATAATGTTAGTAAGTTAGAATTGTAGAGGCTACAGTGGAGAAGAGGACCCAGTTAGGGCCCATAGCTAAAGATAAAGATATTATCATACTTACAAAAATGCATGAGCATGATGGCTATAAGATTCTAGATTTCAAGGGGCATAAGAGAGAAATAATGTTTAATAAGGCAACAAAAAATGGCAAAGGGCATGTGGGAATAATTATTTTAATGAAAGAATATTGGGGTAAAATTATTAGAATAGAGGAATAGTATATAAACAAGTGATGTGATAAAACTATAATACTTGCCGCAAGTGGCAGAAAGAAATAAAGAAAGACAAATTGATTATGATGATGCATCTATAGACATGTGTTTATCAAAAGAACCTATACACTTTTTTATTTATAAATGAATTGAATTCAATTTTCAACTAGATTTACATGCATGTTGAAGGAGAGAGAAAGGAAGAAGTAAAGCACACTAAGAGGAGAGAAGGGAAAAATCACGAGTTGACAAAATTTATAATTATATCTAGTTTGGACCATTAATTAGTAAGTGAACTATAGTCACAAGGGACTACACAAAGGGTAAAAGAATTCAAGTGATGTTCCTCACAAACCTAGAAGAGTGAACTGGCACAAAATTATAGGATTGGAGGAACATGCGAGAGAGAAAAGGAGAGCTAAAGGATGCTGAGAGGAAACACAATAATAATTAGAAGTCAACAAATGTATCGGTTATGTTTAATTTGCATCAATAATTGACAAGTATAAAAAGATATTGAAATCATACAATTTGATGACTGATAATTACTTAAGAGCCTAATTTACATGTATACACTATGGGCTCTCACATCTAACACAATAAACCCTAGAATAATTACATAATTTGTGATTCAGCTTCAGTCTTTGCATTTACAAAGTTTTATGTAATAAATTTATATATAAGTATTCATATTTTTATTTTTTATGGGATTTTTTTAGTGTGTACTTAAGGCATTTAAAGATGACTTCCATGGGTAGTTACCTTTATGACATTTTCCTAATAAGGTAAGGGGAAACCACTTAGCAAAATCACTGTAAACATTTGTTATTAGAGGAGGAAGGGTGAATCAAGCACTTTGGATTCTCACCCTCTAACCTCTTTCCCCATTAGCAAAGAGTTTGGAGCACGTAATATGTCATTATTATCTCATATTTCTTAATGATGTGGGCTTAATCCAATTCTAATCCAATATGTTTTTGTGTTAATTGAAAGCTTCTATAGATGGTATAATTAGTTTATTAATTTTTCTAACATTTCATGTGTCTCTTTTAAGTCATCTCAAATTATCCTCCACCATGAATAATCTTCTCCATAAATAATCACTTTATTGTTCATGCTTAATAATCCCATTCACAGGGCTTATAAAAATCTCAATAAGGATATATCCCTTTTTCATGATACTTTAGGGATTATGCCTTAAATTCCCCGTCTCATTATTTAAAATGCGTCTTTATGAAAAATAAGTCCTCTACCTATTCTTACACAATGGCATAATTACCTAAAATAAACATTGAATATAAACATGAAAATTAAACGCAGAGTATTTTTTAATATTTTGGAATCTGACAAATAAAGCCTTTTCCCAAAGAAAATAGTCTTATCATTCTACTTCAACCAATATAAAACTAAATAAATAATATATTTATAATTTTCTTTTTCATTAAAATATTATTCATAATAAATATTGAAATTTGAACTTAAGAAAGTAAGTTAAATTTTTTACTTTCATAAAATTCCAATACTAACTAATGTTAGAAGCAAATACAATAGTTACTTGCACAACATGTACTAATAAACACTATAGAAGGATTACAATAATATAAAATGACATAACAATTACCATTTTTGCATGTTATTTTGCACCCCAAAATTTAAATTCTTATAAAGAACATGATTTAGACCACAAAGACCCATATTCATCCCTAAAGAGGGACATTTTAATTTGCATTAAGTTAGAAGAGATGATGCTAGTAAGGGATTTCAATGCAAGGACAATAAATAAACATGTTAGCATTCTTAAAAAACATCGATGACCTAGATACCAATCTTCTTTGGCTAGAATAAGAGGATAATTAACAATGGAATAGACTTTTAAAAGATAAGCATGGGACCATTATGCGTTTCGATAAAGAGTTACTGAGCTTGTGTAGCATATAAATTTTCATCATCATCTATTGTTTGAATAAATAGTATAAATCAATGTATCACACATGCATAACCTACAATGCACATAATATAATTGAACATGTTATATGTTCACACAAATGTACATCTAGAATAATAGATATGGGCGCAGGGAATTTTCCTGAGGAGCTTAAATTACATCATAAACCAATATATATATTGGTTTATGATGTAATTTAAGCTCCTCAGGAAAATTCCCTGCTTCCATATCTACTAAACATGTTAGCATTCTAAAAAAACATTGATGACCTAGATACCAATCTTCTTTGGCTAGAATAAGAGGATAATTAACAATGGAATAGACTTTTAAAAGATAAGCATGGGACCATTATGCATTTCGATAAAGAATTATTGAGCTTGTGTAGCATATAAATTTTCATCATCATATATTGTTTGAATAAATATTATAAATCAATGTATCACACATGCATAACCTACAATGCACATAATATAATTGAACATGTTATATGTTCACACAAATGTACATCTAGAATAGTAGATATGGGATTAGGGAATTTTCCTGAGGAGCTTAAATTACATCATAAACCAATATATATATATACATATATATATATATATATATATATATATATATATATATATATATATATATACATATATATACATATATATATACATATATACATATATATACATATATATATGTATATATATATATATATATATGTATATATATATATATATGTATATATATATATATATATGTATATATATGTATATATGTATATATGTATATATATATGTATATATGTATATGTATATGTATATATGTATATGTATATATATATATTGGTTTATGATGTAATTTAAGCTCCTCAGCAAAATGAACCACCAACCAAGGGGAATATCTTCTTGATAGAGGAAAATCAACACACCTTCAAGGTTACATTGAGAAATAATTTGTAACAGGGAAAAGATAAGAGGGCATTCGACACACACACACACATTCCACTAAAAGTGCGAGGCTACTACACATAATTCAAGAAGCTCTAAGCACATGTAAAAGATCTAAACCTAAGAAGGAAAAAAGTGGCTTTTCGACAAATCCTTACTGTGATGAAGAATGCAAGGCAACAAGAACGCTAAATGCATCAACACGGAACATAAAGGAAAATATAAAATAATATCAACAAATGGTGAGAACATGAAAGAAAAAGTATACAAGAACAAGAAGGAAAGAACTAATATAATTAGGGAAACATGGTCCAAAAATATTTTAAAGGGAGTTACGTAAGGAAAAAACAAAAAACAAAAAATAATATTACAACAAGTTAGTGGTTGGAGTACTCAAAATTATTGTACGAATGTGAAAAGGACAATGACACACCTCCTACAATCAATGTTTAAGAACTTTTCACTATTAAATTAAGAAGCTAACAACAAATAAGGGTCCAAAAATAGTTTTCATGTAAACCATACATATTTAAAATGGGAAACATAAATCCTGACGTCTCACATTAGATAAATATTCAATAGAGTCATTCAAAATGACTTCGTGATAGAGTGGACAACTAGCCTAACAATACCCTTGTTTAAAAGTGGAGATACTAATAATCCTTTTAAACTATTGAACCATCATGGGCAATCTCTTCTTTGTAAAGCTTTATGGGAGCATGGTAGAACATATGATTAGCATATGGGCTAATGAAAAAAGAAAGAGATCAAAGGGACAAGCATGTTTTGGACCAAAACATTCGAATATAGATCATTATGTCACACTTAGACACTTTTTTTAAAGGTTTGGGATAAAAAAGGCAAAGTATATATTTTATGTAAATTTCAAGAAAGTATTTGACACAATACCGATGAGAAAACTATGTAGTAGAATGGAGGAACTAAGGGTCCCAACACACTACAAGGCAACAATTCATAGACTATATAAGTAAGTCGAGGCCAAAATCAAAGTGCAAGAAATGTTGTTCGAGTGCTTTGGGAGTGATTGACATCAAATAAGATTGTCACTTTTCTCTCAAATTTGTTTGGGTTATATATCGATAAGCTATAAGAATGGATAGAAAAATATGGCGTTGGAGGGGTTCACTTGGCCATAATAATTTTAAATATAGAGACAACCTAAGGCTTGACATATCACTTATAGGGCCTACAACTCTTTGTAAAGAGGTAGAGCTGCATGTTAACATCGACAAAACTAAGATATTGATATTCTCCCTAAAAAGAAAAAGAAGCATTTGAACTTCTAGTTTGAAGGAGACCTCTTGAAGTGGTATCATAATACAAGTATATTGGTCTAAGCTCTAAAACAAAAAAAAATTAGTTGGGATATATGTAAAATGAAAAGAATACAAGGTGGGTGAAAAGCTCTATATGCACTACAAAATAAATACAATAATGTAAAGCTATGGGATTGGATGATCGCTAGGGTCTTATTTGGGTTATATCATCCCTATGGTGATGTAAGTGTGTGAGTTATGTGCTAGTGACACTTTAGGTTTGAAATGGAGGTAAATAGAAAGGACAAAGAAGCCCTTGATTACAAATAACTTCAAAATCAAGGTCTCAATCCCATATAAAACACTCCTTGCATAAATAAACACTTTCCCATTAAGAGGCAACCTCTATGGTTAAGTTATTATGCTACTTGAAAAAACATAAGACATGGATGTTAGGTTGTGGAGCTAAAAGCTTCACTGATGCAGACATGGAGGAGGTTGCAGAAGAGTTGCAGAGTGTCACAGACACCGGTGTCGGTCAGGCCAACCGACGTCGGTAGGTAGGAGACAGGAAGCAACTGATGTCGGTCAGAAGTCGGCCGGCGTCGGTGAACCCCAGGCAGACAGGGACCGACGTCGGTCACCTATGGTTCGAGCTGCGAGTATATTACGGGCAGTTGGTTGACGAACCAAGTGTTTGCATGTTTAGAGCTAATTTTAAACTGAGAGCTGCGGATCTAATTATTGTAATTAGGTTAGTCTAATTATTGTAAGCATGAGATCTATATATGGACTCATGGGTTGTATTGTAAAAGTGTGCTAGAAAGCCATAGAGCTTTTAGAGAGAGCTAGTGTAGCTCCTCCTAGTTCCAAAGGGGTGTTGAGAGTGTATGATCAGGGAGAGTTGCAAGGTCTGCAAGGTCTAGGAGCTGATCCACCGGGGTACTGGTTGAAGAATCACAAGGACTTGGTGAGGCAAGGACAAGGGTTCTTCAGGGGTGTAAAGATATCTACATTGGTGAGTAAGGTTTAGTGATTTGCAGGTAGCAGAGAGCAGGAGATCTACTTAGAGTACGGTTGTGTACTTGGTGTACTGGTAGCGTGTTACTGACTGGTTGAAGAGGTGAACATCAATTCTGTATTGGAGTTGATTGTTGTGACCAAGAGAGAGAGGGAAGAAGGTCTTGAGGTGTGGTGAACCTTTGAGGTGGAGGAAGAAGTGGCATCTTCCTTATTGTATATTCTTCTGAGTGATTATTAATACAATTGTGTATTGTCTCTCAATTCCTGTGTTGTTTCATATTTCTAGTTACTTATTGATTCTAGTTGAATTCTGTGTTTAGTTGCTAATACAAGAAGTAATCATATGTGCTCTATTGGTAGAGCAAGATCCTGACTAAGTAGGCATCGAAGCATGTTTATTGTTCTAGGTTCCTGACAAGTGGTATCAGAGCTTTTGGTTGGGTTACTAACAGGTGGTTTCAGATCTGGTAGTGTTTGTTGATTACAGGTTACTCACAGGGGTTTCTAATTGAGTGGGAGTATAGCAATGGCAGAAGAAAGTAAGCTACGAATGGAGAAATTGAATAGCACGAATGGTCTGATTGATGGAAAGAAAGCACAGGTAAATAAAGATTGTTGGTTGGTAGCAGATCAGCAGGGAGGAGCAGATGTTGCAGGGGATGTTGCACAGGATGTTCTAGATAAAGTGGAATCTTGGTTCATAGATTCTTTTGCCTCTTTCCATGCAGTTCGAAATAGAGCATCTTTTCATGGGTATGTCTTTGGAGACTTTGGAGAGATTTATTTAGGAGCTGGAGGGCCTTGTCAGATTATTGACGAAGGGGAAGTGAAGCTGAAATTGCAAATGGATGACACACAGTGGTTGAAGGAAGTCATGCAGGTACCAGTCTTGGAGATGAGTCTAATTTCTTCAAGAAATTTGGGTGATGAGAGATGCACTGTAACTCTCACAGCGGATACACTTGAATTAGATGGTGGTAAGAAAGTAGGTATCCTTTATCTATCTACTTATATTGTTGATTCACCTTCTGTTGTAGAGATGTGGCTTCATAGGCTTAGTCACATATGTAGAAGGAGAATGTAGGTTTTGAAGCGGAAGTCAGATGTCTTTGACAAGCTAAAGAACTGGAAAGCCTTGGTGTTCATGGAGGAGATGACAGATAGAGATCAGGTGAGGGAACTGAATTATTCTTAGCAGGGCTACGTTGATTTGAACAGGGTTTTGATCCATGGAGAGCTTGGGTAAAAAGTTATCACTCACAAACGAACACAAGTACCGGCATCGGTCAGACAGTAACCGACATCGGCAACAGGAAGACCGACGTCGGTCATGAGGGAACCGACGTCAGCAGAAAGGATATCGGTGTTGGCCAGGGAAACGACGTCGACAGTTAGGGCCAGTGTAGGAAACTGACATCGGTCGGGAGCAGACTGGGAGATGGCTGAGATCGGTCACTGGAACGGATATTGGGCAGACAACAAGCTGTCAACAAGTCTCAAGTGCTCATGTCGAGGTCAGAAAGGGTAAGTGAACCTCATATTCGTCGTTCACCTTCTTTATATTGCTTATTGATGGTCAAGAACTAGGAAGATGCGAAGAGGCAATGCAGGTAGAATCTAGATACAGTGGGAGCTTGGCATGGATGAGGAGTGTGAGTCCTTGGAGAAGAACCAAACAGGGATTTGTTGGTAGAGTTGTCAGCTGGAAGAAAGCACTGAGAGACGGAATGGATTCCTGTTTTAGAGAAGAGAGTGGATGGACACATGAGATAGAAGGCCAAGGTATATGGTCTTCAGGAAGCTGCAGGATAGTGGTGCAGGTTTGACAGGTAGATGACTAAGCATTGCTTTAGTCAATGTCAGTGTAACTATTGTGTTTATCTTACCAGGTGGATAATGATTGCAACATTATTCTGTTACTGTATGTGAATGGTATACTAGTTATAGGTTCAGAGATACAGGGTTTTGCTGAGCTAAAAGGTAAGGTTTGTTTAGAGGTGTGTCATGAAGAATTTGGAGCAGTGAAATTCTTTGGCATAAGAGACATGGAGATTTTATCTCCAGTGGGAGCTGATGTGAATCATGGTGTTGGCGGGGTTCATGATGCAGGATGCAGAATCAGAAAGCACACCAAGGGCTGGATAGTTCAAGCTTAGCTTGGAACAGGGTTCAAAATCACATGAGGTCTAGTGTAGGCCTAAATTTTCCCAAGCAGTGGGGGTTGTCAGAAAGTATGGAGCCAATTCGAGGAAGGAGTACTGGAGGGCAGTTCAATGGGACTAGTAGTAGGGATTCTTGTTATGCAGGGTCAAGTTCTTCACTACATGGATATGTAGGTTCATATATGGCAGGTTACTTGAATGACAGGGATAACATCACAGGTTGTGTGGTGGTTGGTCTTCAGGATTGAGCTTGAAGAGGGATACAAGCCAGGAAACAGATTAGACGGGCTATAGATACAGGTATAGGTGCAGCTATTTATCTCTAAGTGGGAGATTGTTAGGTTGTGGAGCTAAAAGCTTCACTGATGCAGACATGGATGAGGTTGCAGAAGAGTTGCAAAGTGTCACAGACATTGGCGTCAGTCAGGCCAACCGACATCGATAGGTAGGAGACAGGAAGCAACTAACATCGGTCAGAAATCAACCAGTGTCGGCGAATCCCCAGGTAGACAGGGACTAACATCGGTCACCTTTGGTTCGAGCTGTGAGTATATTACAGAGCAGTTGGTTAATGAACCAAGTGTTTGCATGTTTAGAGATAATTTTAGACTGAGAGCTGTGGATCTAATTATTGTAATTAGGATAGTCTAATTATTGTTTGGATGAGATATATATATAATAGACTCATGGACTGTATTGTAAAAGTGTGCTAGAAAGCCATAGAGCTTTTAGAAAGAGCTAGATGTAGCTCCTCTTAGTTCCAAAGGGGTGCTGAGAGTGTATGATCAGAGAAGAGTTGCAAGGTCTGCAAGGTCTAGGAGCTGATCCACCAGGGTACTGGTTGAAGAATCATAAGGACTTGATGAGGCAAGGACAAGGGTTCTTCAGGGGTGTAGAGATATCTACATTGGTGAGTAAGGTCTAGTGATTTACAGGTAGTAGAGAGCAGGAGATCTACTTGGAGTACAGTTGTGTACTTGGTGTACTGGCAACGTGTTACTAACTGGTTGAAGAGGTGAACATCAATTCTGTATTGGAGTTGATTGTTGTGACTGAGAGAGAGAGGGAAGGTCTTGAGGTGTGGTGAACCTTT
This sequence comes from Torreya grandis, assembly GCA_037957365.1. NCBI lineage: Eukaryota > Viridiplantae > Streptophyta > Pinopsida > Cupressales > Taxaceae > Torreya > Torreya grandis. Next base: position 2,503,186 of record JARHVA010000507.1, read on the forward strand.
GAGGTGGAGGAAGAAGTGGCATCTTCCTTATTGTATATTCTTCTGAGTGATTATTAATACAATTGTGTATTGTCTCTCAATTCCTGTGTTGTTTCATATTTCTAGTTACTTATTGATTCTAGTTGAATTTCGTGTTTAGTTGCTAATATAAGAAGTAATCATATGTGCTCTATTGGTAGAGCAAGACCCTGACTAAGTAGGCATCGAAGCATGTTTATTGTTCTAGGTTCCTGACAATGGAGACTTACAAGTAGCCTAGAGCCATAAGGGAATAAGAGTCTCGAAGGAGAATGAGCCCACAAATAAAACCAAACCACAAATAGAAGAGTAGATGGGATAATAACATAAACAAATACCCAAACTTTAACAAAGAATACAAAACTAAGTGAAAGAAAAGTTTAAGATAGTCATGTGGAGAAAGAAAACAAGTAGAAAATGACAACACTATTTTACATAATTTGACTCAATGTATGAGCATTACAAAAATGTATACATAGGAGTTGAAATTAAATAGAGGGAGAAGATACTCATAGGTCAAATATGGACTCATTCTCATAATTTTAGATGTGAAACATGGAGATGAGCGATTCTTAAGGAAGAATGGGAGGAAATGATGTGTTTTTTGCACGTGTAGTAGAAACAAAGAAACATTTCATCCTTGAATGCCCAACCTACAAGGGCATTCAACTCAACGACACAAAAACATTGAGCACTGACTCCGCATTGGAGTTATTAAAAAAGACGAGGATAAAAATGTCAATGGAGTTGATAACTTAAGTTAGTAGGATAAGGAACAACATTCTTAAAGAAAAAACTCGATTCATAATCTCAACATCTTCGAGCAATCAAGACAATTGTAACAATTTGTAATTTCTTAGATCGTTAAATCTCGTAAACATAATTAAAACTATTTCATTTCATTTCACAAATATAAGCTCCTTAAGATGAAATGGTTTTTACTTGTCCTTGAATTAAAAGACATTATAACTAGCAGTTGCCTCTAATACTACAAAATATGCCAAGAAAGATGCAATTGTAAAATACGTATCATTTTTTATAAAAAAAGATTATGTCAAAATACATGCCATCGTACATGCAAGACAACTAAAAGGATCTTTTTCATTATAAAGATCCCATTGATCAAAATATCCAGAGTAAGAAACATAAAATCCATAAATTGACAAAGTAAAAGTATAAAGATTGGAACCTCACTTATATTCCGGATGGACCACAATTAAATGTTAACCACGAAAAAAACAAACCAATAAAAATACAAGTGGCCGTTTCAATCGACCACTATTTAACCAGAAATCACTACTCCCCTCACCTCCCCTACAAAAATGAGTGGCTAGTAGCGACTTTCAGCAATGTTTTAACGTTATCTGCATTTGAACATAATGGCTTTAAATTCAATTCCTTATCCAGAATAAGCCCATAACAGTAACTCATAGAGGAGCTGTGGGCATGGCAGCAGTTACCCAACAATTAAACCTCTCATGGGCTTTCCCAAACAGAAAAGCCCTCAACAGATTATGTTCCTCAAACTCTCCTCGACAATGTCTGAGAAAGACTAAAAATAACCGCAGAGGAAATGGCATATTCTGCAGAATGGCAATATCGAACGCAGAGACGCAAGAGAGGGAGGCATTAATGGAGGAAGTTGACATGCGATTACGAAGAATAAGGGATTTTCCAATGGAAGGCGTAGAATTCACTCTCGAAGAATTTGCTGCTGCTGTTGAAGGAATCGACATCGATATCGACATCGGTACCACGGTCAGTTTTTTATTTTATTTTATATTAATACTAACCCTGAAAATCCCAATTAAATTTGTCTGCTAACCCTAGTGCAATGCATAAATTTGCATTCTAAGCCTACTCATCCTAAAATTATGTTTGTCCGTGTTTTTTTTGAGTTGAAAGATCAACGTTCTAATCCTTCAGAATCGCTTAGCATCTGTTGGTATTGGATGCATAAATAATAATAAATTTTCGGCTTAGTGCTACGGATTGGGGAGTGTTTATTCTATCAAATTTATCAAGGATTTTAACTCAGCTTCATTGCTTTTTGATGTTTCCTGGTACCTTGGTGGATGGCCTGGCAACACACGTTGTTATCTTTGACTTAGTGCTACAGATTGAGGAGTATCTATTTTGTCAAAATTTTCAAGGCGTTGAACCCAGCTTCATCTCTTTTTTGTGTCTCCGGAGATTTTTAGGATGGCGTGATAATGCACTTTACCAATATCTGCACCAATTGGACTACATCCTGTTCAATTATTATTGTTTTTAATTTGGTAAATTCTTTTTTTTTTTGATTGTATAACCTTGGACTTAGCTACCACCCTTGTCAATTAAAATACACCACAGCAGCCAGTAAATTATATGTGGCATTTTACCCAATCACATCATTTTATTATGCATTATAGAAATTTCTATGTCAATTATGAGATGGACACCAGAGTCAGTTGTTTTTTCTGCACATTGGTCCTAGAAATCGGAATTAAATTTGTTTTCTTACCTTAGTGCACCGATAAATTTGCATTCTACACCTACCGGCTTTCTTAAGCTCAATAAATATTGGGTCAAAATTCCTCCTTTTTGGGTAAAAACTTCAACTTATTGGTGAAGATCAAGGAGTGTTTCGAAGTCAGTTGTGAGATCAGTACCACGGTGAGTCTTTCTTTTGCACAAAACCCTACAATTCTCATAATATTTGTTTGCTAACCCTAACGAACTGCATAATTTTGCATTCTAAGGCCATTTCATTCCCTTATTATTTTAAACTGGTAAATTTGGGACATCACCACACCTAGGCTGATTGGGAGGATGGACACAACCCCATTCCCAATGTATGCATTGGCCGCATTAACATGGCACCTTTATCACCCACACACTTTGAAGTGTGGCCTATGTGCTGTAGGCTGCCTTGATGCATTATGGACATTTGGACATTTGACATGGAGCTCTTCTATACTAGTGTACTCTACTAACCATTGCACCACAGCCCATTTGACTTTCATTCCTTACATTTTATTCATACCTGATTAGTTCTTTTTATGTGGTAACCTTTGGCTTAGTTGACATGACCGAGGGGTATTTCAAAGTCAGTTATGAGATTGTTACATCTGTCAGTTTTAATTTTTTTTTGGCATAATAATCCTTAAAACCCTAATAAATTTTGCTTACAAACCCTATTGCATTACATACATTTACATTCTAAGCCTAATAAATTTGGAAAGTTTTCCCTATGGTGTAACCTTTGGCTTAGATTCCATGATCGGGGGGTTTCTCTGCCATCAAATTTTCTTAGGACTTGCCCTGGCATTGTCGTTGGATGTGCTGCAAGCCAATAGGAGGAACTATATGTAGCTGCTGACAGGAATAGACCTACTAACCCCAGAGGTCGACCGACAGAACCCAACCCCTTCAGAGGCCTTGTCTATTGGGGTGTGCTGCACCTGAAAAGTTGGATTAGGTATTTGTGTGGCATGCTAACTCTTAAAATCCCGATCAAAATCTCCAAAGCTCTTCTGGATGAACTACGTAGAAGCTTTTGTTCAATCTTCTTATGAAAAATCTTTGATCTAATTAAATTTGTTTACTAACCATATTATAATACACAATTTTGCATTCAAAGCCTAGATCAGTCCCAAAATTTTATTTATATCTGTGTTGTCCAGTCTTTTGGCTTTGATGCAGTAAGGAGTTTAACCATAGTTACCATGTTCAGAACGTTTGGAAGGGGAAAAAAGTTCGGAAGCTCGGAATTTTGAAAAAAGTTCGTTTGGTAAGTTTGGTAATTCGGTTAGGAAACTTTTACAAATCATAAAAAATTAAATATATCATACATATTTGTAAAATTTAATCACAAATATAAATACTATAATAAATTAATTATTATTAATATTTAATCATTTATCAAACTAAATTAAAACTATTAAACATTCCAAATTAAAATGTGAAACAATAAATTGTAAAATTAAAACTAAAAGTTAAAAACTCCAAAATCTTAAAAATTTAAAAGAAAACCAAAAAAATAAAAAATTCCTACGGGTCTACAATTTCAAACGGAACATTAAAAATTTAAAACACAAAAAAAAAAAAACAAAAGAAAAAAAATTATACAAAATGTACTTGTCTCCTTGTGTCCCAACTGGCGACGCTGATGAGCCCTGAGGCTCCCTCGATGGTGACGGTGTTTGGCCGCTAGTGTGTCCATGACCTAATTGCTAAGACTTCACTGTGAGTTGTGAGCTCGCTGTCCACTTCTTGCTTACCTGTTCCCCGTGAGCTCGCTGTGCATCTTCATTACGGTTTCACGTTCAAGTTTTCAACCTGTTCGGCGGTTAGATGTTAGGTTTTTTTTTATTTTTTTGGTCAAACAAGTCGACCGTAGGATCTATGCTGTGTAAAACGCGTTTTGACCTTTTTTTTGTTTTTACTATTTAAAATATTGTTTTAATTTATTTTTTATTTAATATATATATATATATATATATATATATATATATATATATATATATATATATATATATATATACTGTGTTGGAGGGGTACGCCCCCCGGCCCGACGCCTCCTGATCGGAGGCACCTCTGGCACGGGGACGTCCCGGGGACGCCCGGAGGCGCCCGTCACGCCCCTGGCCCGACGCTTCTTGTTCGGAGGCACCTCCGGCACAGGGACGTCCCAGGGACGCCCGTCGGCGTGTCGGGAACGTCCGGCATGCTGGCGGGTGCCTCCGGGACGACTCCGGGCATACCCGGGGCGTTTCCGGGGCGTCCCCGAAAATTTTCGGCGGGTGGACCCCCATTTTTGCCTCGGATTTCCATATTGCGGTCGGTTGGTTCGGATCTCTCTCTTATAACTCTGCGAATAGTGGCGGGCTTATGATCGGGTGTTTTCGATTCAATTTGAGCTTTGGCCTCAGGGCATTGTTAGGGTTATCGACGCCCGGATCCCAACTCACTCACCCAGTAACAAACTTGATTAAATGTATTTTGGCTTTTTTTGATTATTCCTGGAGTTCTTCTCTGAAACTATCGGATCTAGCCGCCCCTTGCCAGTTCAGTTTTACGCCTTTGCGTATGGTTCCAGGAGTGGACCTTCGGAATGCTCTCGGAGTTGCCTTTTCAGATTTGCACTTGAAAAAATGAGCTTGATCAATATAATGGGATCCTTACGAGAATGGTGGCATGGATTTTAACTTATAATTACTATGGGGGGAGGGTGTTCTTCGAATGCCCTTGCGGGAAAGCAAGTGAAAAGACGGGAAAGATATTGTTCCCCCCCTTGTCCGCAAACAATTCCGGATGCTCGAGTTCGGAAATAAGTGGAAACGAAGCGGGATCAAATTAATTAATTTTAAATTTTTCATTTAATATAATATAACTATTAAAAATAAAATAAAATATAATATTAAAAATTTAAATAATATTAAAAATTTAAACTAAATACTATTTAGTTTTTACATTTTTAATATTATAATTTATATTTTATTTTAAATTTACAGTTTACTATATCTTTAGGTAGTATTTAAATTTTATTTTTAATATTTTTAATTTTAAAATTCTTTTAAATTTTTATATATATATATATATATATATATATATAGAGAGAGAGAGAGAGAGAGAGAGAGAGAGACACGTACCCACGACGTATCCAAATCAAGGTTTTTGAAAAATGACGTACCCGCATACCCGAATCGTACCCGTACACGTACCCGTATCCAAACAACATAGTGTATATATATATATATATTCCCAGAAACGGCGAATTTATCTGAACTAATTTGTTTTGCTCGAAAAGTTCGGTTTGAACAGTATATGGACTGTATTTGGACGAATATGGTAACTATGAGTTTAACAACTCTTTTATTTTAATCTAAATAACAAATTTAAATATGGAATGGGTCACCTCCACTTGTATAAGGCTCAGAAATATCTTCAAACATGAAAGAAAACCTACTCTAAATTGTGAACCTTGAGAATAAGGGAGAGAAAATGCTTCAAACAAGTAAATCTTACTTCGTTTCTTTGAATTTTTTCAGAGACACAAGATTTGATAATTCTTTGCACAAGTAAACTGCGCAGAATAAAAATGACAGTAGTCCAGATTTGTCATGAACAATACAAATGTTTAGATAACAGAATAAAATTGTTCAATTGTATTTTCTTCGTAACATGCTTCTAACAAAAATTTAGATCAAACTAAGCATACAAAGCTTTTAGACCATCTAGGCAAATAACAGTAGTTCAAATGCCCAAGCAGTAATCAAAACCTCATTAAGCCTGCAGCGAAATAAAAAACACAACATAATATCAACATAGCAAAACTCAAATCAATACTACAACATATATCAATATAATAGTTGCAGAGAAATCACCCCTTCTATTAAATTTGTGTTTTGTATAGTGTCTCCTTGCAAGAGTTTTTTTTAATATTTATTTTTGGACTTCTTGATCATTAAAGAATATTACAAGCCACTTTTTTAAGTAAATAGGGGTTTCAATGCTTCCCTATCAAAAGGAATATGAAACAAATGACCCACTGTGACTGTTCATATACCTCAGAAAAAAACAAATCATGTTTTATTTAGACTTTCAAGCCTCACAGGGAGGATTATGTAGCCAATGAACGCTTCTGAGATAAGAATGCCAGCGAGAGAAACATCCTCAACCCCCCATGACTAGCCTTGCAATCATTTTGATCCCCTTGTAGCCAATTTAAAATATGCTGCCATCCGCCTACATTTGGGAAATTCCATGAGCATGGGCTGGTGAAGCAGCCTTACCTATGCCACCCATTGCATACACTTGGGGCCTCTTTGAGAATCAAACCAACCAAACATTCTCCCCTATACCACCCATTCTTGGCAACTGCACAGTCCAAGGTGGTATCTGTGGTCCTCTCTTTCGGCCAAGGAATAAGGTGGATGCGTGCACCTCTTCTTTTGTAGGCTTTCCTCATTTTTAGGCATAAATATAAAAGAAGGATCAATCTTCCACTTTATCTTATCTGACTGAAAATACTTAAGAAGTTTTGAAAAGGCGCACAATAGAATCCCATCTAGGATTACGGAAACTGGCTCTAAAGCTAGTGCAATGCCACACCCTGTTATTGATAAGGTCGCCATGCTGATTATCAAGGGTTGTAGAAAATACTTTGCACTTTCAAAATTAGTGGTTGTCCATGGATTCTTGCTCCATACCATAAGTGGATTGATCTAACAAACCCAAGAAGGCAAGAACCTTAAAGTACATTTTGAGTGACCATATGAAGTGACTTTGGATCTTTATTTTTGCAAAATCTGCTCGGGCAACGCCAGCTAAGGTGTTTGTTATAACCTACTTTTATTGGTTTGCTGCCTTTGTTATGTCCACATTGCAAAGCAATCCATGATCTGTGAAGCTTTCCCTCATTGCAATTCTTTTGCGAGCTATTCTATATTGTGAAGCTTGGTCTTCTTTGGGAAGCTTCCATTCTTTCCCACTTTGCAAGGATTTGGTCTTTATTGTAGAGCTCTTCACTTTTTGCAAAGCTTTTGCGGAGCTTTTCTTGTTTGCAAAGCTTTCCCTTATTGCAAAACTTTTCTTGTTTGAAAATCTTGTCTACTTCTTCGACAGTTGGTGCTTAGAGCTTGCAACAAAAAGGGGAATGAACTGTTTGTTTCCATTCTAGAAAAACAACCTATGGAGAGGAAGAAAAGAAGAGAACCAAAGGCGAAATAAGTACAAAAAACATAACACACAATGTGATCAAATTAAGGCCTAAAACAAAAGATAACACATAGGAGGAATGAAATATAAAAGCCCTTTAGAGGTAAACAAAGCACCAGGTAGGAAACTTGGACAATATTCGATGAAAATTGACAATAAACTCAAACAAAAGAAACTAGTGAAAATAGTCAGAAATCACCTCAAAAGTTCATTATTAATGCCACATGATCACTTATTATCATTTAAATTTTTGAAGGGAAGTGGCCCCAAATTTGCAAGATGTGGGTGCATTGGTGAAAATGATTTGTTTTATCCTATTCATTTGGTTAATTTCCCCTTTCGGGTAATCTTTGTTTTAGTTGCCATGACCGAGTGGCACTCTTCTATCAATTTCACCTAGAGCTTGTGCTCAACCGTGTCTATTAGGGCACCACACCTGGAAAGTTGGATGCATTATTATTTTTCTAAATAAAATTTTACAAAGCTCTTCTAGATGAAATGCGTAGAATCTATTGTCCAATCTTCTTATCTATGTTTTTTGATCTAATTAAATGCATGTACTACATAAGTTTGCATTCTAAGTCTAGTTCTTTCCTTAAGTTTTATTTATACCCGATTATTCTTTTTTTGACTTTGTAATACCCCCTTTTTGGGTAACCTTCGACTTAGTTGCCACAATCAAGGGGTATCGTTGCCCAATTTTAACACTTTATCATGTCTAGTGGTATTTCAATGTCAATTATGTGTTTGGCACCATAGTCAATTTTATTTTCATACCAACCCCAAAAATCCTTCAAAGCTCTTTTGGACTAAGTTGTCAGTCCTGGTACTGGTACGGGGTTTGGATAGACCTATATGGCAATTTGTTTTGCCCAGGGTGCTGCTTCGATATGGTCATACAAAAAGATATATAAAATAGTAAAAATATAGCCATATAAGCAAAATTATTTGCTTAATATGTAGAGTAAACAAGATAAGTTAAACAACCACTAAACATTTCAAAACAACTACTAATAATTCAATGCCAAATGTCACAATAAATACAAATGGATTAATAGACTAATAGTTAGCAATTAAACTTGGAACTACAAGTACATAGTGCAAATGTATACTCAAAATAAATCAGCATATTGTTCTTCATCGAGAGCATCAACATCATCTTGTGGTTCGTTAGAACCACAAGCAATAGTAATGCCATTCCCATTTGTTGCGCTATGCAGGTCGTGTGAAGTACTCTTTGGTTGCGTGTCAAGCAATGAAAGGCAGGCAATGGAAGAATCCAAGTCAGGATGCTCTGGCTCTACATCCCAACCCATCGTCTCCCCTTGCTTGTATGTCCCTGATTGTGTGATAAAAGGCGTAGGTTGGAATGCACACAGACCAACTCCTTTGCCTTCATTTTTGCCAACTAGTTGCACTTAATTGAGTGGATAAAGGTGTATGCACTCCAGTTTTGCTCAATTGAAGAGAAATTTGTAGTCTATTGAAACAAAGTCAATGCAAAATTAAAATTTATAAAAGTTAAAACTAGAACTAAATACTACATAGTAAAAAATTCAAAAAAATAAAGAAAGTTAGAGAATTAAGAACCTTTATTGTGATAGAATTTTTTATTGCAAGAGGTTGGAGGTGTGTGGATCCTTGCCCATGGAGATATCACATGTGTGAGCATCCTTGTACTTGTCTTGAAAAATGCAAAGGGTGTGGCTTGTAGAGGTTATGGGATTCCCAAAATCTCCCATAGTTGTCTTCTGCATCTAGATTGGGGAAGAGTCTAGTGAATGTTGTCTTATACCTATCTCTGTAATTGCAATATCCTTGTACGGTGGCATGCTCTTGGGCAACGAAAGGATCTCAACGCAATAGTATTTTGGAGTTAAGGCAAAGGCAAGGAGATACATTGGGGTGGTCATTTTGTTCCACCTATCAATGAGATATGAGTGCACATGCTTGAAGCTCTCAATCAGATATTGCTTTCTGGCATTTATGATGGACTAAATCTTCTCACTCATTAAGTTGATTCCATCATAAATCGCACCCAAACATTGACGATCCATATCAACTCTAATCATACTCAAGTTGGCCTCTATAAAATTGGGCAAGTAGTCTATGTGGGTCCACCACTCGTCATTTGAGATCAACCTTGATCTGTAAACTTGGTGGATATTCCACTCCAGGCTCCCCCAATGAAGATCCTTTTAAGACAAGGGGTTGTCTTCAAGTTCTATGCCATAGAACAACACCTAAAATGCTATTTTAAGATGTATCCCAACTCATATGATTGACATCTATAGCATACAAGAGAATATGCAACTCTTCGCATGCAATCTCCACATGCTACATCCATTGCATACATTCCTTCACACTCTAAACATGCTACTACTCCATACATGACTACAATTGAAATGGTTGCATAGAAGTGCAATATCGATGTGAAGTTCTTTAACCATTAGGGACAAATACTATGCTTGTGATAGATGATTCTTGAGCCCTCCTAAGTGTTTTTTGTATTAGACTAGTTGCAAGAATTGAAACATGCAAACAAAGAGAGATAACACAATATACTTTGGAGAAACTTAATATGAGAAAAATCCAACAAGAGTGAAGCCATGCTTCTTCATCTCTACTATGTTCTACATTTTACAAGCTTTTGCCATCTTGGGCTTACAAAGACACCAATCTCATGGGCTCTTATACTCGTAATGATCTCTACAATGCTCAGTGGAAGACTCGCCTCTTAAGCAAGAAAGACTACAAAACTCAGGTATCTCAACTAGGTAGTTTTCAACTCAATTTCATACATGACAACCATGAGTTGATGAAGGAAGTTGAATGAATTTTTCAAATTCCTTAGCTCGAATGCTTCAATGCGTGAATGAACTCTATAGTTTCATATTTATACACAAGAACACCTCTTAGGATATCGCACAAGAAGCCCAAGAGTTGGAAACATGAAGCCAAAATACCTCCATGTCCTTTAAATTTCTCATGTTTGCAAAATTGCTGCTATATACAAGTTGAAACTGTTGGGGCAGTTGTGAAACCGCCACTAATGGTTGCAAAATCACCACAACAAGTTTAAAATCATTGGGGCGGTTGCGAAATTGTCACTATATGCAGACTGACGGTTTCATTACCATGAAAAGTCCTCTAACTTTTAGAGACCATAACGTTTGCATACAAACTCGAAATCACAAGTCGTTTGTTTTGAAATTGCACTATTTTTCGAGAGGAATCCAAATATGTACTCAAAAGGTACTTTTGATGCCAACCATTTGTTGTTTAAGCCCATACATCAGACTTTAGCTCTTTCCCAAGACTTGGCTTGTCGTGAATACCCCTGTTTGACAGTCAATTGTCTTATCGACTGAATTGAATGATCTACGTGATCCAAATTTGCGATCATATGCCTCAAATTTGAAGGCTTTTGGACCCACAAAATCCATATAAAAACAAGATGAGGATTTACCTTCTATCTTCTCGAGTGGGATGCCGATTTTATCATCCTCTTGGACTGTACCTTGTTTCTCTCTCTTGGAGAATGATTGCCCATCGGGCAACCCTGGGTTGATAAAGAGTCCATGACTTCTTCCAATCTTTGCCAACTGACCTCCCTGCACTTGTCGGTGTCTCAATCTTCTTCATGGCTATTCCTCTTAGCCCCTTTGCTGCAATACACATGCCTTGTAGGCTAGAGTGAAGCTCTCCACGAGTAGATGCTTATACAACATCCTCCTTGCTGTACACAATGAATTCAATAATTGAAGAAAACATGTTGCATTATGTAGGTGGTGTTACAGTAATATTCACCATGCTTACAAATTGACTTATCTTGGGTCTTACAATTCAAAAATGCAACATACATGGATTGGAAACATACAATTCCATTTACAAAGTTGCCCATATCTTGTAACTGAAAATTTGCATTAAAAAAAATGCAAAGTCATAGAATGAAACACATCTAATGAAAGAACATGGATGTCAAAACGTACATCCATGATATCCAACAATCTTCTTGTGGAGTGCTACTCACCATGGACACACTTCTCACCCTGTACCACTAACCTCATGTCTTGCCACTTCTTCTTCCTCCATGGAATGCCCTTGGGCTCATGAGCATGCTACAAGATGCCCAAACATGCCATACCAACTGTTGTTATACCAAAATCTGTTTTGGAGTGAAGGAATAATTGAACGATTTTTTCAAATTCCTTAGCTTGAATGCTTGAATGAATTCTATAGTTTCATATTTATACACAAGAACACCCCTTAGGTTTGCACAAGAAGCCCAAGAGTCAGAAACAAAAGTCAAAATGCTTTCATGTCCTTTCAACTTCTCGTGTTTGCAAAACTGCCGCTATATGCAGGCCGAAACCGTTAGGGTTGTTGCGAAACTGCCACTAATGGTTGCGAAATTGCCACTAATGGTTGCGAAATTGCCACTAATTGTTGCAAAACTGCCACAACGATTACAAAACTGTCGGGGCAGTTATGAAATTGCCATTATATGTAGACTAGCGGTTTTTTCCACCATGAAAAGTCCTTTATCATCCGAGGTCATAACTTTTGCATATGAACTCGAAATCACAATATGTACTCAAAAGGTACTTTTGAGGTCAACCATATGATATAAAGCCCGTACAACAAAAAAATGCTCTTTCTAGGGTTGTGTGTATCATGAATATCCCTATTTGATAGTCAATTGTCTTATCGATTGAATTGGATGATCTGCTTGATCCAAATTTTTGATCAAACCCTTTCAAGTTTTGATCCCTCTTTGTATTTGATTGCCTCCGTATAGTGCAAAGGTTTTTGATAACCATGTTGCAAATGCTTATCGCACATTCACAAGTTGTCTCAATTGTGTTAAGATAAATAGAGTTTCAACAAGCTAATAAGAAATTAAAACAAATAAAATTTAGAAAAAGTACAAAATTTTATTAGTTACAAACATAAAATATAAAATTATACATTAGTGATACAAAAAAGATATTTACCTTTAACAACTCCAATTTCGAGGACCTGAAGATGCCTTGGGATATGATGGTTGGTGATAAACATTTGGATTTCATTGGCCTCATCATGCACTTGTTTGATCCACAACTTTTGTAGCATTAGGTTGAGGGAATGAACAACACAAGGTGTCCACAATAAGTGCTCGTACCTTGCCTAAACTAACATCCTCGTGACTTGGAAACTTTTAGTGTTGTTGATTATAATTTGGACCATAGTTTAAAAAATTGTACTTGGCAGCCCAAAACTTTGACTTGTACTAGGGACTTGGCAATTACTCGACAACTTTATCGCTACTTCAAAAATTATACAAATTCATAAAATAAATTGAAATAACATGAAAAACATTGTTAAAAAGCATGGAAAATGAAAGTAGAGATTACATAAGTATATTTTATATTAGTTTTTGACCAAACAACAATACACTGCTCAGTTTTAGACCAAAAAAACAGTACAATGCTCATAGACTAGTCGTCATTGCACTGTAAAATCATCTCCAACACCTCCTATGCTATGAAGTGGAAGGTAAGAAAACATAACATTTGAAGATGCAAGACTGCTAACTATAAGACTTCACAATGGTCAACCGACATAAGACTGCAATCATGATTTTTAGCCAAATAGATTGGTAACTATAAGATTGCACAACCCACATTTGCCTGATCAAACCATCTTTGTGCTGATGATAAATCCGTGGGCAATGATGATTATGAGAAAGTTATAAACCCTTGGCAAGTTGGCAATGAATTGTGATGATAAATTGGGAACCCTTGGCTCTGGCAGTGAACACTAAAGACTCAAAAGCCCTAAGTCGCGAGCAGTCAAAGGTTGTAAATCGTGAGTAGTGAATCATGAACAAAGTGGAAATGATAGTGAGCAGATCACCCTAAATTGTGAGCAAATGTCGAGAGCATAATGAAAATCGCAATTGCAGGCAAAATGATGGATTTTTGGTCCTTAATCGTTATAATCCTGAGCTACCCGGGTCGACCCTTGTTAGTTACTTGCCAAAAAACCACGGTTTTTGGGGTCAACCCGTGCGACGATAAGTTTGGCGATTTTTTGTTTCAGAGCTTGCAAATGGGTACCTGCGAAAATAGTCAATTTACCATGAATTTTAATATAGAGACTTGGACAATGTTTTGAGGCCCCACCGCTTCAATCGACTACATGAGGATGTTGGCGATGATTTGTGCATCTTTCATCTGTCCCTCGTAATCAATGACACTTAGAAACATTGCCCTTTAGGGCTTACTGTAACTTCATTAATTAATGGCCCATTAGTTGCATCTTTCCATGGAATCGATAGACAACCTTGTTTCGATCCATGCATCCCTAATAAGCTTCAATGAATTATCCACATGTTTTTTCTTTGGCGAATAGGTGGTGCACATCTTTTCATACCTTGGGTTGGTGCACCTTTTAGGGATTTCATTGATACCTCTCACCATTTCTTGCCAGTATAGTGATGTAACAACATTAAATGGCAGCCCATAGGTGTAAATACAATGTCCAATGAGCCGATTAGCTACTTGCATGGATTCATTCTGAAATGACCTTTCCAACGGGCCCGCACCTATCATTCTCTTGTGAGTAAGTGGCGAATCTTCTTCCTCTGTAGAGGATGTTGACATAAATGGATGTGGTGCGGCCACAACATGGTTATGAGATGGAGTATCAAGCGGCTTGCTACATCGAAATCCTTTCTTTGCCAAATGATACTTCGATTAGAGGGCAACCATTGCATTTGCTGCTTCTTGCTCTTTAATATATCGAAGGATATTTGGTGCTGGCACCCCTTTCCACTTGGCCAATGCAATCTTTGATTCTTTAGCTAGGAATCATGCCTAAATGGGGTTTCACTCGATTGTACGAGCTCTTATAAGTGGCACTACACTTTGTGCAATGCTAAATATAATCCCTTCCACTTGAAATGTGTTCTAACATCGGGACATACTTCTAAAGGGGCAAGAAAGGATTGGTTTTGAAGGTTGTTGTCACCCCTTGGCCCACTGAGCTAGCACTTGTAGCCATTCTAGAAAATACTTGGAGCTACCTTGTAAGAAAACAAACACATTATTGCTATTAAGTAAAAAAGAAACCTATTTGTTGAAAGAATGTTTAAAAAAATAACAAAAAAATAGAAAACAACCATTCTATTGAAGATTGAAATTTAAAAAAGGAAATATAAAATACAAAAAAAATTCACAAAAAACTTACATTAATTTAACTACTCTCCTTGTTGCAAGCTCCTTCAACTCCTAGGCATCAAATGGGCACTTGCAGTAGGATAGGATTAGCAAAAGAATGGAGTTTAATCCCTAATCATTTAACAAAATGAAGGTGAGAAAGTAAGTGTGCAATGAGAGGTAAGTGTGTTTTTGTTTGCTTTTGACAAAATGAAGGTAAGAGAGTCTTTTAGAGTTTTCACGTACTTTATTATTTTTTAAAGTCCAAGTTGACCATTTTTATATTGAAAAAATAAAAAACTGTTTTTTAAAGGTTAGGATTGTGGGTCCTTGAGGGGTCAACTTGAGCATGCTTGGGTTGGACCAGATGGTGTTTTGAATCGGGACTGATACCTGGTATGCGCTGTACTAAGATCAGTTCCATAGTACCGAATGACCCAATAACTTAGCTACTAGATGAACTCCATTATAGCTTTTTGTCCTATTCTTCAAGCAAAAAATCTTTGATCAAATTAAATTTTTTTAACAATCCTAGTAGACAAAATAAATTTGCACTCTAAGCCTAGTTTGGTCCTTAAATTTTATTTGTGCACGCTTGTTTTTTTTATTAGTAAAATTCCCCTTTTTCGGCAACCTTCGCCTTCCACAAGTCATGATCAAGGGATATTTCTTCCATCATATTCATTCAGGATATACCCCCATTGGGATACACGAGTTGGATGCAATATTTAACTATGTTTCTTTGAGTTTCTAGGGCGATTGGACTTGGACATAATTGTTTTTCCTAATATATATCAATAGAGAATGAAGTAGAAAAATAAGGTGTTTAAGAAAGACTAATTAGCTAGATGATAGCATATCCCTATGCAAAGGATATCAATTTGGCTCAGTATAAAGGGACATCCAAAATGAAAAAAACTCTTGAAGTTACAGAGTTTATTTTCTCCATCTACCATCTTATCAAGGTACCCTATATCCCTAACAATATTTTGGCATCTCTTGGGGATTGCAAAGGGATGATCAGGGTTTTTTGTACCCTTCAACTGCCACGAGTCCATTTGAGATTTGCACCCAACCTCATTCGTTGACATACACAACAATCAGTGAGTTGGATGTAGTATTTAAGTATGTTTCTATGAGTTTCTAGGATGATGGAATGGAGGGATGCATTTTTGGGATGGCAAAACTTTTCCTAGATTTTGGAGAATGTAAAGGGATGACCATAGGATGGTGAATTATACATATTTAAATAATACAAGAACTTTATAAAAAACACATTTTATAGCTTATCAATTGTATAATTAAATTGCTAAAAATCATTTAACATTCTAAAGAGCTGAAATTCAAATAACATAAACACCTATGACAATGAACATTCGACATTGACCTTTGAAAATTGAGCGAAACACTAAGATATGATTACGAAATTGTAAACATGAATATCTAATTGTTGTATTATCAATGATCATGAAAATAATTGTTTGAAAATGCCCCTTATTTTCATTTTTTTTACATATGTGTTTTTCCTTATTTTTTAAGCAATTGTTGATGTGAGGGATGTCAGGGCATTCTTGGGACTATATCAATAGATTGGAAACGTTCGCCGATCTCTCGAGGACAATGGGACATCTCCAAGTATCCTTGATGCAAACGGGATTGAGGGGGCCAATTTAATGGTTGCCTTACTCCTTAGTTGAGACTTACACTCACCGATGGACATAAACAACCAGACACAATACTCAGACTTGGAAACCCAAACACACTCTATTTAATGAATGAGAAAGGTTACAAAGATTTCATTACCCATACACTTCCCTCACTGAACTATGAAAAAGACAATGAACATCTCAATCTCTTGTGGATTGATTACACTCTCTTTGCTAGACGTACACCATCATAGCAAGCTCCTCAAGTGTTTGCATCTCTCTCTCTCTTTCACTCTCTGCCTGAAGCTAATTCCCTCTTGCCTCTCCTGGAATCGGAACTAATTGAAGCTACCTTTCTTAACTAACACTTCTGAGCTCCTACCAACTGATCCAAATCACCCCTGACTATTTTGACAAGTTGTAGTGACTCTTCAAACTCCCTCCAGTTTGGAAATCAATTTACATGTCAAAAAATGATGATCTAGATAGTTAATTTACTTGTGCCTTCAATGCTGGCAAAACTGTCAGCTACTGCAGATCGGACGGTTTTGTAACCCCCTGTTAATGCAGACCGACGGTTTTGAAACTTAAGCAGTTGTTTCGTTACCTTCCTAAAAGGATACGATTGACTTTTGGGAGATGATTGAAATCGTCTCCACTCGACATTTCCAATTTGCTAGAGTTGTGATGGTGTTCTTGACACTATTGTTGCTCATGTTTGACGTGTACAATGTTGTTGACGAGTCACACAAATGTGCACACACCCCGACCCATGTTTTTGGTTGATGCAAGATTGTTTGTAAACCCAGATGCTTGTGCATTAGACACACAGGGTAATTGAAATGAACCGTGAGCTCCTGCTCATGAACCTTGTGTGAGCTATTATATGGTCTTTCCGTTCTTGGCAACCTCAGATGCACTCATGCAAGTTGCATGTTTTCAGCTGCTTTAGTCTTCCACTTGACCAAATATTCTTTATATTCCTTGTTCTTCCACTTGACCATCTCAATCTCTTCGCCTTCCTTCTCAAGAAATTGCTGTTGCCAATACACAATCGAAGCATTTGAACTTACTTCCTCTTCACTTGTTTGTCCCTCATAGTAAGGGTACAAATCCACTACATTGAAGATGAGTGATATATCAACCCCATGTGGTAGCTCAATCTCATATGCATTGGTTGAATTTTTTTTTAGAATTCTACAAGGTCCAATCTTCTTCCATTTGAGGTTGTTGTACGTTCCTTTAGGGAGCCTTTCCTTACGCAAATGTGCCAAAACCAAGTCATATACTTGGAACTCTCGCTCTCTTCTATTATGATCTGCACACTGCTTATACTTCATGACGATGTTCTCCAACCTTGTCAATTTCCTATGTACATCATGCATGCATGTTGCATAATCTTCTGCTTCAGCGCTTCTTTTATTCATTCCAGCTGTATTTCTCAAATCACAAATGCCTCTAAGGCTGCAACCATATACAATTTGAAAATGACTCATTTTTGTACTTTTATTCACTGAATTGTTGTAAGCAAACTCAGCTTGTGCCAAAGTTGTATACCATTGTTTAGGCTTGTCTCCTACCAAGCATCTTAGCAAATTTTCAAGGTTTATATTCACCATCTCTATTTGCTCCATCAATTTGTGAATGATAGGCTGAACTAAAATCCAACCTTGTACCGAATTTTCTCCACCAAGTTCTCCAAATGTGCCCAACAAACTTTGTATCTCTATTTGAAACTATGCTCATTGGCAGACCATGCAATCTCACTATCTCCTTGAAAAACAAATTGGCAATGTTTGTGGCATTACTTGTTTTCTTACATGCTACAAAGTGTGCTATCTTCAAAAATCTATCCACAATAACGAAGATAGAGTCATTACTTCGTTGTGTTCTTGGCAGCCCAAGAACGAAATCCATGTCTATGTCCTCCCAGGCTTCCACTATGCTTATCCCTTATCAAGTTTTCCCTCATTGATCCTTGGGGTATACACAATTGTTGTTCCTTGAACAACAAACCAGCCTACAACAAATATTTCAGCCATAGAGTTCTGTCTATGCTAATTGGATTCCTGCATGCCTCTCATGCATCTCGAAAATCTAAATCTTCTTAATATAACTCTCTCATGGAGTCAATGGCAACCACTTCCACTTTGATTTCATTCATCACAAAAACTTTCCAACTTTATTGGACTTTTCACTTCTATGCTTCATCATAAATGAATAACTTTGAAGAAATTCACCCAACTTCATATGCTTTTGATTTAACTTATCTTGGCTGTTTATGAATTGTAGTGCTTGGCTGTTTATGAATTGTATACAACATAAGTTTCTTAGGCAACAAATGATGCCTCCATTTCTTGAGAGCTTTTATCACAACATAAAACTCTTGATCATAAATGGAGTACTTGCACTTTGCTTGATTCAACTTCTCATTAAAGTATGGGCTTACCTTCTTGACTCAAAACTGCTCCTACTACTGTCCCACTCGCATCAAAATCAACCTAAATTTCTTTGTTGAAATTCGACAATGCTAACAAAGCTGTTCCGTCACCCTTTTCTTCAAAATCTGTTTTGACTCAAACCTGTTTCTACTGCTGTCCCACTAGCATATCACAATCAACCTAATTTTTTTGTAGAAATTCGACAATGCTAACAATGCTGTTTCGTCATTCTTTTCTTCAAAATATGAAAATTGTCTTTTACTGAAACAATCCGCTTAAACTCTTTCCTATCACCTTTCATTGTTTTTGTGATGGGTGTACATATCAAACTACAGTTTCTAATTAAATGACAATAGAAACTAGCTAACCCATGAAAAATTTCTTGCTTGAAACATACTCCTAGGTGGTGGCCAATCCACATGTTCTCTTACCTTTTCCAGGTCCATTTTTAACACATTATGTGATTTTACAAATCCCAAATATATTAGCTTCTCCTTCATCAAACTACAGTTATTCAAGTTGACCACCAACTTCTCTTCTTTCAACCTTCACAGTACCAATCTCAAATGCAACAAATGCTTTTCTTTTGTATTGCTAAAAACCAAAATGTCATCCAAATACACAATGACAAACTTACCCAAGTAAGGTTTCAACACTTCATTCATAAGTCTCATGAATGTACACGGTGCATTTGACAATCCGAATGACATAGCTAGCAACTCATACAACCTATCATTTGTCTTGAATGTGGTCGCCCACTCATTATCTTCTCTAATTGTTTACTGGAATCTAACAAAACCTTAGGACTATTTTCCACCGCTTCTCCTATTTCCTTCAATGGGCTCAATATGAACCTCTTCCCATCCTTCACAAGTGTGTTCTTGTTTGCTCTACCATCATGCACAACCTTTCTATAAAACTGCCATGATATATATCCATGGGTATTATGTCACACAAAACTTCATCTCAATATGACCCAGTTTGAAAACTAACCATCAATTGCTCATTTACTAAAATTTGACGTTATTTTTAATTTTTGTAACCAAGACACTTCGTATGATTGGGGTGTACTATTCTTTTCAACCTACGCTTTTCTACCATCTCACTAGATACCAAATTATCTGTGTTACCCTTATCAACAATAAACTTTCAACACTTACCTCTAGATTTTCATATGGTCCTGAACATGTTCTTTCTTTGCACCAATTCAATTTCCTCCTTGGCAGGTTTCAATAGCACTTTCTTCATCATGAGAGCTTCTCCATGCTTCAGTTCCTCCATGTGATTTGGGGATGCATGCAAGGTGATTACTTGCTTCTCTTCTTCTATTATTGTTCCTAAATATTTTAGGACATTCCAAAGCTCTATGTCCAATATCTCCACATTCAAAGCACTTACCCATGAATCCTCTACCTCTTCCTCTTGATGAATACCATCTTCCTCTTTGTGTTTGATTCTATTTTTGAGAAGTGATAGCTTCTCCTTCATGAGCATGTTGTCCTATTATTGTGTTTGTTTATCCTCTTCCTCTTAAGAACCTTCCTCTCCCTCTTGAAGTGCTTTTTTGCCTTATTGACAGCGTCAATTCTACTTTCAATGCATATTGATAGGCTTCCTGTACTACCATCAGCCTAAACATTTCAAACTCAACTTGAATTGAAATGCGAAGACCATTCACATACCTTGAGATATTCTCTTGATCATATTCGACATGACCAACTCTAATGGTGGGTTTATAAAACTTTTCCATGTAGTCCTTTACACTCATCTCTCTTTGCCTCAAATTCAGCAACTTTTTCAACAAACTTAGCCGATAATTAGGTTAGAACTTACCTTTCAGCTTTGCAACCATCCTATTCCAAGTCTTGATTTTGTTGTTGCCTCTTCCCTCGCTCTCCAGCGGCATACAATCCCACCACAAGGATGCATGTCCCGTTAGCTTGGTGCAAACAAACTTCAGTCTCTCAGAGGCCTCCATTGACTCATAGTCAAAATATTTCTCCAACATTGTGATCCAATCAATAAGATCCTCATGGCATAATCTTCCTCCATAGCTAAGTGTGTTCAACTTAGCTTTGCTTCCCATCTTTGCAATGACTTTTAGAAATCTATCATTTGGTTCTTCAACTTCAACTTCTTGAGTTCCTCCATCATCACTCAAATATGGAACAATTGTTCCTTTCCTTTGTGTAGTCTTCATTGCATCCAATCTCACTTGGATTTATCTCAGCATCTTTTTTAATTCTGCAACTCTAGGCACCCTTCCTCCTCTAAGAGGTATTCCCCTGTATGCCATATCTACTTCACACAACTTCCAACAATAACAACAGTATTGGTTTCTCTTTCACAACCTGCAAGTGACTCAACTAGAGCCTCGCACATTCAACCCAACAAGGCAAACCCTGTTCTTATACCAACTGATGTTGATGGGAATGATGGGGCCAAATTAATGGCTGCCTTATTCCCGAGCTGGGACTTGCACTCACCAATGGACACACAACCAAACACAAAACTCAGACTTGGAAACCCAAACACCAAACTCAGACTTGGAAACCCAAACACACTTTCTTTATTGAATGAGTGATAAATTACAGATATTTCACTACACACACTTCCCTCACTGAGCTATGAAGAAAACAACTAACATCCTAGTAAGGTCCTCAAGCTTTTGCTTCTCTGTCTCTTTGTGTGTGTCTGGAGCTAACTCCTCTTTGCCTCTCTTGTAGTTGGAACAAACTGAAGCTGCTTGTCTAATTGACTCTTCTTAGCTCCTACCAACTTATCCAAATCTCCCGACTGTTCTAACAAGTTGTAGTGACTCTTCAAGCTCCCTCCATCTTGGAAAACTGTCCACATGTCGAAAAATAATGATTTGGGCAGTTATTTCACTTATGCCTTTAACATGGGCAAAACTGTTGGAACCATTAAGCGGTGGTTTTGTCACCTTCCCAAAAGGGGTCAATTGACCTCTTGGAGATGATTGAAACCATCGCTAGACAAAACCGCCACAATCACCACAATCATTAAGTGGCAGTTTTGTCACCTTCCCAAAACGGGTCAGTTGACCTCTAGGAGATGATTGAAACCGTCTCTACTTAACATTCTTGATTTGCTGGAGTTTTGATGATGTTCTTGAGACTATTGTTGCTCATCTTTGACGTGTACAATATTGGCAATATTGCCGACAAGTTGCACAATCACGCACACAAGTGCACAAACGTGCTCAAAACCCAACTTGTGTTTTTGGTAGATGCAAGATTGTTTGTGAACCTATATGTTCCTACATCAATCCCCCTCCCCAAAATAACAAGAAACGTACCCCAAACACCCTAATTTTTTGAAATGTTTGGAGGACGTGAAAAATAATGCAGAAAAATGGGGATGCAGGATGGACGTCCTTGTTGTATACCTGAAACATTTGGTATGGTTCGAGAGGGTAAGGGAGGCATCCTTGTGGAACACTGGTACTATTTTACCCAATTTCAACAGTTTAACTTATGCCACACATAGCCAGTTGAATTTGGATTTTTATCCAATGTCAACATTGTAGCATGTTGCATGAGATTTGAACATGGGGATCTATTCTTAAAGCTTTGATGTTTTTACCTTTTGAGCTCATCCCATTTGACATTTATATTTGCTTATTGTAGATATTAGTTTTCAGGATTAATTGCTTGCAGTATTAATATTCAATTCATTCCTTCATTGACCCATTTCTCACTATACCTATTTTAGTGGAAGAACATGCCATTCATTTACATCCCATTGGTTCGTGAAGGATTTAATGTGGATTTTGAAGGAGATCAGATGGCTGTCCATTTTCCTTTCCCATACCAATGTTCGTGTAACTCAATTCATTTCCTCTCGCTCATGTAGTTTGATGCCTGTTAGCACTGAAAACAGTGGCCCATATAGGGCATGTATGCAGTTGGCTCGTGGCCGGGAGTGAGGGATAGTACGCAGGAGAGCATAAGCTAGAGTCTGCCCCGCCCCATAGAATTTGGTTATAGTCTCTATTTCGGTATGTGCAGTTGAATATTCAAAATCCGTTATGGGGGAGTAGTCATTCCTTCTAAGATTAATCTCTTATGAGCTTGAATGGTCCACTTGGCACATATTGCATCATGGGATGCTCACATGGGTGAAGTGGTGGGGTTGAAACTGGTGAAGTGAACAATTGTATGGTGTCAATCTCTACTGCTGAAACTTGCAACCAATAACCGAAACTACCCATAAGTCACCTAGTAAATATTTCAGTCTACTGATTATTTGGTCTGATTCATAATGTGCACTCAAACCTTAGTTCCCTTATTAAATTTCACTTCTACATGTGTATTTTGTTATATTTTAGTCTACTAATGATCTGTTTTGATTTTTAATTTGCAATAAAACCCTAGTTCCCCTTATTTACTTAAATCATTTGGATTTCTTGCACTAATAATTTCAGTCCGAATTCTTTTTTTTCCTCCTTTACTAGGGTGAGGTTATGGACTGCCTTTCACGTGGTGTGGGGTATGCTGGGACGACATTCATAAGATTTGTAAACACAGACCATGTTCAATTGTATCCCATAATTATCATACTACAATCTCACCACATCCCTGCTGGAGTTATGGGCCACCTTATTGCGATTTGGGTTTTTGAACCTAGGTCACGCTTTTACAAGTGCCCTCTATTACCATTACACCACAACCCCTTGGAGCAGTATTCTGATATATTTTAAAGATATTTTCAATCTATATTTTGTTTTCTGCCCACAAACTCCCCTATCATGCGAGAAGCCTCAGCAGTAAATGGGTACTCCTTGACTGTCTATGAGCTGCAGACAAGTTGCTTTAGTTCTGCAGCATTTGAGTGGTCTTTCTAGAATGTGAAACTATCAAATTGAAGGCTGGACTCTCCCTTTGTTGGGCTGCAACCAATTTGCTGGATCATAAAACAAATTTGCTGTTGTATTGGTAGGTTTTTCCTTAACAAAAACAATTTTTTTCGTACTAAATCTCAAGATTTATAAGCCTGGGTCACACTTGAATGTACCCCAGATTCATAGCACCACAATCTTTCGTGGGTCACACTCAAAAGTACCTCATATTCTTTACATCACAAGCTTACCATATGTTTGCTGGAGTTACGCGCCACTTTATTGGGGTGAGGGGGATTTGAAATTGGGCCACACTTTTACGAGTGCCTCCATGATCATTACACCACAACCCCTTGGGCATAAATTATGAATTATTAATACTATAACTATTACTATAGGTAAATTTAACACTTGCGTTGCCATCAACTAAATATGTGAAAATCACCACCAAAGCTTAGAACATATATCACCTTGGTAGTCACGTTTGAGGGCTTTTTATTATGTAAATTTCACGTGGGACTTGCACCCCACTTCTCTGGGTGTGGTCTACTTCAACATGGTGGCATTAACATGAAGAGCATGCTCAATGGAGCTTGAACTTGGGTTGTCATCATTCCATTGTTCTGACTTCCCACATGACCATGGCCTGCTAGATTATCATGTATGTTAATTATCATATAGTGGGCCTCCTTTAAAGTACAAGGTTTTTGTGTAGCGTATCTCCCTCACATGATACAATATTTGTTGAGGGTATTTTGTTGAAAAAATATTTAGCTTAAACTTGAATTGGTAATACGTTTAGTCTACTTGGGTGGAGGTGATAATCACAATAAATACGAGAGTTATTCCATTCAAGAGAATCTCCAATGATGCAGAGTTTACTTAAGTTCTCATCTTATCATAAAATTAAAATCTAAAAAAATATTTTAATATTACATACTGGTCCATTAATCAATTGACACAACTGACTAACTAAAATTACACCAACAAGGAACACCTTATTTTTAGATATCTCATGTATTGTGAGATCCCAAAGATGCTCTATTGTCTATATAGAGACTTGAGAAGTTCCCTATCCACTTTCATCCGTTATCTTGACCAGTGGTGTTTGGAGTCTGGACATTATTCTTTCATAGGTTGTCACTTTCATATGTAATTGCAAGTGACCCCTAAGTTTACCTGGTTGAATAACTCATTTCATCTTATCACAGACATTGGGGGCACTAAGTGGTTCTTGGGTTCACACACAAATGGTTGTGTATCCACTTTTAATTGGTGTTGGGGGCCTTCCAGTTCTCCTTGTTTGCAGCCTAGGCCATAGGGATAGGCACATATCAACAGTTTTCTCTTCACTTCTAACGATTAGTCGACCTTGGGTGGAAGGAAAGGTTTGAGGGAAAGTATCGTACTTTTTCCTTGAATTGTGATCCATAAGGATCAGAAGAACAATCTTCTTCATAACTCACTGCCTAGCTAGAAAAGACTTGCAAATACATTTTTCCTGTACCATTGTGAAACTGTTGGATCCTTTGCAGTGGCAGTCGCGCTTGTGTAAGTAGTGGTTGCATAAGAGATGGAGAGGATGTGCATACAGTGTTGATAGCGGTTCTCCAAGTAAGTGATGGTTGTGCATGTGTTAGGGGTGGTTGTGGAAGTGACACGGTGGTTCTACAACGAAGCATTTAAAATTATTGATAAGGGCCAAAAACAATGCCCCTTCGCATTCCAAGTTTTTTAGGAGTCCTTTAGTCTACAAGAGGACACTCCTAACAGTTTATAAAAGGAGAGGCACAATTCCAATTGTAGCATGAGTGTGAGAATATGAGTTGGTGAATTTAGCTGGGTGTATGAGGAAGAAACTGCAGAGAGTAGTTTAAATGAGCATAGAAGTTGGATGAATGTTGAAGCATGCTCTATCTGAGCTCTTTGTAACTATTTTGGCCAAAATAAGGAGAGGAAGATGAGTTATTGCCACTTTCAGCTGGTTTTCCATACAATCGGTTTTCCAGGTTAAATTTTTATGTCAATCGTTTCATCTCCACTTTAGGATTAGTCAGCCTTGGGTGGCTGGAAAGGTTTGAGGGAAAGTATCATATTTTTTCCTTGGATTGTGATCCATAAGGATCAGAAGAACAATCTTCTTCATAATCCACCACCTAGCTAGAAAAAACCTGCAAACACATTATTTTCTGTACCATGGCGAAACCGTTGGCTCCTACAGAGTCGCAGTTGTGCACGTGTCAGTGGCAGTTGCGTAAGCAACAGAGAGGTTGCGGATGTGTTGATGGCGGTTCTCCAATTAAGTGATGGTTGTTCATGTGTTAAGGGGTGGTTGTGGAAGTGACATGGTGGTTCTACAACGAAGCATTCAAATGTTATTGGTTAAGGCCAGAAACAATGTCTCTTCGCATTCTGAGTATTTTAGGAGCCCTCTAGTCTATGAAAGGACACTCGTAACAATCTATATATGGAGAGGTGTGAGTCCAATTGTAGCATAAGAGTGTGAGAGTGTGAATTAGTGGATTTCACTGGTTGTAGGAGGAAGTGCATTGAGTAGTTTAAATGAACATAGAAGTTGGATGAATGTTGTAGCATGCTCTATTTGAGCTCTTTGTAACTATTTTGGCCAAGATAGAAGAGGAAGTTGAGCTATAGCCACTTTCAGCTGGTTTTCCCCACAACTGGGTTTCCGGGTTAAATTCTTATGTCAAATTTTTGTGGGGTTGTTTCTTTCTTGATGTTTCATGCATGTTTTTAGTAATTTTCTTCAACCATTATGTTTCTAGCAACTATAAAACTCTAATTCTAGCACAAATTTGAATTCTAATTTTGTCATTTGTAGATAAATTCATGTAGAGCAGCATTCTATGTTTGCGATTTCCATCATAGCAACTTAAGAGATTGTAGATCATATTGGTATCAAAGCGGTTTAATTTTTGGGTTTTATGGATAGTGTTTGGTTGATTTGTATGACAGTGACAAGATCAAAAGGAGAAGAATTGCAGCCTTACGAATCTGAGATTTGGACAAGAAAATGGAATCAAGGAGTGAGGAAAATGGCTAGAGAAAGTGAAGAGAACCTTGCTTTAAGAGTTGCCACATTTGAGTCAAGTATGGTGATTGTGATGAAATCTCGAGATAATATTACCAAGCAGCAAGAGCTCATGGCAAAGAACCAAACATCCACGATCATGGTGGTTCGTGCTCTTGCCAAGAAATTTGGTCAGAAGAGGTGAAGCCCCATGAATATGAAGATGAACACAAAGACGAGTTCTTGGATTGATAGGAGCAGCCTGTATAAGAGAAAGGCAAAACTAAGGTAATATTATCCAACCATCCTCCTTTAAAAGTCGAAGCAATAGTTGAAATTAAGTGATTTGAAGGGCAAGTAGATGCTGAAATAGTAGATAAATGGTTGAAACAAATGGCGGTTTACTTTAGTGTGCACAATGTCACGAGACAAAATATTTGTTTTGCATCTCAAATTGGAGGGTCATGCTCTGATTTGGTGGGAAAGGTATTTTCTTCTAAGAAGAAGAAGAAGCTAGTTGTAATTAGGTGGGATGAATTAAAGGAATAGTTCAGAAACAATATTTATCCTATCGGGCATAAAATTGATCAAAAGATGAAGTGGCAATATTTCAAACATGGAAGTAGTTAAATTGTGTAGGATTATACTATAGAGATTTATAGACATGCCATGTTGATGCACATGAATTTGGAAGATGAGGTCAACATGACCAAGTACATGGGTGGTCTCCATTCACACATAAAGAGACAAGTCATCTCTAGTAACCCAAAGGATCTTGATGAGGCATGTGCGCAAACATATTACGTTGACGAAGAAAATAACCTAGGAGAGGGTTAATCCTCAAAGCAAAATCAGCCAAATAATCAGACTAAGAAAGAGCAAAATCAGCCATCCAAATCCTACGAGGGTAAGTGGAAATGTAAGAAAAATGCTACCGTTTTAAATGTTTGTAAGGATCCAAAGAATCATTGTAATCATTGTTTTAAGGATGGACATACTGACGCAAATGTTGGAAGCTGCATCTGGAATAGAATTGTCCTTAGGACTCTAAGAAGTCCATGGCATCTTTGCATGATAAAACATAGGTGGAGATAGAGGATAGTTCCAACGTAGATGAGAAATTGGGTTGAACCACTATCAATGTGGCTAACAAGGAGCAAGAAAGAGAAGAAACGAGCAAGCTTTTTGAAATCAAGAAACAAAGATAAATGCACTTGTTGATATTGGCTCATAGTCTGGTTTGATTTTGGATGAATTTGTTAAGAGGCTTATTCTAAAAAACTTATGATCATCCTCATCCATATCTATTGGGTTGGGTGAAGAAGGGTGTAGAATTTTAAGTAACCAAAAGATGTAGATTCAAATTTGGTATTAATCTAGAGTATGTTTAGAAGTAGATGTGATTCCTCTTGATGCATTTCATGTTCTGTTTGGAAGTCCCTACGTGTATCTCAAGGTTGCTATCTTTATGAGAAGGGAAAACAAATACAAATGGGTCAAAAATGGGGTAAGTGATATCATGAAGGCACATCAAAGCAAGTGCAAGCTTGCCACGGTAAGTGCCAACCAAGCAAATAGACTCATTCAAGTAAATAAATTTTTTTCGTACTTGTTTTGAAGGATTGTCAAGATGAGGTAGAATGTTTGTAGAGTTACTAGACTACCAATAACATCATACACAAAATAGTAATTGTATAACATACCATGGATAGGATAGTTTAAAAATGATAGAAACTTTGTATTCATACAAGATAGTTCTCAATATAATTCATACAATTCATGTTGGACCCGATACTCAACACCCTTTCCCGATGTACATCGTTCTATTTATATGACAAGAAGACCCAATGGGTAATCTAGTAACAAAACTGTCAACAATCGAACAATATTCAAGAGTGTTATTACAAAACTACCTAGGTTGACAATAAAGTCATTAACCACATATCTCGTCGGCTACTAAAATATGTAATTATGCCGATAACCATTACAATACTAATGTTATAGTCTACAATGTACATTATCCCCCCTTTGAACAAGATCTCTGAGTCCTTTTTGACACAATTCATAGACAGCATGATACAAATTAAAATGAATGTGGAAGATAAAAGACATGTCGGGTGGTGGTGTTGTTGATGTAGAGTGAAATATTCTTTTCCAGGTATGTGAAGAATTTTATGCAAAAGAAATTTTGTTTGGTAGATAGATTTGTTTAACAAATTTTTGCATTCAAAGTATTGCTTAAACAGAAACAACTTCCATAAAATGAAACACACGTATTCCAGAACCGTTTCCGGAAATTCTAAGAAATTCAAGTATCTAAAGGATGTCCAGAATTCTTTATTCAAATTTGCAGAATTTTACAAATGATGATAAGCGATAGAGAACCTGGATATTATACTGGACAAATTGAACCCAGAACACTGCACTTACAGGAATTCGCCTCCATAGTTCCTATCATTCTCAGCTGGTGCTAATCAATGAAGAGCAGGTCACTTGCAAGTCACCACAGGCCGCGATTTAGTTCCAGCTTGACACGCCTTTCAAGAGATAGTCCAGATTGCCACGATTATTTGAAATGCCTTCACCAATTCTATGTGTTGAATTTAGCACAGCAGTCAAACTATCACAGAAGATTATTACAAGGTCTGGGGTTTGTGTCCCCAACTCATCAGGGATTTCGTCCTGAAGCTCAGTACCATCATAGCTCGATGAGAGAAATAAAATCAATAATTTTCTGAATGCCTTCTCCACCAAATCGAGCCCTTCTTATCAACCAAAGTTGCCAATTCCATCTTCTAAAAAGTAGTTGATCTCCATCAATAAAACTGAGGTTGCCAATTCCTAACTTTACAAAAGCTGTCGGTTTTCCCTGAGGAGAATGTTTCCATTTTTTAAAAATCAGAAATCTTTATCCTTTCAAATAATCGCCCTTGAGTGAGATTAAGCGACTTAGGCTTAAGTGGATTAATTTCCCACCATATTGAATCGCCTAGGGGACAAAGTTATTACTTAAAGTGGCCCTGCCATCACTCCATAATGAATAATTAAATAACTTAACCGACTATAGCTTTATAGCCTTTATTTAATTATCCCCTTATTCCCTTGTAATTTAATTTATTTCTAATCACGGGAATTAAAAGATTAGAAAATCTCTTCACATATGAACATCAAGGAGAGAGGGACATTATAGCCCTCCTTTCTCGAGATTGCTAGTCCTCCAACAATCTCAAATTAGGATGTTGCAGTATCTCTTCCCCTTCCCATGTTGCATCCTCAACTGGTAAATCCTTCCATTTGATCAGATATTCTCGGAACACCTTATTTCTTAGCTTCCTTTCTCTCCAATCTGCAATACCTTCAGGGACTAACACCAATTTTCCTTCTTCATCAAGGGGAGGAAGTTCTGGAGATGCCACAATCTGCTAACCCAATGCCTTCTTGAGGCAAGAAACATGGAAGACGTTATGGATCTTATTGCCCTCAAGGAGTTCCAATTCGTATGCAACTTTGCCAATTCTCCTCATTATCCTGTAAGGCCCATAAAAGTGTGGCTTAAGTTTTTCTGCACCACTTTTCTTCAATGTGGATTGCCGATATGGTTGCAAGCGCAGGAAAACTAAGTCTCCAACCTCAAATGATCACTCAACTCGGTGTCTATCCGCATACATTTTTTGCTGATTCTGCGCATGTTGCAGATTGTCCTTCAATGCCTTGA
Organism: Torreya grandis; assembly: GCA_037957365.1. Lineage (NCBI taxonomy): Eukaryota > Viridiplantae > Streptophyta > Pinopsida > Cupressales > Taxaceae > Torreya > Torreya grandis. The sequence goes on from JARHVA010000507.1 coordinate 2,533,801, forward strand.
GAATACCCTGATAGCTCAGCATTGTCTCCTTGGCCCGAGGGACCCTGCTATCATCAAAGGCCAAATCTACAAATGATAAGGCATCAGACCCGTATAAGGCCCTAAAGGGAGACATGCCAATTGACATGTGGTAGGTGGTATTGTGGCAATACTCACCCATATGCAACCATCTGATCCAAGCATGCTGCTGCCCTAACACATAATTTCGTAGATATCCCTCAATCCATTTATTTACTCTCTGTCTGACCATTAGTTTGAGGATGGTAGCTCGTGCTTGGTGTCGACTCTGTACTCGCCAATCGGAACAACTCCTACCAAAACATACTTAGAACTCTGTTGTCATGATCATTGACGATCGTTTTGGGGAGTCCATGTAACTTGAACACCTCTCTAAAGAATAATTCTGCCACTTGAACTGCAGTGTAATTGGTAGATATAACAAAGAAATGGACATATTTTGTCAATATATCCACAACTACAAATATGCAATCTCTTCCCTGGACACGTGGCAGTTCTGTGATAAAGTCCATGGATATTCCTTCCCACTTATGTTCAGGTAACGACAATTGCTGTAGAAGACCTGCAAGGAATGTGTGTTCTGCCTTGTTCTGCTGACAAGCTAGGCACTCTCTAACATGTTGCAACACATCATCTTTTAATCCCTTCCAAGTGAACCTCTCACGAATCTGACGATATGTTTTGAAGAAACTTGGATATCCTGTTAGAGGGGTATCATGCATAGCCCTCAAAATCCTAGCCTTCAACTTCGATCTTGGCACAAGATAAATTTTGTTCTTATAATAAATGATGTCATTGACTACTGAATATTTGTCATCCCGTACCCGACCATCAATCAAATCACAGGGAAAAGTATTTTTGGTGTATTTGGCCACTAATTTAGATTTCCAATCTGTTGAAATCTCAGTGAGAGAGCAAAGTGTTGGTTTCCTGGAAAGAGCATCTGCAACAATGTTCTTCTTTCCCTTAATATACTCCACATCGAAGTCATATGCCTGAATCTTGCTCACCCACTTTTGCTGCCGCTCATTCAAGTCCTTTTGCTCCAGAAAATATTTGAGACTGTTGTTATCAGTTTTAACCACGAATTTAGTCCGCATTAAGTACTGCCTAAACCTAGCTAGTGCATGCATAATCACTAGCATCTCCTTATCATATGTGGAGTATAGCCTCTCTGTGGCCCTCAACTTTTTGCTCTCGAATGCAATCAGATGTCGATTCTGCATTAGAATTGCACCAATTCCCTGACCCGATGCATCACACTCTAAGACAAACCGCTGTGTAAAATCCGACAATGCTAAAACTGGACATGAGCTCATGACTTCCTTGAGCTTATCAAATGTTACTTGTGCTTCCTCAAACCAATGAAATGCACCTTTTCTTTGCAAGGTTTGTCAAAGATCATGCCAACTATGAGAGACCTCTCACAAATCACCTGTAGTAAGAGCACAACCCCAAAAAACCTCTCAACTCAGATATGCTTTTTGGTGGCGGCCAATCCATAATTCCCTGTATTTTCTCTTGGTGTGTCCCTTCACACCATCAACCCCAATTACATGTCCGAGATAGAGTATATTAGTCATCCTGAACTCACACTTAAAAGCCTTCGCATAAAGCAATTGAGCCTCCATGATACTCAACACTACATCCAAATGATGCAAGTGATCCTCCCATGTCCTGCTATATATCAGAATGTCGTCGAAGAAAACCAAAACAAACTTTCGTAATTGCTCTTGGAAGGTGTGATCCATGCATGATTGAAATGTGGCTAGTGCATTTGTGAGTCCGAATGGCACGACAAGGAATTAAAAATGCCTGTAGTGACAACGAAAGGCAATCTTATGAACATCTTCTTCTCGAACTCGTATTTGGTGATAACCCGAGCAAAGATCAATCTTGGAAAAGAATATGGCCCCGTGTAACTCATCAAGAAGTTCGCCGATCCAGGGAGTTGGATATTTGATCTTTATGGTCTTTTTATTCAGGGCCCTGTAGTCTATGCACATTCGCATAGTTCCATCCTTCTTTTTAACCAGTACTACCGACAAGGCAAACGGACTAGAACTGGGCTGGATGTGTCCCATGCTTAGAAGCTCCTTGATTGTCTTCTCAATCTCCTTAAAATGTTGCGGGTGTCAATAGGGCATAGTTATAACTGGTTTAGCTCCTTCCTCAAGCTCAATGACGTGTTCGAACCCACGATCAGGTGGTCGACCTAGAGGAATTTCTCCAAATACTACCCCATGCTTATCTAGCACTGTCTGGATGTTAACATGGTAATGTGGCTTGCTGTCAGAGGTAGGCTTGGTAGAAAGAAAGCACTGTGCTGCCCAATTCACCTCTCCATGTCCGAATAAAGCCTCCATCCTCCTAGTTGACACTACTTGAGGACCACCATCAGCCATAGCCTTCAACACAATCTTTTTGCCACCATCCATGAATTCTAACTCCATTCTGTGGAAGTCCCGAATGTACCTCCCAAGTGACTGCAACCATTGCAATCCTAAAACTGCATCAATATTACCAAGTACAAGAACATAGAAGTTATCAGTCAATTTGTAATCTCCAATCTGGATGCTAAGCTGGGAAACCATCCTAGTACAACTCCACTGAAACCCATCTGCTATAGTCACATTGAATCTTGAAAACTCCTCGACCTGTAGCCCACGTTTCACCACTAGACCCTCATCGATGAAATTGTGCGTGGCTCCACTATCCACCAAGCAGACCATGCGTTATCCCTTAAAGACACCTCTCAAACGGAATGGATGAAGTCTAGGGACTCCAGGTAATGAGGCTATGGTGCTCTGGGGAGTCTCCTTAATTCCAAAATCATCCAACTCTAAATGTGGAGGCTGCTCCTCAATCAAGTGAACATTGCCTTTACCAAGGCAACGGTGACCAGGGTCCCATGGCTCCTTGTAGGTGAAGCATAACTTTTCCCTGTGTAGTTCGTTTCTAGATTCTTGCTCAGATTTCAGTGGGGTGTTCCTTTGCTGATTGAAACTTTTTTGTTTTGGTTGAAATCCATTGAAAGCCTTCTTCTGAGGCTGGAAGGGAGGTGTAGTCTCCAAATCAAGGGCCAAGCCAATGGCATCATGTAAAGTACTAGGCTTATGAGCCTTCACTAAACCCCGCACTCTGTCACTTAAACCTTCTACAAACAACATAGTAACTCGCCTTTTAGTCATCTCAGAGACCATGATTGCAATTTTCTGGAATTCATTGATGTAGGCCTCAACATGACCAATTTGCTTCTGCTGAGCCAAATCCCTGTAATAAACCTCAATATTCTTCCGGTCAAAGCGTGCAATCAGTTTATTGACAAACTCATATGAACGTATCAAGGCATGATCTTGTGATACTAACCCATGTTGCCACCAGTCATATGCTACACCCTCTAGATGCATCGTAGCAAATTGTATAGCCTTATCTTCCTCCATAGGTTTCAAGGATGGGAATGTGTCAAGTTTATGCACCCATGATCTAGCATTTATCTTCCTGCTTCCATCAAAAGTCGGTAAAGGAATTTTATTCAATGCTTCCTTGTATTCCTTGGGTTGAGTGCCTTGATTGGTTTGTCTTCTGAGTCCCCTTTCTTGCCTTTCCTGTCTGACTCTGTTTTGATCTTTTTGCTGATTCATAAACTGATCCAGAGTAATTAACTGCCTCACCTCAGCTGGGAGAGCTTTGTATTCATCGTAGGCTACCATAACATCATCAGTGATGTGTGTCTCTTCCTCCAACTCTGGAATCGCTTCTTCTTCAGTTTGTCTTGTCACAAAGGTGGGACGTAAAGGCCGAGCAGTCCTTGTGCTTGCTGTCCTAATAGCATTAGAGGCTGCTCTACCTCGTTCTCCTTGTCCAACTTCGCTTCTGTTGGGACTACTACTTGACCTTCTTGATCTGGCATGATCCACTCTCATTTGACCCATAGCTGTAATCATTCAATCCTGGAATTGCTGTAGCATTTGCTGCTGTTGCTGGGCAAAGTTGATCAAGAAATTATCAAGCTGATTACTCAACTCCCTAGGCGCGTTTCCACCTCCTCTTTCACCCATCTCTTCTTCAGCTAGATTAAAATCAGGTTCTTCTTGCTGTCCTGATCTGCTTCTAGTGAAATATTTGTGTGGTACCCCTGACATGCAACTTAGAAACCCTACACGCTGGCAAGATAACTAGCTCTGATACCACTGAAATATTTTTTTTCAGGTATGTGAAAAATTTTATACCAAAGAAATTTCGTTTGGTAGATAGATTTGTTCAACAAATTTTTGCATGCAAAGTATTGCTTAAACAGAAACAACTTTCATAAAATGAAACACACGTATTCCAGAACTTTTTTCAGAAATTCTAAGAAATTCAAGCATCTAAAGGACGACCAGAATTCTTTATTCAAATTTGTAGATTTTTTACAAATGATGATAAGCGATAGAGAACTTGGGTATTATACTGGACAAATTCAACCCAGAACACTGCACCTACAGGAATCCGCCTCCATAGTTCCCATCATTCTCAGCGGATGCTAATCAATGAAGAGCAGGGCACTTGCAAGTCACCACAGGGCATGATTTAGTTCTAGCTTGACACGCCTTTCAAGAGATAGCCCAGATTGCCACGATTATTTGAAACGCCTTCACCAATTCTGTGTTGAATTTAGCACAACAGTCACAAACGATCACATAAGATTATTACAAGCTCTGGGATTTTTGTCCCAAACTCATCAGGGATTTCGTCCTGAAGCTCAGTACCATCATAGCTCAATGAGAGAAATAAAATCAATAATTTTCTGAATGCCTTCTCCACCAAATCGAGCCCTTCTTATCAACCAAAGTTGCGAATTCCATCTTCTAAAAAGTAGTCGATCTCCATCAATAAAACTGAGGTTGCCAATTCCTAACTTTACAAAAGCTATCGGTTTTCCCTGAGGAGAGATTGTTTCCACTCTTTAAAAGTCAGAATTTGTTATCCTTTCAAATAATCGCCCTTGAGTGAGATTAAGCGATTTAGGCTTAAGTGGATTAATTTCCCACCATATTGAATTGCATAGGGAACAAAGTTATTACTTAAAGTAGCCCCGCCATCACTCCATAATGAATAATTAAATAACTTAGCCGACTATAGCTTTTTAGCTTTTATTTAGTTATCCCCTTATTCCCTTGTAATTTAATTTATTTCTAATCCCAGGAATTAAAAGATTAGAAAATCTCTTCACATATGAACATCAAGGAGAGAGGGACATTACATAGAGATTGTCGTAGCTGAAATTGTACATGCATAATGGCATCCCCAAAAATTACATGCATATAGTTTGTATGGGCATAATGGTGCCTTGAAATGTTTTTTCAGTATACCGCGATTTTACGGTTGCTACTGGAGGTTGAACATTTGTTGAAAATTGATTGGTGGTGGTAGGGGTTCAAACTGTGCACTTGGTGGTGGAGGGTCGTACAATGTACTTGGCAGTGGGTGGTTGTGCAAGGCTGGTGTCTCAAACAAGGTGATTGGCATCAAGTGTTTGAGTGGTGGGTCTAGCTACAATAGGTTGTTTGGAATGGCCGGTAGCAACAGGGAGCTTGTATGCTTCAGTTGGTTGTACGGGTGAGTAGGTCGTATGATGTGCCCTCTACATGGTGGTTGTATGGTTTTATGTTGGATGGGTGTTAGGCCGTGCTGTGGTCGTTTGACAAATGGAACAGTTTCAACTTGCTATGCATATGGGAAGATTGTTGGTCAAATAGGGAAGCTTGTTGGTCAGGCTGCTTGGTAGTTGATGTCTTGTATGGTACACCTAGTCTTTTCTACTTCATCTTTTAGTTGGTTAAACGAATAGTAGCTGTATGGTGAAAAAAAAGAGTGCCAATTGCCCACTTGCTTTGGTGTTCATGTTTGTCATGTCCCGTTTTCAAAATAATTAAGAATCTAATAATAATTTATTAAGTTGTCCAAAAAGGTACTTTAAGTTGTAACTTTGAAAAGGGACACTTATTAGTTATTATTGAGTGGGGCCAAAAATAATTAATACATACATGGCCAAAAGTAATTAATATTTAGTAATTGGAAAAATGTTAACATTAAATTAAAAGAAATATTTATTTCTTTTAGGGTTGGATTGGAAAAATGCATAATAGAAGATTGGAGTAAAGAATAATTATTATTGAAATCATTCGAACAAAAACACAACCCTTTTTATAGCGGAAAAACTTGCAACTTCTATAAATATTCAGAGGAGGAAAACCCTTGAATTTATGGGTACGAAGACAAAACCCTTCATATTCATTTGGTAATCCCATCTAGGGATTACAATTGTGCTTCTAGTTTCAGGTTTTAATAGATTTGAGGCCCAAATAGCTAGGGTGCCACATTTCCAAGTTTGGCGTGAGGGTTTCAAGGGCAGATTTGCATGCATAGAGTATCCCCAAGGCTGGGCGACTTCATTAGGGGTCTATTTGCAGCCCTATAGGTAGGGCATCACACATTCTGAGGTTGCCATAACCCTCCAAGGGCAAATCCCAACAGTTGGGAACAACCAACAGGGCCAAATAACCATCCTACAGTCTAACGTCACATTTAGTAGTTGCCATAACTGCAATAATTAATCCAACGCAACAAACAGGAGAAATAATTGGTATTTATAATTTGTAGACATTGGTATTTGTGCAATTTGCATTAGGGATTGAACTAGTTGATTATATTCAGCGATGAGTATTCATATTTGTTGAATGTAATGTTTTATGCTGAATCAAATTGTCAATCTTTCAGAATAAATAAATAAAATCAGAAATTTAGGGTTTCAATATTTATTTGTCAAGGTTTCAATTTAGTGGGTTATTACAATGATATCAGAGCTAATTTTCTTGCCAGCTTGTGGGAATAAATAACTTCTAGTGTCAACTTCATGCAAGGCAGTGACAGAGAAGTCCAGTATTACTAGAGGGAAAGAAAAAAAGGTCTAGAATAGTGAGAGGAAGGGATAGGGCAGCGAGATCTAGAATTTTTTGCAGGAAAAGAAATGGAAGCCATGGGTTATAGAGATGCGGATGAAATTTGCTATGACATGGCCGTGCAAGGACAAGAGCGTTTAGTAGATATGATGGCTCAATTAGTCCACACCATGCAGAATGCGAATGTGCAAAAAGCTCAAAATGGTGAAGGAAGTTCTTTGGGGGTGAACAACAACCAATACACGTAGAGGGCAGCAATTAATTCCTTTGCTAGGCCTTTCCAACCAACTTTCATTCGTAGGGAGCAAGTAGCAGTCCCAGAGGTGGAAATTCAGCCCACTGTGGCGGATGAAATTGCTGCCACCTATGAAGAATACAGGGTCCTACCAGGGGAAATTAGGGAGGCAATCTCTCTTACTAATTTTAGAAATCTAAAGAACAAAGGTGGTCAAAGAGCTGAAACTAGGCCACAAACAAATCAGAGGGATCTCCAACAGGGATTATGGAAGTTAACACTTCCTACATATGATGGCTCCGATAAGTGCACAACACGCTCATGGATACATAAATTGGATACATTTTTTTCATTGAGGCCAATGATGGAAGAGGAAGCCATCAAATTTTCCACCCTTCACATCACATCCACAAGGGCACAATCACATCCACTCTACGTGGAGTTCAGAACTAGGTTAATAGAGATATTTGATAGAGTTGATCCGGAAATCCATTTTCGGGATGTAGTTCAACTCAAACAATCCAATTCAATGGAGGACTTTGTTACTAATTTCAGAAGCTTTCAGTTATGGTACTTGATGTGACTAAAAGGAGACTTGTTTTGTTTCTTGAGGGTTTAGCTGAACCACTCAAGGGTTCGGTGAAAGCTTTCAACCCTATCTTCAAGAAGCCATCAAAAAAGCTTTAGATTTGGAGGCATCAACACCTAAAGGTAAAATTCTGCCCTATGAACAGCCAAAAACATATCTTATGGGCAGCCAAGGACATCTTATGGACAGCCAATGTCATCAGTTTTTGAGCAACAAAAGAAGCCATTTCAGAAGGGGTTTCTCTCCAAAACGAGCTGCCACATAAGCCACATACTGAGATAGAGACACAAAATAAACTCAGAAGGAAAAAACAAATGCTTCACATGCAAGGGTACATGGGAACTAGGTCATAGGTGTCTTCTAAAAGGACAGGGGCAGTACATTGAGGTGATGTTTGATGAGGAGTTAGCAGAAGTACCAAAATTTGAAAGAGGAGAAGAGGGAGATAGTTCAGGGGGCACCCTTGTCACCCTTATTTTAGTAGGCACCTATGCTGCATTTTCTGGCACACCCTGGTATTATACCCTTTTAGAATTCATGGAGTTATTTAGGGACACAAACTCACAGTTTTGATTGATAGTGGGGCAACCCACAACTTCATTGATGAGGGTTTGGTAGCCCAAAGAGGGTTGAAATCTGAAATTTGTCAAAGCTTTAATGTGATTGTAATTGGTGGTTCTACTATTCCTTGCACTAGAAGGATTCAACAATTGGAGATCACACTTGATAATCACAGGGTGTATGATGACTTCTATGTTCCACGCATAGGAGAAACATGTTTGGTTTTAGGGGTGCAGTGGTTACATTCCCTTGGAGAATTTACATAGATTTACTAGACCATGGAGCTGAAATTTGGATCTGATGAGAAAGAGGTTGTGCTTCGTGGTATGGTCAATGGAGCCCCTATAGTTACAACAAACAAGATGGAGGGTGTCACTCTTGGTAGTATTATCTCTAGATCGCAGCTCATTCATGATTTTACTATCATGGATTCTCTTAGAGAGTTTGTTGGAGAAGCATTAGTGGGTTCAGGTCTTCCAATTCCTAATTTTACCAGAGTAGTGCAGAAAAAGCCATCTACATTACTAGGAGTGGTAAAAACAACAAGATTAGTTTGGGATCCTAGTTTTGGCAGGACAATTCAGGTATTTTTTGAGGACAAACAATTTTGGGAAGGGTAGACTGTGATGTTTCCTTTACAAAATAATTAATAATTTAACAATAATTAATTAAGTTGTCCAAAAAAATACTTTTAAGTTATAACTTTGAAAAATAACACATTAATTATTATTGAGTGGAGCCAAAAGTAATTAATACATACATGGCCAAAAGTAATTAATATTCATTAATTGGAAAAATGTGAATATTAAATTAAAAGAAATATCTATTTCTTTTAGGGTTGGATTGGAAAGGTGCATAATAGAAGATTGGAGTAAAAAAGAATTATTATTGAAATCATTGAATAAACACACCTTTTTTTACAGAGGAAAAGCTTGCAACTTTTGTAAATATTCAAAGGACGAAAACCTTTGAATTTACAGGTATGAAGACGAAACCCTTCATACCGCTTTAGTAATCCCATCTAGGGATTACAACTATGTTTTTAGTTTTAAGATTTAATAGATTTGCAGGCCCAAACAGCTAGGGCGCCACATTTCCAGGTTTGGCATGAGGGTTTCAAGTGTAGATTTGCATGCATAGAGGATCCCCAAGGCTGCATGACTTCATTAGAGGTCTATTTGCAGCCCTTTAGGCAGGGTGTCACACATTCTGAGGCTGCCATAGCCCGCCAAGCGCAGATCGCAATAGTTGGGAACAACCATCAGGCCCAAATAATCATCTAGCAGTCCAACGTCACATTTATCAGTTGCCATACGTGCAATAATGAATCTAACACAACAAACAAGAGAAATTATTGGTATTTATCATTTGTAGACTAAGTTGCCGATACGGATACGGGTACGAGTATCGGATACGGGGATACGTCGATTTTTTTTGGTGGTTTGGATACGGCTGGATACGGCCGTACAAAAATATATATAAAAAATAAAAAATATAAAAATATAGCCATATAAGCAAAATCAACCACATAATAAAATAACTTCAAATAAGTTATATAACCACAAAATATATACTCATAATTCAATGCCAAATATCATAATATTCAATAGTCGAACTTATATTAGTTAAAGCCATAGCTGCCTCAACTCCGCTCAGCTGAAGAGGAGCTTGCAACCTATTGAAGCCACAAAATGAATTAAAATTTATAAAAAATTAAAAGACTAAAAGTTAAAACTTAAAACAAAACATCGAAAAGGTCAAAAGAAGGGTAGAGTAAAAAAATTAAAATCTTACTTGTGATAGAACTTTTATTGCAAGTGGTTGAAGGTGGGTGGATGTTTGCCCATGGAGGTACCACCAAAAGTGAGTGTCCATCTTGTACTTGTCACCATAGTTGCCATGTTTGAAAAGTTCGAGTTGTTCAGATGAGGAAAAAAGTTCAGAAGTTCGGGATTTTGAAAAAAGTTTGGTTCGATAAGTTTGGTTGTTCGATTAATTTTTTTTATATATTTTTATTTTTAACAATCACTTATACTTAATATTTTTAATTTTAATAAATTAATAATAAAACAATATGTCAATAAAATATTTAATATTAATAAATTTAATTTAAATTATTAATAATTATTTTACTTGTTAATATTTAACTTTACTCATGTACAATATACATTGTAAAAATTTAAAACTAAATACTAAATAATAATATATTAAATATTTAATTTTAATAAATTTAATTTAAATTATTAATAACTTAGTAATGAATTTTACTTAGTACTTTACACATGTAAAAGTTTAAAACTAAACACTAAATATTAAATGAAAACGTATACACTAAATATTAAACTAAAACGTAAAGGCCCAAGGGTAAATTATTAAATAGTAAAGACTACGCTCCCTGTTCAATGTGGCCGTCGGTAATCGTAGATGGCAGATAAGAGACAACGATAGACATTAGAGTTTAGGTCTTTGATGGGTTTTAAACTTTTATTCGGTCGATCCGCAGGGGATACGACCAGGGTACGTCGTGCCCCCTGTGGATACGGCCGGCTACATCCATGGACGTATCCGGTCGTATCCGCAGGGGGCACGATGTACCCTAGCCGTATCCCCCGCGGATTGGCCGCGTACCGTACCGTACCTGCGAATCCCCGCGCTCCCAAGGCCTGGGAGGGTGTATCCGGTAACGCAGTTTGTAGACATTGGTATATGTACAATTTTCATTAGGGATTGAACCAGTTGATTATATTCAGCAGTGAGTATACGTATTTGTTGTTGCATGTAATGTTTTATGCTCAATCAAATTGTCAATCTTTCAGAATAAATAGATAAAATCATAAATTCAGGGTTTCAATATTTATTTGTCAAGATTTCAATTTCGTGGGTTATTACAATGTTTTATTTTTTGAGAATACTTTTCCACCATGCGAAACTTTTAATTTTTCGGTGATTACCTTTATTAATTGACTCCCCCCATAAAATGTTTCATAGGTCACTTGGAATAATGCCCTTCCACCTTGGAAAGTAACGTTATTGATAAAAAGACCTTTACTTTTATAAATTGCCATGTGCTCATGTCTTTGTAAGCTTGACCCATCAATAGTTGAACCTTCAAGTTTATTAATTTTGATTGTGATGGACTTGGTCCAACGTCCATACACTTTTAATTTTTGACCTGTGCATTGCTTTCTTACACCATGTACCATCCACATACGCTACTTGGATTGTTCATTATTCAGTATGTGATGAAGGTGAAATGACAATCCCCAAAGTATTTTAATTTTTTTTGAAGTATGGTTTGTCGACCATTATTTTTTAATACAAACACTATGGATAAGAAATTCATGTACATTAAATATTTATCATGCCCGTACTTCTGTTGTCGTTTTAACACAGGTGCCCTTGATTTAAAATTCAGGTACCACCAGCATTGGTTACAACAAGCTTCTTCTGCGTTGGGATAGCGTTTGTTGGCCAATATGCCATGACTCTCTATACATTCAGGTCGAGCGTATTTGTTGTATCTGACTGTTCTTCAAACAAAGGTCATACTTCACCTTTTATCAAATTTGTATCACTATATGCCACGTTCAAGGCCTTTGAGGTTGATGCTCTGGACGTCAGGTCTGCGACTTGTTCCATTTTGTGGGTCGACTTAACATCCAACTTTGCACCCCTGACATTGTATTCTTTGAACTCTAGTGGGTAAGACAAGTGTGATTTTGACGGTTCAAAAGGACTTGGCATCACCGAAAAATTTGCTTTTGCCCATTCTGTTGCAAGCCTTGGCCTTCTTCAATCTCCATAATCTCGATGCTATTGCAATTATGGGTGGAACACTTTGTAGTCTTCCATTTGCCAATGGAACAAACCGTTGAGGGAGTTTGTCTCATTGTTGGAGCACGACTGTAACTCCAAGAACCCTTCATCGTTGTCTCCATTGTACCTCGGTTCCTGTCAACCAAGCATTCTTTTTCGGAGTGTGAATCCGATAAGTCTAATGGGGTTGCTTCCTTATTGATTGCCTGATTCTTCAAATCTATGACATACTTTCGTCCTTTGTTTTCAATGGAGATCAATTTGTTTTTTTGGTTATGATCAACTTTGGCTGCTATCAACCAACCCCAACCCAACAATGCATCTTTTAGGCCTTCTTTTGCAATGGGATGACCACAAAATTCAACAAAAAGGGTTGGGTTCCAATAATTACCTTTTGTCCTAGTAGTACACCCAATATCTTAATGCCATGTTGATCTGCTCCTACCAATTGGAATGTCAGAGGTTACATAGTTGGCTTTCCAAGACTCCTTTAAAAGAACATTCATGCTAAATTTTAAAACCATCATCAACCATAGTGTATGTCATATTCATGCCTATAATTTTCATATGCACAACTGCTAGTTGTTGGGCTAGGTTAATCGTCAGGAGCATATGATAGATCACTTCGTCCACTGACAAGGGGGGCTTGACTATGGGTTCATTCTTTTGCTTTTTGCTCTCCCCATCACTTGATGTTAGGTGCACCATTGTATGTTTGATGTTCGGGCCAATGTATCGTATGGTAGTAATTAGAGCATTCTTGAGTTCTGGAATGCTTTGCAGTAAGTCAACTAACTTCACTGGTATAGTGGTCTGCAAGAAATGTCATGCAATAGCTTTGTCGAACCCTAGTTTGCTCATCACTGTACTTGTATGTTCAGGCCACTGATGTCATTCTTTGACCATGGAACTCTCAACCTCCACCCTTGCGTCGGCCAACACTTTCTTCCCTATAAGTAGGTCGGGGTAATTGGCTGTCTTCACTTGTGCTTTGGTAATTGCTATAACGTCCTGGCTCCCAAATACTTCAATCATATTGATGTTTGCTTGCTTTTGACAAGTGTTATTGTTATGGTCCTTGCGCCCACACCATCTAAAAAAGTTATTTTGATTAGGACAATCTCTTGCGAAATGGCCCCACTCATTACATTCTCGATAATGGACAATTGTTCGTCCTTGGGAGTCATATTGAAATTGAATTTTGCCACCACTATTATTTTGTCGTCATTAGTTCCTTGCCGTGGCGGTGGATGGTGTTGATGGCTTTCCTTGTGTGAACAATACTTGGTCGCTCGTACTTTGCAAATTGTGAGTATTCTCTCATGTCACGCGGGTTACCCGGGTTCGTTCCCTGACAACAATGCCAAAATATAGAATATTTATAGAGATTAAACTACCAATAACACCATACACAAAATAGTAATTGCATAACATATCATGACAGAGCAGAGTCTCAAAACAATAGCAGCTTTGTGTTCATAAAAAATAGTTATCAAATATAAATCGTGCAAGTCGGGGAGGATTTGGTACTCAATGCCTCCCTGATGTACATCATTCTATTTATAAGACAAGAAGACTCAATGGGTTGTTAGTTAACACAACTGCGAACAAGCGAACATACTCACGAAAGTTATTACAAAACTACTCAAGGTTGACAATACAATCATTAACCACATAACTCGTTGACTCCTAAAATATGTAATGACATTGATAACCAGGCCAATATTAATGTTGTGGTCTGCAAATGAAGATAGTAATTTCTAAGATTGATTGTGTTAATGAGGGGTTGAAGGATTTGGATAAATTGTTGCATTTTTTTCAATATGTGTTTCAAGCTCCCAAAGGTTTGCTACCTAAAAGAGAAGTAGGGCATGAGATTCATTTGCTACTAGAATATCCTCTATCAAATATTGGCTTGTACAAGCAATCAATTTTGGGGAGTTATGAAGTAAAGAAACAACTTCAAGAGTTACTAGAACAAGGAGTCATATGCGCAATTACTTCACCTGGGTCACCCATTGTCATGGTTTTGAGAAAATATGGGTTTTGGAGGATGTGCATAGAGAATAGACCCTTGAATATGATCACCATAAAAATAGGTATCCATTGCTGCAAATTGATAACTTGTTGGACCAACTTCAACATGCTAAGTACTTCACAACGCTAGATCTCAAATTCGGGTACCGTCAAGTTTGTATGAGAAGATTGTATTGAAGACAACCTTTAAAACAAAACATAGACTGTATGAGTGGTTGGTACTTCCATTTTGTTTATTTAATGCACACGCAACTTTTATGAGATTGATAAATAATTTATCGAGGACATTCATAGATACATGTTTCATAGTGTATCTGGGTGATATTTTTGTTTTTAGTGCCACATGGGAAGAACATCTATCTCGTTTGAAGCAAGTCTTGCAATTGTTGAAATAAAAACAACTCTTATGCAACATGAAGACATTTGAATTTGCAAAACAATCACTATATATTTGGGGCATGCGGTTGGAGGAGGAGAACTAAGAATGGATCCAACAAAATTTTAGGTTATCACTAGTTGACCCTCACCTAAGAGTTTTATAGAAACTAGGCGCTTTGTTGGAGCTGTTCATCACATGAGAATGCTCATTCCATCATTCTCCACATGTGCGACACCTTTGCATGCCATTGTAGCAAGTGGTAAGAGTTTTAATTGGAGTAAAAAACGTGATAGTGCATTTGATTGATTGCAATATAAAATCAGCTATTCAAAGTAGGAATGGTTGCAAGTGAGTATGCTATGGGTGCAGGTTAGTTGCAATGAGGTAAGTCAGTTTGCTATCATATAAAGGCATTTTCTCAAGTTATAAGAGATTACCTTGTTTATGACAAAGAAATGTATGAACTTGTTCAAGCTATTAAGAAATGGAAGCATTATTTATTGGGGAATAAAACCGTTGTTCATACTAATCTTCAATATTTGCAACCCAAAGTAAATTGTAGCAAACAAGACACATCAAATGAATGCAATTTCTTCAACAATCGTTTGTTCATCAAGTACAAGAAAGGAAGCACATGGTGGCATATATACTATCTAGGCTACCAATTTCAAATCAACTTTTAGCTTTGGAATTAATTTTGCAATTTGAGCCTTTCACAAAAGAGGCTTACGAGGAAACATATGCACAGGATGTAGAGACTGGGGAGGCATATCAACATTTGATGACAAAGAAAATGGATGTTGAATACAAAGTTGATTTCTACCACACAGATGGGCTATCGACAAGGTGGACAATCTATGTGTGCCAAAGGAACAAATACTTCTATCAATTATCGAAGTGCATACTTCCAAAGTTAGGTATATATGTATTGGCCCAAAATGATCGAAAATGTCTCTAACTGCATTAGAAGATGTTAACTATGTTGGACAAGCAAGTCTAAAGTTAGGAAAGAAGGGGTTGTACATGCCTTCTCTACCTATGCCTACTAAACCATGGGAAAATATCTCTATGAATTTTGCTGGGGTTTGCCTACGTCTAAGCATGGACATGACTATTTGTATGTTGTCGATAGATTTAACAAGATGTATTTTAATTTCATGTAAGAGAACAATAAAAGGGCATGAAGCAACTGAAATATTATTTTCTAATGTTTGGGTGCATCTTGGTTTGCCTAAGTCTATTGTTTAGGCAAGGGTTTGAAATTTTTGGAGAAATTTTCAACTATCTTGTGAATCAAGATGGATACCAAGCTACGAAGAATCGCAACCTTCCATCCTCAAACTGATGGGCAATTGGAAGTTGTCAATAAGACTTTGGTTTAGTTGTTAAGAGGCCACAACAATTAGAATCCAAGAACTCGGGATGAATCATTGGCATACATTCAACATTCCTACAATAGGGGAATGCATACATCTGCTAGTAAGTCATCTTTTGAAGCATGTTTGGGTTATTTGCTAACTAACCTACTTGATGTTGCATCGGGACAACAAAGAGGGCAAGCGCTAGATTCAAAGGTGACAAGAACATCAAATTCATTGAGAGGATTAAACAAATCCATCTCAAGTTGAAAGAACTAGAGAAGTCTCAAACCAAGTATAAGTTTAAGCATGAACAACATTGTCAAGTAACATACATTTAAGGTGGGAGACATGGTGTGGCTTTACTTGAGTTAGGAGAGACTCCAAGGACAAGCTAGTAAGCCCAAACTTCTAAGATATGGATTATATATAAGCCTAAAATAGTCTCTAATATAAGGATCGTCCAAAATAGGAAAAGGTAGAAGACCATTCTAGACCTAACACACAAACAAGACTTTGGTCTACAAAGTGGTGTAGGGGTATAGACAAGGGCCGTGTGCAAAGGAGGTTGTAAGGGATCTAAAAAGGGAGTCTACACACACAATCTCTAAGGATATATAAGGTTTATGACCTTACTAAATCTAAGGTGTCATTAGACATTGAAGCAAAAGCTATAGGTAAAATAAAGGATGCCATTAGGCAATAAACAAAAGCTATGAATAACAAGAATGTAAAAGATAACAATAAACTAACAAGGTTGTGCTAATATATACCATCTAATACATGAGACGAACAATCATCGAATAACAGCAACCAAAGTACAAAAGAAAGATTAGAGTTAGGGATACTTACCTTTGGTTGAGTTGTTGGTGCATTAATCTCCCCCTTGGCTTGTAGCACTTTGTGAGAGTTGGTTATAGGAGAAGTCAAGATGGATAGGAGAAGTCCTAAGTAGACCAAAGTTGGGAACTCCAAAGACTTGGTAAATCTTGTAGGTGTAGTGCATACTCTTGATATCATCAAGGCCTTTATGCAAACTTGTCGTCCTTGGTGTAAGCTCCTATTAATCTTAATTCCTCTTCTTCTTAAGGCATATTTGTTGAAAACATGTTCCTTGCAAACTTGTCTTCCTTGGTGCAAGCAAAGCGAATTGAAATGTTGTTTATTCTATTAGAAATGCCTAGGATTGGTCAACTAAATAGGGGCATGGAACCTAGACATACTCATCTTGGCCGACCTTTACCTCAAAGTTTACTAATACTTCAAGTTTATTTTATAATTATGCTTTTAGGATGTTTGAGAGTGGTTTGAGTCTCTAGGAGTTATAACGAAGATTCTAGTTCTTGGAATATCTAGACATACTCATCTTGGCCGACCTTTACCTCAAAGGTTACTTATACTTCAAGTTTATTTTATAATTATGCTTTTAGGATGTTTGAGAGTGGTTTGAGTCTCTAGGAGTTATAACGAAGATTCTAGTTCTTGGAATATCTCATCAGATTTTAGACTTAGCCAGATCACAGTGTTTTAGGATTTTAAGAAGACAACACAGGGGTATGATGTTGGTAGTAGGAAGGTTAGTGCACGAGGAATCTCTCACAAAGTGTCATGAGCCGACCCACCCTGATCCCCATGTACTCCTTAATATGTCTGCTTAGGGAGATCAATGCGCTGACGAGTCTTGCAAGAGAAAAGTGTTACTAAGGGAAAATAAGGTGTATACATGGACCATTCACCATTTTGGAATAGGTTGGATATAATGCATTCAAGATTGACTTACTTTTATTTATGAGAATTTGTTGGAATATTGTCATTGATGTCAAATGAACTATTGCCGAAAGTGAACGGAATTGATTGCCGGAAGTGAACAGAATTGATGGCCGTAAGTGAACGGAAATGTCGACGGAAGTGAACGGAATTGTTGACGGAAGTGAACGGAATTGTTGCCGGAATTGAACGAAAATGTCGACGGAAGTGAACGGAATTGTTGACGGAAATGTCGACGGAAGTGAACGGAATTGTCGACGGAAATGTTGACGGAATTGTCAACCTTGGCCGACCTATTGGGAGGAGGTGTGACCGTTCGAAAGGACCTTTTCACTTGAAGAGTCATGACCTTAATTTGTGGCTTTCCGTGGGTTATAAATAAGTCCATAACGAATGGCAAAAGAGTAGATTCGAAAGTAGAAGATATATAAAAGAAGAGCAGAATTTTTAAAGGCAAATTTTTGTAAGAATATTGAAAAAAAAAATCAGCAAGTATAAGGAAGAGTATAGCAGCGAAAACACTCAAGTGTAGATCGAATCTAAGGGAGATAAAGCAAGTGTTCTATCATCTGTTGTTTTGACAACAAATTTGAGATAGAAGAGTGATTTTTTCTGAGAAGGTTGGTGCCTTCATTTTGAAGAGATTGGTGTCTCTTGCTGAGTTGGTGTTTAGTGAAAGGGGTCGGTGCTCCTATAGGTTGGTTCCTACAAAATTGTTTTTGGGGTTGGTGCTCCAGTAGGTTGGTGCCTACGAATATTTATATTAAGAGAATTTCTCCGTGGTTTTCTCTCGAAAGGGTTTTCACGCAAATCTGTGTCTATTTGCATTGTGTGGTTTTGCATTGTATTCTTTGATTGCTTTGAATATATTAATTGCAGAGTAATTTGAGGTTTTGAATTTAAGATTAATAGCCGAAAGTTAAAAAATATCTTATACTGATTCACCCCCCCTCTCAGTATAAGCTTGTGCTTAACAATTGGTATCAGAGCCGGTTCCTTCGGTGTTAGTACAATTGCTAGAAGGTAGATCTTGGAAAGCACATATGGCAGGATCTCAAGTGCTAGATGGTTTCTCCACCAACAAGGCTCCTTTGTTCGATGGAACGAACTACGCATTTTGGAGCATAAGAATGAAGACTTACTTGATGGCTCTAGGTTTTGATATTTGGCAAGCAGTGGTAATAGGATACACCACGCCACAAATTGCACCAACGGATGCCATCGGAAAAAAGGGCAGTAAGAACAATGCGAAAGCTATGAATGCAATCTTATGCGGGCTTTCAGAAAATGAGTTTGTTAAGGTTATGCATTGTGAATCTACAAAAGAGATTTGGGATAAACTCAACACTATTTATGAAGGTGATAGTAAGGTTAGAAAAACAAAACTCCAAACCCATTGGAGGTAGTTTGAAAGTTTAAAAATGAAGAATGATGAAAACATTGCTGGGTATCTTCTTCGTGTCGATGAGATTGTTAATGTCATTCGAGGACTTGGAGAGAAAATTGAAGAATCTGTGATCGTTCAAAAAGTCCTGAGATCCCTACCATTGAGATTTGATGCAAAGGTCTCCGCCATTGAAGAAATGAAGGATTTAGACACGATGAAAATGGACGAGCTCCATGGAATTCTTACGGCCTATGACATGAGAACTGAATCTGAGAGACAGTCGAAGAAGGAAGCATCATTCAAGGTCTCGAAGAAAGAGAAGATCAAAGAACCAGAATCAAGTGAAAATTCAAGTAGTGAAGAAGATGAAAATGAAGCTCTATTCATTCGGAAGTTAAAGAAAGGATCGGGCAAATATAAAGGAAAGTTATCATTTAAATGCTTTAATTGTGGTAAAATTGGTCATTTTGCAGCCAAATGTCCAAATAAAGGAAATAGCGATGATGAGAGAAACAAATCAAAGTACAAA
Source organism: Torreya grandis (assembly GCA_037957365.1). Taxonomy (NCBI): domain Eukaryota; kingdom Viridiplantae; phylum Streptophyta; class Pinopsida; order Cupressales; family Taxaceae; genus Torreya; species Torreya grandis. The sequence goes on from JARHVA010000507.1 coordinate 2,553,421, forward strand.
AAGGGATTCAAGCCGAGCAAAGACAAGCAAAGATTTGAGAAACAAAAGAAAAGCCTATACTTGAAGAGGTATAGCAGCTCATCCGAAGAAAACAAAGAAAGTGATGTTGAGAGTGATAATAAAGAGATTCTGTTCATGGCTACAGAAGAAAATGCCACCACCAGCAAAGATAATTTGGAGGAAGACGAAGACATGGAAGAAGAAGGTGAAGTGAACCTTGAAGAAGAACTTATTTGCGCGTTGGAAGAAATAAAAGCATTTAAGAAGAAGAATCAGAAACTAAAGTTACAACTCCGAAAATATGAAGAAGAGAATCGAGACTTCAAAACGAAGACATCACAAGTCTTTGAGGAATCAAACAAGGTAATCGCTGATCTAAAAGTCCAAATCGAAGAAGCAAAGAAAATTGAAGAAGATCTAACAGATCAGCTAAAGAAGAAAGGAGAAGACTGTGAAAGGTATGAATTTGAAATAGATGTTTTAAAAAGGGATCTAGAAAGGCGAATTCTAAAATAACAAGTGAATTGAAATTTGAGAAAAGCACTCAAGTTTTGAATAAGATTCTAGAGTCAAAGATCACCATCTAACAAGTCAGGCATTGGGTATGAGAAAGAAAAAGAGAAAGCTAAGAGCTAGGTTGAGACTCTTAAGGAACCAATGAAAAAGGGGACCAAGAAGGAAGAAGCCAAGAATACAAAAACCAACTCTATCAACAAAGAAAGCAAAGGAGAACAAAACTTCAGAAGACCATTTGCTCCAAGATATACAAATAAAACCAGGTTTGGTAATTATTTTAATGGATATTGTTATTATTGCAATCATTTTGGTCATAAGAAATTAGATTGTAGAAAGAGAGCCAAGGATATTGAAGTCAGGAGCAGAAACAAAGGAACCTATGGAGCTTCGAACAGAAACTACAATTCGTTTGCTCCCTTATCAAACTTTGATGAAGCTATAGTTTGTTACAAGTGCAACAACTATGGACATATAACACGCTATTGTAGAAGTGTTTTTGAATTTGTAAGACAAGATCAAAAGTTCAAAGCTCTAGTGATAAAGAAAAGAGAACCATCAAAGATCTGGAAGAAGCAAGAAGAATCCATGATTGTTCAAACAACATTCCATGCTAGAGATGAAGGACAACAATGGTTCATTGATAGTGGATGTTCGAGACACATGACTGGAGATAAAAACAAATTCATCTCGTTAAAAAAAGTCAATGAAGGCACGGTGAAGTTCGGAGACAACACTACAGCCAGAATAACAGAAAAAGGTACACTTAGTCTCGATAATGGAAAAACCAAAACAGAAAATGTGTTATATGTGGAAGGGTTAAAGCATAATCTTCTAAGTGTTAGCCAAATGTGTGACCAAGGACACTCAAGTTCTTTTCTGAAGGTTGTGAGATCAGAAAAAGAGACACGGGAGAACTAATTGTAGATGCTCATAGAACCACAAACAACCTATACATGCTTGGAGAAATGAGAGGAGAGAAATGTTGTCTGAGTCAAGTTGAAGAAAGTTGGCTATGGCATAGAAGGTTAGGGCACATAAATTATGATAATCTTGTGAAAATCAGCAACAAACAGGCTGTGCGAGATATGCCAAAGATAACAAAACCTTCAAGCACTCTATGCAAGCAATGCCAACACGGGAAGCAAACCAGAACAAGGTTCAGATTGAAGGAATATTCGACCACCAAACCACTAGAGCTGATTCATACGGATCTTTGTGGTCCTACCAGAACTGAAATCATGCAAGGTGAGAGCTACTTTATGTTGCTCATTGATGATTATACTAGAATGACATGGGTAGCTTTTCTAAAAGAAAAATCAGAAGCATTTGAAAAGTTTAAAGCTTTCAAGGCATTAGTAGAAAATGAAAAAGAGCTGAAAATAAAATGTCTAAGGTCAGATTGAGGAGGTGAGTTTATTTCAAATGAATTCATTGAGTTTTGCGAAGATCATGGAATTAAGAGACAATACTCAGCTGCAAGGACTCCACAACAAAATGGAGTGGTGGAAAGGAAAAATCGAACCGTTCAAGAGATGGCTAGAACTATGTTGAATGAATCTAAGCTATCAGATAGATTCTGGAGAGAAGCAATTAATACAGCAGTATATATCTTGAATAGAGGGCAAATCAGAGTTAATAATGACAAAACTCCTTACGAATTGTGGAAAGGAAGACCAGCTTCGGTCAAACATTTCAAAGTGTTTGGAAGTAAATGTTTTATCAACAGGAATGAAGAAAACTTGGGCAAATTTGATTCAAGAGCTGACGAAGGAATTTTTCTTGGTTACTCCATCAAAAGCAAAGCCTATAGATGTTATAACAGAAGGCTACAAACTATCGTAGAAAGTGCTAGTGTTAGAATATATGAGATCATGAATCAAAAGGCAAAAGAACCTTCAGAAGAGCCTCTAGAAATACCCAATCTTGTAGAAGAAGAAGGGGAGGAAGAAAATGTAGAAAAATTGAGTGAATCTGAAAGGCAGGACACCAAAGCACCATCTCGCTTTGTTCAGAAGAATCATGCTGAAAGTCAGATCATTGGCAACATTGATGCTGGGGTGCAAACCAAAAGAAGAATTGTAAGTATCCCTGAGCATGTAAATTTTTCTTTGTTATCCAAGGTAGAGCCTAAGAATTTTTCTGAAGCTAGTCATGATAAACATTGGGTAAAAGCAATGGAAGAAGAATTAGATCAAATTGAGAAGAATGAGACTTGGGAACTTGTGCCCAGGCCAATGGATCATAATGTAATTGGCACTAAATGCGTTTTTCGAAACAAATTGAATGAAAATGGCCAAGTCACTCGAAACAAAGCAAGGTTGGTATGTAAGGGGTATGCTCAAGTAGAAGGTGTAGATTTTGAAGAGACTTGCTCCTGTTGCTAGATTAGAAGCAATTCGAATATTTCTTGCATTTTCAGTATTCAAAAGTTTCAAAGTTTATCAAATGGATGTTAAATCAGCATTTCTAAATGGCAATCTAGAAGAGGAAGTTTACATAGAACAACCAGAAGGATTTCTTTTATCAGAAAACAAGGATTATGTGTGTAAGTTGAAGAAGGCTTTATACGGATTGAAACAAGCTCCTAGAGCATGGTATGCTAGGCTTGATAAATACCTACAAGACCAAGGATTCAAGAGAGGATATGTTGATAGTAATCTTTACATCAAAACTGAAGGAGATCACCAGTTAATTGTTGTGGTGTATGTAGATGATATAATCTTTGGAGGAGACAATAAAGAAATGTCTAAGATATTTGTTGAAGATATGCAAAAGGAATTTGAGATGTCCATGTAAGGTGAGTTGTCATTTTTCCTTGGTTTACAAATCTCTCAATCTAACAAAGGAATATTCATATCCCAAAGCAAGTATGTGAAGGAGATGTTGAAGAAATTCCATATGGAGGAGTGTGCCCCTGTTAGCACACCTATGGCTGCAGGTACGAAGTTGAGCAAAGATGATGAATCTCCAAATACTGATCAAACTCTTTACAGATCAATGATTGGGAGTTTACTATATGTGACGGCATCTAGGCCAGATATCATGCAAGCAGTAGGTATGGTTGCATGATTTCAAGCAGCTCCAAAAGAAACACATGTGCAAGCCGTGAAACGTATATTTAGATATTTAAAGAGAACCTTGGATTATGGGTTGTGGTACCCAAAGAGGTAAAGACTTCACATTGGTAGCGTACACGGATTCAGATTGGGCAGGTTGTGTAGATGATAGAAAAAGTACAAGTGGAGGAGCATTCTTTCTTGGAGATAGTCTAGTATCTTGGTTGAGTAAGAAGCATAATTCTGTATCTCTATCCACAGCAGAAGCATAGTACATAGCGGCAGTGCTATGTTGTACACAAGTTCTATGGATGAAACAAACCTTGAAAGATATCAAAGTAGAGTACAATCATCCAATCTCTATATTCTGTGATAATACTAGTGCGATAAGTATTTCAAAGAATCCAGTTATGCATTTCAGAACTAAGCATATCCCTATACAGTATCATTACTTGAGAGAACAGGTGGTAGAACAACAAGTAAATTGGAATATGTTTCCACGTCCGAACAGATGGCAGATATCTTCACTAAGCCACTTCCAAAGGAAACATTTGAGTACCTACGACAGAAGTTGGGAGTAATTTCTTTTGCGTCTTGCCACTGAAGGGAAGCATCAGCTAAGGGGGAGCTAAGTATTAGCTCTTGGATAGACCCTTTGCCATTGATGTCAAAGGGGGAGAAGTACAGAAAGAGGATGTCACAGAAAGGGGGAGCTACAACGGAAAAAAAAAAAAGGGATTCAAACAAAAGAGACAGTGCAGCAAGGAGGAGCAGTTTCAGTATGTGGTTGCCATCAATGACAAAGGGGGAGATTGTTGGAATATTGTCATTGATGTCAAATGAACTATTGCCGAAAGTGAACGGAATTGATTGCCAGAAGTGAACAGAATTGATGGCCATAAGTAAACGGAAATGTCGACGGAAGTGAATGGAATTGTTGACGGAAGTGAACGGAATTGTTGCCGGAATTGAACGAAAATATCGACGGAAGTGAACGGAATTGTTGACGGAAATGTCGACGGAAGTGAATGGAATTGTCGACGGAAATGTTGACGGAATTGTCAACCTTGGCCAACCTATTGGGAGGAGGTGTGACTGTTCGAAAGGACCTTTTCACTTGAAGAGTCACGACCTTAATTTGTGGCTTTCCTTGGGTTATAAATAAGTCCATAACGAATGGCAAAAGAGTAGATTCGAAAGTAGAAGATATATAAAAGAAGAGCAGAATTTTTAAAGGCAAATTTTTGTGAGAATATTGAAAAGAAAAAATCAGCAAGTATAAGGAAGAGTATAGCAGCGAAAACACTCAAGAGTAGATCGAATCTAAAGGAGATAAAGCAAGTGTTCTATCATCTGTTGTTTTGACAACAAATTTGAGATAGAAGAGTGATTTTTTATAAGAAGGTTGGTGCCTTCGTTTTGAAGAGATTGGTGTCTCTTGCTGAGTTGGTGCTCAGTGAAAGGGGTCGGTGCTTCTGTAGGTTGGTTCCTACAAAATTGTTTTTGGGGTTGGTGCTCCAATAGGTTGGTGCCTACGAATATTTATATTAAGAGAATTTCTCCGTGGTTTTCTCCCGAAAGGGTTTCCACGCAAATCTGTGTCTATTTGCATTGTGTGGTTTTGCATTGTATTCTTTGATTTCTTTGAATATATTAATTGCGGAGTAATTTGAGGTTTTGAATTTAAGATTAATAGCCGAAAGTTAAAAAATATCTTATATTGATTCACCCCCCCCTCTCAGTATAAGCTTGTGCTTAATAGAATTTACTTCGTAAATTTTGAGAACTTGCATCTATTTTAAAGACTTCATCTTGGATACACAATGAGAGTTGGAGGATGTGGTGTTGCAGAGAACATTCAAAGAATTTAGAAGAGGGCACAAGAGTCTTGGCAGATTGACATCAAAGGAAAGACATCGAGGCAAGCAAGATTGATCTGATTGCAACCGCATTGATCTGCGCTCTTTGCCTAAGGACATTTGGCACTCTATGGACACTCATGTGTTCCACGTAATTTGCATCCCTTAGCGGCACCAACACATGTTCTTTGCACCCTTGTGCAACACCAAGTGATATACTGTGCAACAACCAGACTCAGCGCAGGGCTTCAACATATCATTGACATGTGCAGGATTCACTTCACTTTGTTGCATGCTAGTTGGAACTTCTCAAGCTAGCGCTATGTTAGAGTGTTTGCCAGCATACCGTGTACTTGGAAGACCAATTGTCGCACCTATAGGAAGGTGAACCATCGATTGTTGAAGAAGTTGAACCGTTTCATAACCATTCTCTTTGGTAACTACTTTCTTGTTATGATATATTTTAAGCCATCTGATCCCAAGGGGACATGTTAGTGGTCATCTATTCACATTCTAGTCTTGGCGAATCATCTAGGAAGTGTTTCCCCCTTTTGATCATGAGAATCTTCATTCTCAACCTTCCTGCACATTGTACACATGTACCATACTCTATTCTTTCTCATTGAATAGAATGGCATTATGTTGCTAATCTTATGCATTTGAATGGATATGGTTTACTGCTGTTAATGTTTTATATTATATGTTTTATAACTCCATCAATTACAAGCTAAGTGATTGAGTTGTCCTTTGTGTTGCTATCTTGGACCCCTTGGTGTAGAGCTTTGGTATTATAATGAGAGCTTTCACATGCCTGTAAACATACAAGCACAACAATAGAGAGGGAATTCACTTGATTTTGTTTCCAAGTATTCAGAAGAATGTCATCGCAAGAGCAAGATGGGTGACGTCCAAAAACAATTCTCTAAGGCATCCGATATATCCAAAAACTCATTTGGGATGCCCTCAAGGAACAACACAACAAAATCTCTGGCCAATTTTGTGAACTCATAATGCAACTTGATCCAACAACATCCTATTTTGCGCAAGTTAGCTCGCCGTTTTAACATCAAAGCTCTTTTAAAGTTCAAGTCAATCTTGACATTCCAATGTCTGAAGGTAAAAACGACGCCACAACCTTTGATAGTCAGATTTGACAATTAGAGGTCTATTTCTTTGTTAACTGGGTTAGTGACTTCTAGAATATTACATTTGCAATTTTGAAGATGTCCATTTTAGCGTTCCACTAGTGGGAAACCTATAACATTAATGGTGAGAAAGAATTCAAGCCCATTGAAACTTGGAGTTTATCTGTCAACACCATGCATCAGTATTACCCCCTCAAGCACTACGAGGATGAAACTTGAGGTGTATTTGTCAACCTATAGGAAGGTGAACCATCAAGTATTGCAGAAGTTGAACCATTTTGTAACCATCCTTTTTGGTAATTGCTTTCTTATGATATATTTTAAGCCATCCAACCCTAAGGGGGCATGTTAGCATGCTTCGAGCATCTAGTATTGAATGGTCATCTATTCACATTCTAGTCTAGGCAAATTAGTTAGGAAGTGTTTTTCCCTTTTGATCACAAGAATCTTCATTCTCAACCGTCCTGCACATTGTACACATGTACCATACCATATTCTCTCTCATTGAATAAAAGTATCATTATTTTGCTAGGCCCATGCATTTGAATGTGTATGGTTTACTGTTTTTAATGTTTTCTATTATATGTTCTATAACTTTGTCATTTGCAAGCTAAGTGATTTGGTTGTTCTCTTTGTTGCTATCTTGGACCCCTTGGTGCAGAGCATTGGTATCAGAGTGAGAGCTCTCACATGTTTGTAAACAGGCGAACACAATGGTAGAGAGGGCATCCACTTGATTTTGTTTCATAGTATTCAAAATAATGTTGTAACGAGCAAGATGGTTGACGTATAGAAACAATTCTCCAAGGCATCTTGGACATCCAAAAGCTCATTCAAGATACCCTCAAGGAACAATGCAATGAAATCTTTGGCCAATTTTGTGAACTCATGATGCAACTTGATCCAACAATGTCCTATTTTGTGCAACTTTTAACCTCGTCGTTTTAGCATCAAATCTCTTTTAAATTTCAAGTCAATCTTGACATTCTTGTGTTTGAAGGTAAAGTTGACGCCACAACATTTGATAGCTAGATTTGACAATTAGAGGTCTATTTCTTAGTTAACTGTTTTACTGACTTCTAGAAGATCACTTTCGCAATGTTGAAGATGTCCATTTTAGTGCCCCTAGTGGGAAACCTATAACACGCATCTTGAGGAAGAATTCAAGGCCATTGAAACTTGGAGTGTATTTGTCAACAATATGCTTGAGTGTTACCCCCTCCAGTACTATGAGGATGAATATGTGAAGTTCCAACAATTGCGCTAGTATAAGGAGCAGTTGATTCAAAACTCACCGACGAATTCCATAACTACACCGTGCATCTGCGTGAAGACACAACAAAGTAGCATAAGGTGTTGAAGTACATCAATGAACTCTCACATTATATACGTGCCAAGATGGAGTTCTTGACCTTTGGCACATTGGGGAAAGCATACTGCAATGCTGCCAAGATCGAGGCTAGGACAAAGGTGAAGCATAAGTTTTCCTCTTTATTCAGCACTGTGCGCAAGAGCAAGATTGCGCCCAATGCACCATCTATCTTGGCTGTGCAAAAGCAAAACAGGCCGCATAAAGGAGATCAATAGAAATCAACTATGCAACCCCAAAAGGCTCCAATGCCTCTAGCTTCAAACAAAGGGAAGAAGAAACAAGGTGACAAGTGGTGCCATCGACACTGCTTAAGCTCACACATTAATTTTTAAATGTTGTGTTTAACAATCATTGATTGTGCAATATACATCAGGTACACAAGCAAAAGACATTGATCTAAAATAAACTTGTATGAGCATCAACAGCACTGCCATATACAACTCAAAGGAATGAGAATGCCTCTTCCACACGAAGCGTTTGGTAAATGGTCCACAAGTACATGTCATCATTGATAGTGGTAGCCAAAAGAACATCATTGTATTGATGCAGTCTACTGCCTAGGGCTTTCTATTGAAGCTCATCTTCGACCATACCATCTTGGATGGCTACAACAAGGGAAAAATATTTAAGTTTGTTGACAATGCACTTTCAAGTATGTAGTAAAGGTTAAGGAGGACAAAGTCACTTGTGATGTCATGCCACTACAAGTCTATGACATTTTACTTTGGAGACCGTATATGGTTGATTGCGATGGTACATATCAAGGTAGGTCACAACAATGTACTATCCATGTCAAAGACCGTATCTTCAACATCTTGGAGTCACCTCCAAAAACCCAAATCACTTTGGTTTTTGCCAAACAATGGTGCAAACTTGTGTGACACAAGTATAAGTTTGTGCTACTCATGGTTCACCTAGAGACACTTGTACTATAGCAATATGGAGATGCCTTGGCCTTCCCACTCATTGCATAGTAAAGCATTGGATTGATTTGGTTCTTGGATCCCCTGTTCCAAGTAGTCCATTGCACCGTAGGTCATTTTGGAAGAATGAAGAAGTCTGGCATTGGATACAAGAGCTCCTTGATCAAGACAAGATCAAGCCAAGCTCTTCACCTTGTGGCAGCCTGATAGTCGTCTTGCCAAAGAAAAATGGCTTGCGGTGCTTGTGCATCGACTTTAGCGCACACAATAAGATAATGTCGAAGAATTGGTATCCACTGTTGTGCATTGACGACCTCTTGGACCAACTCTAAGGTGCACAATACTTCACCATGATTCACTTGAACTTCGGTTTCCATTATGTACTAGTCCATATTGAAGACATTTGGAAGGCAACAATTAGAACAATGGAGGGATTGCATGCATGGTTGGTTATGCCTTTCGGCTTGACCAATACGCAAACAACATTCACACCCCTAATGAACAACATACTCGGGCCCTTCACTAACTCCTTCGTTATCGTTTACGTGGGCGACATCCTCATCTCCAAATGTGGAACACGTCTTGCTTGTCTTAGACACATTACGCAAACACATGTTACAAGCCAACATAAGCAAGTGTACATTCAACATCCCATAGATTTAAGTATTTGGGTTACATCATTGACTATGCAATTAACCATGTAGATCCAAAGAAGATCAAAGTGACATCCAGTCACCTATCACTTAAGAGACATGGTTCAATGTTACTCCACCTATGAATAAGATTTCTAGGCCATAATTCAAGATGTGAATTAGTGGTGTGACTACATCTTGGGTAAGGAGACAATCATCACTATGATCATACACTGCTTCAGTTCCTACATCCCTGGAGCAAGCTGGAGAACACGCAACATAAGAAGTGGGTGACATAATTACAACAGTTCCATCTAGTAATCAATTACAAGAAGGGAAAAGACAACAAATTGACATATTGTCTCATTTTCCCTCCAACTTAGGCTGTCATTATGGTGCTTGATACGTGCAGCCACAACTTCTCCATCTAGGTATCTCTTTACTTAGTAGACCACAACTTTGCGCAATTCTATACCGCCCTTTGCATAGGGTGAACAAGTTTGTGAATTCCATATATCAGAAAAGCTCCTCTACAAGCTTGGACATTTTTGTGTTCTAGATGACACACCTCTCCAAAGACTCATTTGACAAGCACACTATGCCAAGACAACGGGACACTTTCGCGTTATCAAAACATTGGCAGTGCCACAACAACTTTTCTACTAGCCTCACATGCGTTTCCTTTTTGACAATGCTGATTGTATGGACTTGATTCAGTGCCACATTGAGTCTTGCATTCTCTGTTGCATCTCCAAGCCCACGAACAAGAAGCTAGGGCTGTGCACACCATTATCGGTTCCGTATAGGCCTTGGGAATTCAACAACATGGATTTCATGAGTGGACAACCTATGACAAAGCACCATAACAACCCTATTTTTGTTGTAGTGGATAGGTTTTTGAAGATGGCGATCATAGTTGCTTGCAAGAAGAGCATCAATTTGCAATATATTGCATGCTCATTCATCAATCATGTTTGGGTTCACGTTGGACTACCAACATCCATTGTGTTTGATAACAATTTGTGGTTTGTTAGTCATTTTTTGCATGCCTTGTGGGAGATGACAGATATACAATTGGACTTGCGTGCAACATTTCATCCTTAGATAAACAGGCAAGTAGAAGATTTCAACTGAACACTTGTCCATTTGCTGCGCATGTACATTAGTACACATCCACACATTTGGGATGATAATTTGCGTTACATTCAACATGCTTACAATAGAGCTCTTCACAATTCGACGTGGCATAGTCCATTTCAGCGATGTCTTGGGTTTCAACCAGCAAGACCTGTAGTCATATCCTACCATGTGCCATGCAACATGGAGGTGTGTACATATGAAAAGGAAATGGACAAAGCTTAGAAGTTTTTGAAACACATCCAACATGTTTCCTAGGAGGTTCAACAAATACTCGTGTCAACAACAAAAAAACGAGTGCCATCATGCACATTGCACATCTCATGAGGTCAAGGTAGGTGATAAGGTTTGGTTGCATCTTCAAAAGGAACGCTTAAAGGGTCCTCATAGAAAGATCAAGTTTCTGCACTATGGTTCTTATACCATATTGCACTCATCTGGGGAGAATGCATTTGTTCTTGATTTGCCACAATACTTGGGTCTACATCCGATATTCAATGTGGAACTCCTTAAGCCATACTTTTCACCTTTTCTTGAGCTAGCAACAATTCAATATCCTTCAGAATTGGATATCAAGCAATTGCAAATAGTGCTGAAGGATCAAAGTGCTGAGATCACAATAACATGCACTCACCAAGGCACACATTAGTTGTTTAGAGTGGTCAAGGCAAGGCAGTACACTAATAAGCCTAAGTGATTCGAGCTCAACTGCGATGGTTTCTGCTATCTCCTAAGGGCATTTGGCGCTCCACACACACCTGCACGTTTCATGCAGCTATGCATCCCTCAAAGACATCTCGTGGCACCGAAACACGTTTCTTGCACCCTTGTGCTCTTACGTAGCAGCTAGTTTGTGTAGAGAATTTAGCATACTATCGATTCATGGAGGATTCATGCCACGCCGGTGGCACTTCCCGAGCTTGTGCCATGTCATAGTACCTGCTACCATATCGTGCACTCAGAAGACAAACTATTGTACCTACAGAAAGGCAAACTGTCAATTGTTGCAGAAGTTGATCCATTTCATAACCTTCATTTGTTGTAATGGCTTTTTTTTAATGATATATTGTAAACTGTTCAACCCCAAGGGACATGTTAGCATGCTTCGAACACCTAGTATCGAATAGTCATTTGTTCGCATTCCAGTCTAGGCCAATTAATTAGGAAGTGTTTCCCCCTCTTGACCTCGAGAATCTTCATTCTCAACCTGTTGCACATTGTACACAGAAGTACCATACCCTATTATTTCTTATTGATTAGAAGTAGCATTATCCTGCTCATCTCAAGCATTCGGATGTGTAATGATTTATTGTTGTTAATATTTTCTATTGCATTTTCTATAAATGTCATTTACAGGATAAGTGATTGGGTTGTCCTTCACGCTGCCATCCTCGGCCCCATGGTATGGATCAAAGATGGTGCCTCAAGGAGAAATTGGGAGGATTCTTCCCGCATCTTTTAAACCACTAAGCTTTTGTGAGGTGGAAAGGGGAGGTGTGATCCATAAGGATAAAAAACTATTTGCTTCATAATCAAACATGGCTTCTGCTATAATTGACTCGCAAACACTTTAGTTTTTGTACCATGGAGAAACAGTCAGCTCATGCAGAGTGGCGGTTGTGGATGCGTCAATGGTGGTTGTGCAAGCGATGGGGTGGTTGCACATGTCAGTGGTGGTTCTCCAACCAAGCGGCAATTGTTCATGTGTCAAGGGTAGTTGTGGAAGTGACATGGCAGTTGCATATGTGTCAACAGTGATTCTACAAAGAAGCGGCAGTTTTGCCTTGTTTTAAGTGGTGTGTTCACATGAAGCATCCAAATAGTCATGGTAACAGTAAAAAACAATGTCTCTTCCCATTCTAAGTCTTTTGGGAGTCATTTGGTGCATGGAAGGAGAGGCTCGAGTCCAATTGTAGCATTAAGGGAGTGTCAGAGTGTGACCTAGTGACTCTATTTAGTTGTAGAAGGGAGAAAATGCAGAGAGTAGTTTGAATGAGCATGGTGGGAGGATGAATACTATAGCATGCTCTAACTGAGTTCTGTGTAACCATTTTGGCGAAAAGGATGAGAGGAAGCTTAACTGTTGCCACTTCTAGCTAGTTTTCACCACATTGTGGTTTCCAGGTTGAATTCTTGTGTCATTTTGATGTGGTTGTTTCTTTCTTGATGTTTCATGCATGTTTTCAGTAATTTTCTGCAATTACTAGTAATGTGGTGTTTCCAACAACTAAAAGACACTAATTCTAGCACAAATCTGCATTCTAATTCTGTCATTTTAAGTTAATTTCAAGTAGAACAACATTCTAGCTCTGTAATTTCTAGCAGATCATACTGTTCAACTGAGCCCCCTTAGCCCAAGATATTATCCTATAGATGCTATTAGATATTGTATTGGTTTTGTGGCGGTGGTGACCGATGATGTCAGTTCCTCTTTATTTGCTCCTAGTGTTGATACAAACATTTGACAACACAAGTTTCCAACCTCCATCTTCAGCTTTGCTTCTTCTGCTGCTTCTTTCCCTCAGGGATCCTGTCTTTGCTTGGCTATTTATATTTTACTTCTATATTATGGCAAGGGCTTAGTTGATGTGGGTTTACCATTTCTTCTTTTTGCCTTAACGGGTATTTAGTGTTTTAGTCTTGGTCACTCTTTCAGCTCATAGGGTCCATTTTTACCCCAGTATTTTCTATTTTAACTAGATGTACTTATGAGTCCCATTGACCTAATTGGGTCACTCTTGGACATCAATATAGTTTCTCTCTTTAAGGGGTGCAAGCAAAGCTACAATGTATATGGTATTCATTGAATTAGAAACCTCATATTGGCTGGAAATGAGCCTTTTTATGTCATATTGCCTCGAGAATGACCCAAAAATGTTTCGAGAGATGACTCAACTATTTTTGAGAGTTTCTGCAACATTTTAGGAAGTTGTATTGAAACAGGCCCACCACATGGTTTTCAATAACATAGCTGACAAGCATATCTTGGCATCTGACATCCCTTGTTTTAAGTTTCTTTTTCAATTCCTCAATCTCTTTTTAGCAAGCACGTGATGCTTTGCCTCTATTTCTTGCTAATATTGTGTTGAAGCTTCGTCACACTTGTCTTCAATCTTCTTGGGACTCCCTATGCAGTTTTCGAAGTTACAATTTGCCTCAAAGTTACAATGATAGTATTCTTCTTCACTTAAATCGTAAGCGTGGATGACAATTTTTAGCTTTCAAGCCATTGATCTCTTTAACAAGGACCTAGAAACTTTTGGAGAGGTTCATCCTTTCTGGTTGGCTGCCTGATATTCATACCCAACCGTTGAGACTAATTTTTTGAGAAGCTTTCTATTGGTATTCTGCAATGAAATAAGCTCTTTACAACATTCATGTGATGGGATTTTAGAAGTATTTTGTTTTCCTCATCATTGAGGTTATTCACAATAAAAAAGCCAATGATATGTTTTCAATTAGTATAAACTTCAAAAAGAGATAGCATGAGTGGAAAGCACATTGAAACTATGGAAAAACAAAAATGTTTTACTAGAAATGGCCTCCGAATAATAAATTCAGTTTACCATAATCCTTGATCAATTGGAAAAAGTACGAGTAATCACAATAAAATTTGCTGTGTTTTATTTATTTTTGGTTTAAAATTGTAAAAAATATAAATTTTCAATTGAAAACTTTTGTATGAACTTTTAGTCAACTATTTTATTAGTTATCTAGAGTGGCTTGCTATTTTTTTTGATATGCGGGTTTGATGTAAAGTCTTCTCAAGGATTGTGTTCGCATTCCACTCACTTTGTTTGTAAGATTAGTGATGTATTATTTCGTATTTAATTAGTAATCTAATGGAAGATGCTTTTCAATCCAAGAAAAATAAATCACAAAAATTGCAAGTGATTAATTCTAAAAACTTGAAAATTAGTAAAATAAAAAACTAAGATTTCATAATTTAAGCAATATTTTTTCTTTTGATATGAAATTTTAATTATTTGTAATTTTTTCAATTATTTATCATTTTTAATTTTTCGATATTTTCCTGATCCCTTTTTTCATACCCTTGCTGTTGTAGATACTATGCTTATATATGATGGAACATGCACAAAACTAACATAAGAACATTGTAGAGTATGTTAGCAAATGAAGAGATGTATGTGAAAGCACTTGATGATTTGATCCGTGCATCAATCTTATTTATGCAATCCAAAAATTGGTTACAGCAGTTATGGAGGTCATCGGTTTAGACCTTAACTAATTTTAGTTAAGTCTCATTACATTATTTAACATCCCCTCTTAATGACTAAACTAGAGACAACTCCAAGTTTGTCTCGAAACTTTACAAAAAGAATGGAACCAAGAGGTTTAGTCATTAGATCTGTAGGCTGCTCTGTAGAAGCACAAAAGTGAAGAGACACGTCACTAGAATCAACTAATTGTCGAATGTAGCGATGATGTATCTCGATGTGTTTAGTGCGAGCATGGAAAACAAGATTCTTTACTAACTTCAATACACTTTGATTATCACAAAATAGTGGAGTAGGTGTATATGAAGGAAGTTGCAAATCAACAAGAATTCGACGTAGCCAAACTGCTTCACAACTGGCATTGATTGGTTGCTTTGTATTCTGCTTCAATGGAAGAGAGAGCAATGGTATGTTGAAGCTTGCTCTGCCATGAAACAACCCTTGAACCAAAAGAAAACATATACCTGATGGTAGATTTCCAAGTATCAATTGATCCTCCCCAATCAGAGTCTATATAACCAATCTGAAATCTGTTGTCCTCTGATAGAGAATGCCAAAGTCAAATGTTTCTTTGACATATCGCAAAACATGTTTTGCTATTGTCTAGTGTACTAGCTTTGGTTGAGACAAAAACTGAGAAAGGTAGCTAACAACAAAACATAAACTGGTTGAGTGATGGTAAGATATATTAAGCTGTCCACCAACTGTCTATATAATGATTCATTGACCAGTGATGAATCATCATGAATTGATAATTTCAGCACTACCTCCATAGGTGTAGAAGTAGAATTACAATTCATCATTCCAAACTTCTTCAAAAGGGTAGTGGCATACTTGACCTGAGCAATGAAAATGGAGTGGTCATGTTGGCAGAATTCTTCACCCAAACAATAGTTTAGGAGGCCTAAATCAGTCATAACAAAAGCAATGCACAAATCTGATTTGACTTTCTGAATCGTTGTGTCTCCACTACCTGTGATAGCAAGATCATCAACATATACAATGAGTATCATAATGTCATCATCAGTGCTTTTGTTGTAGAGATTTGGATCAGATGGACTCCGTCTGAATCCAGAATCTCGTAGATGTTGATCAATTTTGATGTACTAGGGTCGAGGACTCTGCTTAGGCCCATACAGAGTCTTCACCAACTTGCAAACCAAATGATCATGACCAGGGTTTTGAAAATCTTCAAGCTGTACTATGTATACTTCATCCAAATCGCTACGAAGAAAAGCGCTTTTGACATCCATTTGAAATACTTTCCAACCAAACTAAGATGTGATAGAAAGAAGTAAACCGAAATGTGACCATTTTTGCAGTAGGAGCAAAAGTCTCCTCATAGTCTATTCCCTCTTGTTGTTTAAATCCTTTCGCAACAAGACGGCCTTTGTACTTGTCCAAAGTACCATCAGCCTTGCATTTGATTTTGTACACCCATTTGCAGCCAATAGGTTGCTTCCCTAGAGTTAAATCCACCAACGTCCAGGCATTGTTTATCATCAAGGCATCATACTCTGATTGCATCGCTTTCTCCCACTCAGGTTTGCCCTGTGCATCAGAATGTCGTTGGGGCTCTGAAATATTGAAAAGATTAGAGGCAAGAGCAAAATACATAAGCTCTTCATCATCAATTGAATCCACAACTGACTTTCCTCGCTGTCGAGATCGTGTATGAGATTGAGGAAGATCCCCATCTTGTACATCCTGCAGAGTGGTGTAATACCACTTGGGTCTCTTTTGTACCAAGGATTCTTGTTCCTGAGATGGAGAAGTGGTCGACTCAAGTCGATGACGCTGATACACTAATGGAGTGTTACCCATAGATTGCTGCATTGAAGACTATGATGGTGTCTCCAAAACATGTGGTTCCTCATCTTTTAGAGGAATTACAATGCTAGAAACCTCTGGATTATTAGAGACAACTTGCTGATTACAAACAAAAGATGATTTTGTTTCTTTTACATCAACATCCCAACTAATGATGATCTTGTTAGTTGACACATCTATTAGTCTATATGTCTTGGATTGAGTACTATAACCAACAAAGAAATATCATGCACATTTAGAATCTAGTTTATTGCTCTTATTCTTAGGAATGAGAGCATACGCAGCAGAACCAAAAACATGAAAATGTGTTACTTTTGGGTTGATTATGCACCAAGCTTCTTACAGAGTGATGTTCTCCAAAGCCTCGTAGGGAATTTTGTTTAGTATGTAGATTGTCGTGTTTATTGCTTCTCCCCAATTTTTATATGGCACACCTTTGCTATGCATCATGGATCGAGCTATCTCCATGATTGTGCGATTTCGCCTTTCAACCACTCCATTCTGCTAAGGAGTGTATGGGGTTGTTAGCTGCCGATGAATTCCTTGCCGCAATAGTTTTGAAATTGCTTTGAAGTGAATTCTCCCCCATTATCGAATCGTAAGGTTTTGATCCGCTGACTTGTTTGATTCTCTACCAATGCTTTGAATTTTACAAACTCAGCAAAATAGTCAGACTTCTTGTGCAAGAAGTAGACCCACATTTTTCTAGAAAAATCATCTACGAATAACAAAAAATACCTTGCACCAAGAATAGTAGATGATTTCCAAGATGCCTCACATAGATCTGCATGAACAAGATCAAGGAGCCTCTTTGCTCTCCAAGCACCTTCAGTGGGAAAAGGTTTCTGTTTTTGTTTGCCAACCAAACAACCTGCACATATATCCTGCTTGACCTGGATAGTAGGCAATCCAAGAACCATATTCGATTTTTGGAGTTTGGCCAAATATTGAAGATTGAGAAGTCCAAGTCTCCCATGCCACACAATACTAGTATCATCCTCCACAATTAATGCATTCAAACTGACAGTGGCAGGATCAACAAGTCTATACAAGCCGTTTTGCCCAATGCCTAGGGCTATGACTTTATCCTTTTTGATATTAGACACAATACATTTCTTCCTGAGAAATTGACTGTAATGTGAGGGTTTTTAGTTAACTCACTGATTGATAGATGTTTTTTGTTCATCTTAAGTACATACCTAACATTCTTGACTATGAACTTTGCAACATTATTCAATACAATGCGTACATCTCCTATCCCTTGTATAGCATGTGATCTACCATCACCCAAGGAAACTGAATTTGAAAAACTTTTTTTGGTAGTGAAATTAACATATCAGTCTTTTTGATATGTAAAATGCTGTGATGCACCGGAATCAAAAAGACTGATATGTTAATTTCACTACCAAAAAAAGCTTTTCAAATTCAATTTCCTTGGGTGAAGGTAGATCACATGCTATACAAGTGATGCACCGGAATCAAAAAACCAATCACTGGTAGTCCTCTCATCGGAACATGATGCCATGAGAGCATATTCCTTAGATTCAACTTCAACTGCTGTGACATTTGCATGCCCTTTTGCCTTTTTGTTATGTGTTAGATCATATTGTCTTTTTCTGCATTCTTTCGTAATATGACCAAATTTTTGACAATAATAACATTTTATCTTGTTGAATTTCGGGGAAGATGAAGATGTATCCGAATGTCTTTTCCATTTCCCTTTGGATTGGGCAGCAAATGCAATTTCCGATTGGCCAGAACTGGGCTCATTGACGTGTGTCTGCGTGCGTTCTTTTTGCAGCAAATATGAACTCACCTGATCAAAAGTGAGTGTTACTTTCTGTCATTAGGGGCAAAGCTTCTACGAACGATTCATATGAAGGTGTTAGGCTATTCAGAATAAGAGCCACCATATCATCATCCACTTTTTTGTTGATGGTTGACAATTGGTCACGGAGATCTTTCATCCATAATAAATGCTCTGATAGAGACCCACCTTCCGACGTTTTTGTGGAAAACAACATATTTTTCAAATAAAGTACTTGACTCTTTTTTGAAGTCTGATACTTGTTTTTGAGACTGGTCCATAGTGCACTTGCTTGTGCAGCACTCGGAACCTCCGAAATCATGTCATCTGACACAGATAGTTTCGATAACAGATAGGCTTCTTTATGACGTTTGTCATAATTGGCAAAATTCGTTGTCGGTTGGTGCTTTGTGTCAAGTATTATCTTGTCACAATCACGGAATTCCGCAATCGTTAAGATTTTATGACTCCATACATTATAATTATGCCCTGTTAATGTTTGGGCCTCAGGAAGGATGAGAGTTTGGATATTGGTCATTTTTTACTCTGAAAAATAATTTTTAACCAATAAAATAAAATTTCGCAAAATTGAACTATATATATATATATATATTTTAATTATTTTTCCGATTTCGTTCAATTCAACTTTCAACCATTCGGAAAAAATATTTGTTTTAAAAAATCCAAAAAATTATTAAATGAACTCATGGGAATTTTTGTCTGGGATTGTGCCCATCCTCGTCATTCATTGTTGGCATATCTATCATAAAATCTTTGATTTATTTCTCGAGGTCTTCACGTTTTTCTTCCCTCGTCGTGGCTGCAAACCCCTCGCTACTGCAATCGTGCCCTTCGTGATTATTTTCATGCCCTTTCGTGACTGTGGAAAATCCTTGACACCTGCAAACCCTCGATGACACCTGCAGTGTTGTTTTTCTATTCTTGCAACGTCGTTTTCTTTCCGCAAAATTCGTGCGTGCCCTTCCTACTCTTCGTGATTGCAACTTGACTCGCTTTGTGTTTCTCGCATTTTTTTCTTTGACGTGAAAAACCTCTGTGTTTGTCACCTCCCGTGTTCAACTCGAGCAAGACTGCTTTGTGCATAAGTCAAAGGTCGATGAGACCGAATGACTTATGCGTGGAAACCCTTCACAAATTTCCTGCGTACCTTCCTTCCCGTCTATGCACAATCGTCGATTTGTGCCCTTTTGACGTTCTACGATGCATCGTTCCATGACCTTCGATCTCCTCACTGCGTTCTCCTTTCCACCTTCGATCTATGCTTCCCCTGTGTGAACCAGGGTTTTTTCGAATGATGAACACTCGTACCTTTTTCGGCATCCTCGAGTGGTGGCTCTGATACCACTGTTAGCAAATGAAGAGATGTTTGTGAAAGCATTTGATAATTTGATCAATGCATCAATCTTATTTATGCAATCCAAAAATTGGTTACAAGCAAATGGTTACAACAGTTATGGAGGTTATCGGTTTAGACCTTAAATTAGTTAAGTCTCATTACATTATTTAATAGAGTATGCAATCACATCCACACCAAGAACACGAGATGGAGAAATAAATAGTCTTTCCCATTCTCGCAACTTGATGTACATTGAGAATATCTTGTCTAAGCTAGGGACATCGATGGAAAATTTATACCAATGACCAAGTCACCAATCCAAATATTTGCTATCCTTTGAGAGAGAGAGCAAAATGGTTTGTAACAACTACCTATGTTGTAAACAACCTGTTATTTGAAAATAATACAACTCAAAAAATTGAAGTACATCATCATTAATCTGGATCCCGGCAGATATCTCGTGGATAACACTCTAAATTGTTAGAATTCATGTGTTACGGAAATAAATTAATAATAAGAAATCCAAAAGATATATATAGAATTGTAGCAGAGTTTTCTTATTAATTTGAATGTTCTGTTAATGACAATCTCTTGAAGGAGATGAATGATTGTTTATCATCTGTCTATAACTCAATCTATATTTATGTACATATGTAATTGGCAATTCAAAATGCAAAGGAACCATTATGTAAGATGAACAATTGCTCTTTCACATACGATCCTTTGTCTTCTATGGGTTACAAATGAGCTGCATCAAAAAGTAAAGTTTGGCTCTACCCCACAAGGTAAGGGGTCAAAGTTGAGTCTAAGGAGATCTAGCATCTGCATTGTCCTGTGCCAATGGAAATGTTGGTGTGGAAATGGATGCAAGATCGAGAAGTCCAACAATGAAGGCAACCATAGGTTTAGAATTTCCACTTGATTTAATCACAGATTATTCTTTGTTATGCTTTTAGTTTTTATACATCCTTTATTTTTTAAGTACGCATCATTTGCTCTCTTCATCTGTCACCACATTTAGAGTAGGTTGTTATCTTGATAACTGTTTGGGGTAGGGTGGGAAACATAGGTGGAAGTAGCCACAGCTTGAGATGCATAAGTCTTGGGTAGGTCAGTACTAGGAATAGAAGTATAGCATAGTGGATGGGGAAGATAATACTCCTATCCTTTACTTATCCATCTTTTATGATCATCATCCACTCCACTGGTGCCTTGGCATATATATATAGTTTTTTAATCTTGGCATTTGACTTTTTCTTCAATGCCTCCAACTTCAACCTCTTGGCCTTTAGTCGTTTCTCCGATTCCGCTTCCCTTTTCTGAACTTTAGCCGGTTCTAGCTCCAATTTATATGTTTTTCTTGAAGCATCCTTAAATTGTTTCCTTGCCTTGTTTGCTTGCTCCTCAAAAATCCTAAGCTCTACGCTCCTCACTCTAATTTGTTTCTTTGATTCATCAAGTTTATTTTCCAGCCTTTGCACATCCACTATCAATTCAAGGCAACATGTGGTTGTCTCGTACTTGCCCTCGTGGTTAAGTCTTTTCCTCTCCGCTACTCATGCCTTTTCTAAGTGCCACTTCAAATGCAAATCTTGATAAGTCAGCTGTTTTTAACAGTTGCTTTAATGGATGGATCATCCACTTGTTCTCCCAGAGTCCCAATACTCAATCGCTCTATAGCTTGGATTTATGCTCATTCCAAAAATCAGTGCTTTGCTCAAATCTAGGATGTGCTCTTCTCCCTTTTACTCGAGACCTATGTATGCCTTTCTTATAATAATCATCAATGTTACTGCTCTGCTGTCCCACTGGGCCTCTTCAAAATATTATTTTTCTCATCAAACTGAGTATGGAATGTAATAATTGCCTTTGGAAGTCAACCCACTTACTTGGCCTCTTCTTTTGCACCCCACTTGCCGAAAAAGGGATGGCAGTAAGTGCCTTTTGTTTCCCCTGGTTCATAGAAATATCCTCTGTGCTAGTCTCTATGTTTGAGGGTTTCTCCCTTGATGATCCTCCTATCTCCGTTGTGTATAATTGCACTAGGGTCTCCTTTCTCTGCTTGAGCAACTCCAAATCCTTATTACGCATGTGCTTTGAGTCAATCTCAATGATTTCTATCAGATTCTCTAGGTAAGATCCCAGAGGAACCTACTCTGTGTCTTCTCTCTCTATGTGCTTCTTGTGCAAGTGCTCATCCTCTAAGCGCTCGTGCCAATGTATCTAGCTGTCAAGTTCCATTATTAATAGCTTTGGAGAAAGTCCAGGATCTCTCTACAAAGTACATTGAAAATAACTGGTTTACATTTGGAAAAGGAACCCCTTAAGTGATGCTAGGACTATGCTCAACGGATATAAGTCAAGAGGTTAGGAGTCCTAGTTGGCAAAAATGGTAGAAGAGAAAGTGCATTGGGTTTTGCCCTAGATGCTATATAGTATTAAAAAAGCATTGTTTAAGACACTTAAAGCAAAATGAGGAGGGGGTATTCCTTGGGGAGTATGGCTCCTTGAGGGGTGCCTTGTTTTTGCTTGCTCTTCTTCCTCGTCTCGGTGGTCTGCATCCCCCTTGTTGTCATCATCATCCTGTACATCTCTGCTGTCAATACTATCCTTGTGGGTGCCCTCTCCTTGAATCCTTGATGCTCCAATGGGGCTCTGAAAAAATTGACTTCCTTCCTTTCCCTTGAGTGCAATCCTATAATATTACACCGTCATAGAACAATTCTATGGGATATAGTGACTTGTAGAATCCCTTTGAACTTCTAGTGAGGGCATTCTTAATCTTAGCAGAAAGAACTTCCCACCAATTAAAAACTTCTTTCTTCAATCCTCGCATTTAAGGAGTTGAGCCACCATGCAAAGATCAAAGTTCCCAGTTTCACTCACCAATCGACAACTTAGCAAATTCTAGATGCATTGGGTCTTGAAATCATTCATACGAATGGTCTTCAATCTGTGGCTGCCTTGAATAGTCCCTATGCGATCATCATCCAGAAGATCTATCTGAAAAAACTTCATCATAAATTCTTCTTTCTGCACTGCAAGAACATCACTCTCATCGACCTTTTTCCCTTCAATGGGAAGTTCAGGAGTCCTCTCAATTTTCCTCAGGTTCATAAGAAATCTTTATGGGCTGATTTTGCACTAAGAAGCTTTGATTTTACTGTATTCACATCATTATACTAAGAACATATTTATCATGATGTCCTTATGAAATTCACTATTCTTATCAAATGCCGATGCATCTGCAACATATTTAACTCAAGCAGTCATAAGCTTCTCGATCAGTGGATTATCCAGATTCTTATTCCACCAGTGATATATTAGGTTTCCGAGATGAATGTTCTGGCGCATCTCCTTTAGGGATGTCTTCGCCTTAACTTTCTTTTCATCTTGTTTCTCCCCCTTAGCTTGCTTCTATTTCTTGGGTTTGCTTGTACAATCTGCTTGTCATCCTGCTTCTTCCTCTTCTTTGAGGGAACTCTGACAGCAGTGCTATTCATTGGCTTGTGATACTTTGTGGGAGTAGTCTAGGCAATTGTCTTGCCCTTGTTCTTGTTTCTTGTGGTCCTTTTTAAAATCTGAGGCCTTTATTTTTCTGAGATGGCTGCAGTTTCAATATATTGTGCAAATCCAGAATCGGGAATAATGATAGTAGAGCAATGCTTGGGATACCAGCTTCTCAACGGTGCCACTCTCTGCCAGATTTCTGCATGTTTGAAACAAACTCTTCAAAAGTCAACTTGCAAAACTCTTCCTTCTCTTCTCTGCCTGTTTCTCAGCCAAATGCTTGGAACTCTATGCCAGTTGGAATGAGCTTGGGAAAATAATGGTGAAGTGTTGCTCTGTAGAGAACACAGATTCAAATACTCCTCTCTGTTGCAAACTTTTTAATCTTCTTTGCTCTAGAAGTTGAAGTTGAAGGTCTTTACTATTGGCTCCTCCAAAAATTGACTAATCAATCCAATTTTTTATATCCGATCTCCTTCTATGCACATGCAAATCACTGAATTTGACTGAAATGTTGCCGAGATGAATCCCCCTCTTTTGACAAAGTAATTTGCAGCCCATGCTCTGGAAGGCATTTTTTTAAACAAATATAATGCACACTTCGAAAAATACTTTTCTTCCAAAATTAACTGTGCAAACTTTTCAATGGGTTTTCTGTTGAAAAATTATCATGCAAACTCTGTGCTGGGATTTTCATCAAACAATTACAGTAAAAACTTGTAGTTAGGCAATTTTTGTGCTGTGTCAAACAGTAAACTTCTTCCTCCAAAAAAGCTCCCTACTTTCTCACAAACCAAAACTTCTCTTTGACAGTACTACGGTGTGCTGAGTTGAAAACAATGCTTTTGGGACTTATTTGCTTATTTTTTCAACTCCATAACATGCACGAACTGATTTTCCTTTGTTTCCATATTTCAAGAATGCTTGAACTAAGTTCCACTTTTCTTGGATGGTTGAGGATTGACACTTGAAAGTTTGGGTTGCTCAAACAGATGATTGGCAGGCTAGAATAGAGAGAAAAGGGGTTTGGACGGGTGGAGGGAGGATTGGATCGCCAGGTGTGAGAGGGTGGGATATGGATGCATGTGTGTATGTATGTTGGTACTAATATTAGCATATATATTTCTTAAATAAATGCTAATCATATAAGTGCAGAAGACTCAGAGTCATGTACATGGGTGCGTTTTGTCTTTAGTTGAAAATGAAATGATGTTTCAATGTGTAACAAGAAGAGTAGTAAACCATAGGCCTGTTTGGTCTGTTGGCATCTTTGCTTTTCTTTGCAATTTATTTTGGACCTTTTTGTTTATAGAAATTTGTGTACTCGTATGTCTTATAAGATAGTTGTATTTCTCTTGTACTTTTCCATTTAGAGGAGTTGTTTTGTTTCCTATTATTTTTTGGTGATTTTAATAGGTAGCCTTTCTTTTTGCTTTCACTTTTTTCTTTTGATATCTTTACAAATGAAGGCATGGAATGGTGGGTTGAATGCTTAAACATGAGTGTTACTGTTCACAGGTTAGAGGAATGATAATTATGGCAGATCCAAGTGGGGTCTTGGTTGACATCAATGCAAAGGGTCCTGCATTTTTGCCTCTAGAGGAGTCTTGTCTCTATGATGTCAGGGCGCCAGAAGAAATAGGTCTATTCCCGGGTGTGGAAGAGGATTTTTTAATCTATGATGAAGATGACTATAATAGCAGGCTGGTTCTAAGCCTACGAGAACTTCAGAACAATCTTGCATGGGAGCGATGCAGACAATTGCAGACTGAGGATGTTGTTGTCAAGGGATTGGTAAGTGCAGATTTATGTTTTAAAGGGTGTTCTACAACAATTGCATGACTGAATGATAATGTTAAATCTAAAACACAATCTTCTTAACTGACTTCCAAGTTTGTAGTAGTGTTACTTACTTTTCAATGCTATTTATTGACTGGTTTTGTAGAAGGAATACTTACTTTTTGATGCTATTTATTGGCTGATTTTGTAAAAGGAATACTTACTTTTCGATACTATTTATTGACTTCATCTCCGTATGGCCATTAGAAATCTGTGTCAAAGCATTGACTAGAAAGTGGCAAGTTATAATTTATTTCCTTAAAAATGTATTTTTACCAAAGTTTTAATCATGCTATTAAAATTCTAACCCTATTTTTTCTTTATTGGTTTTTATATGACATTAAATTAATATGGTGCATTTTCTTTCACGCATCTGCCTTTTTTTGTTTTCCATACTTTACGCAACTCTTTAAAATGCAATGTTTAACCATCCTTTGGGTGTCACTTACATTTTATTTTTAATGTACTATGTGACTATGGTTGCTAGGCATTCTATGCTTCATCATTACATGTATCAGTAATAAGTAGATATATAAGAAATAGAAGTGTGTACGTTTTTGTGAAGTAAATCTGGATTCTTATTCAGTCAGTGAAGAAGGTCAGACCATGGTAAAAGTTTTTTTCTATATGTCTGCGTATAAATTTTGATTTCCGACATTTTGAGTCCTATACTGGACACATCATCAGGGAGAAGAAGCCCATGTTTCAAACCATTTAATCAAACTTACCAAATTGATGCTCCCTTGGATTTTCATTTGGAGTGAATCTGTTGAGAGAATTGGGGTGCATTCATGCCAGCATATGGGCAATTGTTTTGTGTGATCAATGCTACTCTTTAGTTTGACAAGAAACAATTTACTTTTTTTGGAGATGCTAGCTAAGAGCAGAACTTGAATATCTCAGTAAAGTCCACCCATTAGATTCTCTAAAGAAATTTAGGAGCAATGCAGCCACATTCTTGTACTCGACAACCTGGTACCATATCTGGTTTTGTTTTTCTAGATTTGTATTTTCTTGTTCTGAACTGGATTCGGTTCACCAAAACTAATCAAAGATGAATCTGTGGAGAATCTTAAAGGTCCCTGGGTTTCCGATTCCAAAATCCATAAGAAAAAGGGGGCATAGAAAAGATTCAGGCACCTATAAATCATCTGTGAAACAACTAGAAAATGTGGAGGAATTTTTTGACATTGGAGATATACATTCCATAATTTTGGTTTCTCCTTGTCGTTTAGTGTTAATGAATCAATCAATATTGCTTTTATTATACTTTATTTCTATCAATATTTTTCATTACTTTGGTCTCTCTCTCTCTCTCACCCACACATTCTATCACTCATAGGAGGACGTTTTAGTCACACCCTTGCTGGTTGTATCTAAATTGGGTATACTTTCCAGTCACATTGAATGACTTTGGTCATTGCTATAATTTCTTTATTTCTCTGAGACAATATTTTTAACTTTTTATTTTCCCATATTCCAAAAACAGAGAACGTGAACCTGAACTCTAGCAGCTTGCATGTTCTTGTTTTACATCTGCCTTTTTTCTTCATTTTGACTACTTTAGATACCCATTTTCTGGCTGTGTTGGTTGGATTTTTCAGCCCCATTGACTGACTTTGGTCATTTATGGACTGTAATATAATTTGTTTCTTTCTCTAGATACACGATCTCTTTTCACATTCATATTTTATATTCCCTAGATGCCCCTTTTGGAGGAGGACAAAGAAACACATCGATGCAAAAAAGGAATGCCTAGAAGCTTTGCTCAATCTTAGGCAAAAGTGAACTTAAGAGAATGCCCATGGAGATGGGGATGGGGACGGGGATGCATTACAGATACGCTCCCCTGAACAAAGTTTATGTTTCGGATTTCCATAGATTTGAGAATCATTGAATGTGAATTGGAATATATACAGGGCATTATAATGATTCACACCTTTGAAACCTAACAATTTTATTATAATTTCTGTTGTGAATTTTCACACCTTTGAAATAAAATGGTCTAATTCCTCCAAAATTGCATGAATTTTTATCCTTGGCTTTTTTCATGCGAAAATAATATAAATTGTCTTGAAAGGCTATATTATCTTGCCTTGTGGTGTTAAAATTATGGGTTCCCCCCTTATTGTAATATTTGTCTTATTCTTCCTATAAAAAGAGAGAAAAGAGGTAGCACCTCATATTTCAAAGAAGGGCAGCAAATATTGTAATGGGAAAAAAAAGGGCAAGAAGATTTTATTGTACAAGAGGCAAGGCCTTGACCCAAAAGGTATTTGAATCTGAAAATTTTTAACTCACACCTTTGTAAATTGAGTGCATATATGGCATATGCCCCAAAAATCTATCTGAAATATGTTAATATTTGTGTCAATCTAATATTTGAACCACTTTGAATTAAGGCCCCGATTTTTTTTAAATATTCGCTCTGCTGCTTGCCCTAGCCGCCACTGGAGCCCTGGCTGTCCCTGGAGCACTCACTCCCTCCCGTCCCCCTCTGCTATCGACCGCCTCTCTTTGAGCGCCCATGGCTCCTCCCTCTTTTTGGGACAAAACCTTGGGGTCCCATTCTCTTGAAGCCACCTCTGCTGAAGGAAGTCCTTGAAGAAGCTGCTGCCAGCAAAAAGCCCCTGCATGAGTGTTCTGACCTCTGCCTGGTTAAAAGATGGGATGAAGTCCCCATGGTGGATCTGCCTTGCAAGAACATAGAATAAAAATTGGTTGAGCTGTCGGAGCATGCATTGGTTGGGAAATTCTCTGGGGCATGGCCTTCTTCCAAAACTATCGAGCAATGGGTAGACAGAGAATGGAGACCCCGAGTTCCAAGCAACATTGAAATCTCTCTTTGTGGTAGAGGGCTTTTTAACACAGTTTTCACAAGCAAAGAAGAAAGGACCTGATCTTCAGAAGTGGCTGCCGGTTCTTGGGCCCGTGTGGCCTCTATCTGAACA
The DNA here is from genome assembly GCA_037957365.1 of Torreya grandis. Lineage (NCBI taxonomy): Eukaryota > Viridiplantae > Streptophyta > Pinopsida > Cupressales > Taxaceae > Torreya > Torreya grandis. Next base: position 2,581,593 of record JARHVA010000507.1, read on the forward strand.
ACTGGAACCCTATCTTTGACCCTCTTGAAGAAATTCCATCTAAAGTGCCAGTCTGGGTTAGGCTTCCATTCCTCCCCCTTCACCTGTGGCATGAAGATGCATTCCAAGCTATTGGGAACACCATTGGAATCTACAAGATGTAGGCAGCACCTAAAGAAAAAAAATTCTCAGTAGCCAGAATCTGTGTGGAAGTTGATCTCATTAAGGGGCTCCCTGAAGCTATCAGCTTAAAAATCAGAAATCTAACATACAGAAGCTTGATTATGAACAGATTCCGTTTAAATGCAACTTGTACCACGAGCACAACCACTTTTAGAGAGACTGCCCAAAGAACACCAAGGCAAACAGTACGCAAGAAGGCCTGAATGAAGGATTCCAACAAGCTAATTGAAGGAAGAACAAAAACATCCAAAACCCCGTTCAACCCACCAAAGATACTCGTCTCAAACTCATTCGTGGCTCTTGAGGATGTAGTGGAGGAAGGAGAAGTGAACATCGACTTAGTGGAAGAGACCACCCCAGAAGAAAATATGGGAACAGAGCAAGAAGAATCTGTGCCTCAGCCACAACTTGAAATAAGGAACATCCCAATCCAAAGCAACGAGCTATCTCCAGAAGAAATAGAACCCCCCTCAATTCCCTTCTCTGGTCAAAAAGGCTCCAAAGGAAGGAAGAAGAATAGCAAGGTTCGTGCAAAGGAGACAACGGAAAATATTGCAGTGGGTACCTAAGCTACAATGGAATCGGCCATCAAAGCCAAAATCAAATCAGGTAAGAAATGTTAATGCTCTCCTAGAACATAAGAGGTTTAGGAGATAACAACTAAAAACTAAGCCTTAAAGACCTTGTGAAAAATAAGATGGCGGATATTCTTCTCATACAAGAAACAAAACTGACTGGTTTGGATGCAATCAATTCGGTTAGAAAAGTCTGGTTTGGATTTGAATGCCTTGTGGTTCTGTTCAAAGGAGCCTCAAGTGGGGTCATCATTGCCTGGTCTTCAAATCTCACCCTTGAAGACCATTTTTTGAATTATAATTGGATTAGAGTCTCTCTAAGGGATAAGGCGTCAAATCAGCTCCTCCCTGTTACCAATATGTACTCTTCTAACCTTTTATGTATAAAAGAACTCGCTGGGCCTCCATCCAAGCTAATGTTAATCAAAACCCTCCAGTTAACTAGATTCTTGGAGGGGATTTAAACCTTGTCCTTAGTCAAGCGGAGAAAAAAGAAGGGCTTCCAGTAAGGGATAGTGATAGGGAAGTTCTGGAGGATATCATGAGCAACCATGAGCTGGAGGACCTGAAACCTAGGAAAGGTAAGTACACCTAGTCTGACAAGCGGACAGGCAAAGCATTCATAGCAGCCATGTTGGACAGGTTTCTGATTTCTGAGGGGTTATTGGAACAATTCCCTCTCTCTTTCTCAGAAATTCTTCCAAACTTAACCTGGGATCACAAGCCCATAAGTCTAGCTCTTAAGCATAAGACTAATTGGGGTCCCACCCCGTTCAAATACTCTTCCGTTTGGTGCAGAGAGGAAGGCTTTGATCAAATTGTTATGCAGGCTTGGAAAGATAAGACGCATCCCCTTCCCGATCAACAGTGGGTCTTGAAAATACAGCACAACAGGACCTGCATTAGAAGCTAGCTCCAAGTTCAAAACAAGTTTCAAAGCACTGCTGCTCTTAACCTCCAGCATGAAGAGGTCCAAAAACGTATTGAAGAGGAAGGATTAAATGAGGATCTCGATAAAGAGCAGCAAAAATATTCGAACCAGCTGCTCAACTTTCTTGGCAAGGAGGAAAATACTTGGCGTCTTAAATCTAGAATGCTATGGCTTGCGGAAGGAGACCACAACATCAAGTATTTTTTCAGGAAAACCCAGCAAAAAAGAAAAGCCAACACTATAACCAAACTCCAATCTGTTGAAGGCCTATCTTTTGATTCTGTTCCAGACATCAAAGAACATGTTTCAAACCACTATGAGCGGCTCTACCATGAACATGTGGAATGGGAACTAGATTTGAATAAATGTTTGGAAAATATCCCAAATATCATATCTCTAAATCAGAATAAGGACTGCTTTAAGGAGGTGAAAATGGAAGAGCTGAAACAGGTGGTCTTTAGCATGAGTATTGAGTAGAGACAAAGCCCCAGGGCCTAATGGTTTTAATGTAAATTTTTATCAGGACTACTAGGATTTAATTAAAGATCTCCTTGCTATGGTGGAAGACTCTAGGCATCACAGGAAACTCCAGGAAGGCATCATAGGAAACTCCATGGAGGGATTAACACCTCCTTCCTGACTCTGATTCCCAAAGAGGCCCAAGCTATGAGCATCAACAGGTTTTGCCCAATCTCCCTTTGTAATACCTCTTACAAAATTGTAGCCAAACTCATATCCAAACAGCTTGAGAAGCTCATTCCATTGCTGATCTCAGAAGAACAAATGGGGTTTGTGCTGGGAAGGAACATCTTTGAAGGGATTATTATGACCCAAGAAGCAATTCACTCCAGCAAGCAAGCTAACCGAAAAATCATGGCCATCTATTTATAAAACCCTCCATAAGCTGGGTTTTGATGGAAATACAATTGATTGGATAAAGGACTGCATTAGCTACCCATGGATTGCCCCCATGGTCAAAGACAACCCAACTCAATTCTTCAGACTCTCAAGAGGGCGGAGGCAAGGATGTCCCCTTTCTCCTTTCCTCTATATTATCTCTGCCAAGCTTCTTGGTTGCTCTCTTGAACTCAAAAAGCAGCAAAGTGTTCTCCTGGGGATCCCTACCTACCAAAGTGGAAAGGAACTTAACCACGCTCAATTTACTGATGACACTCTCCTGCTGGGGAGAGCCTCGACCCAAATAGCTAGGAGATTCTCCTCGGTTCTCAGAGATTACGCCGTTGCCACGGGATGTGAGGTGAACAAGAACAAATCAGTCATCTATTTCTCTAACTCCCTCCCTTTAGAAGTTTCGGAGATCGCCAGAATTCTGGGCTTCAAGACCAGCAAGGACCAATCTTTCTTCTATTTAGGAGTGCCAATCTCGTTTAATCTCCCCAAAGTGCAGCACTGGGATAAGATTATTGAGAAAATGAAAGCCAAGCTGACCTCTTGGTCTAACTACCGTCTGTCTCCTCCAACTAGAGTTCTTCTCATCAACTCGGTCTTATCAGCCCTCCCTATTTACCAAATGAGCATCATCAGCTAGAGTTCTTCTCATCAACTCGGTCTTATTAGCCCTCCCTATTTACCAAATGAGCATCATTAGTGCCCCCAAGGGCACTGTGAACAAAATGGAATAGATTCTCAGAAATTTTCTGTGGGAAGGAGGCAAACATGACAGCAGAAAGAAGTTCCACCTAGTCAAATGGGAACAAGTCACGAAGAGTGGAAAGGAAGGAGGGCTTGGGCTGAGGTGCCTTTTTGATTACCAGAAGGGTCTAGCATCAACAAATTTATGGAGAATGATTGCTAACAAAGACCAATGGTGGTCTTCCTTTTTCTTATAGCAAATACAATTGTAGTCTCTTTAATGCTATTATCAGCAGCAGCTTCTCTGAAAAGAAATCTCAAATTTGGAAGAGCATGGAAAAAGCCATGACTTTGATCTCCCCTCAACTTTCTTGGAAGCCTGACAATGGCAAGAAAATTCGATTCTATGAGGACAAAATCCTTGGGCAGTTTAGGCCTCAAGTTTCAAATTCTCTTAAAGATTGGCTCCAGGAAATAAATATTTGCACTCTTGACCAGACTGAATTTCCAGTGCGCCCCCTTTATTAAGTCAAGCCAGGACCTCCATATCCCCCTTGATTTGCATAATGATTGGCTCTTATTTATCTCTTCCATGGAAAGAAGGGTCCCTCCTGACCCTAGCTGTGATGACAATCTCATCTAGGGAAGCATCAACGACCTAGGTACTTATACTATGAGTAGAGTTTACAAAATGTTGTGTGGTGATTTCCCCCCAATGCCATGATGGAAGCGAATTTGGCAAAAGGATGCTATTCCTAAAGTCAACTTCTTCGCTTGGGTTTTAATGCAAAATAAGCAGCTCACATTGGATAATCTAAGAAAGAGGGGCATTATTGGCCCAAACTGCGGTGCTCTTTGTGAGGCTGCTGAAGAAAGCAAGGAGCACCTTTTCTTCCACCGTGCCTATGCTAGAGAAGTGTGGAATGTCCTCGTAAAGGATGCTTCTCATTTAAATGGTCTCTCCTCTTTTCAGGCTGCTATGGACATTCCATCTGCCCTCCACGGGACATCAAACTTTGCCCAGTGGCTAGTTGGCACCAAACACCTGCTCCCTAATTACTCTTTTTGGGGAATTTGGAAAACGCGAAACACTGATTTTTAGTGATAAGTCAGTCCCACCCTAGGTCACTGTGAACTCTATCCAATGCCTCAAGGAATCCTTGTCTCTCTGCTCCTCTCACAAAAAGATTGAAAAAGCTATCAACAATGACGCTTCTCTGCATATCAGTTCCGGATTCACCCTCTTCTTTGATGGGGATTCTAAAGGAAACCCGTGCAGAGCTGGAGGAGGTATCATTCTCCTCAACAACAAACCCATTATTTGATATGCCTTTGGCATGGGTACTTCGACCAACAACATTGCAGAAATGCAAGCTTTAAAATGGGGACTGTCTCTGTTTAAAGAGGAAGGATTGACAGACTGGAAATTTTTGGAGATTCACAGCTGGTGATCAATGCAATCAACAAGGCACACTTCAAATCCATCAATGTGGAGCTTAGCGCCAAACATATCAAGAATTTAATCAGGATATTCTCTTGCGTCGATCTGAAGCACATCAAAAGGAAATACAATGCTGAAGCAGATTCCCTGGCGAATCTCGGAGCTGCTCTCCCAGTTGGAACTCTCCACAGATGGTGTTGTTAATCAAGTTTCTGCTGCTAGTTGTAGTTTGAGCCCCTCATATGGTGACATTCGCCCCTTTTCTCCTGGCTTCTTGTCCCCTTGGACTTGTCTTTTGGCTCGTCTGAGCCGTCCTCTTGTATTTGTTGTTCTCAGATGGATTTTTGCACATAAATAAAATGTTTACTTTAAAAAAAAAGAGGCAAGGCCTCACGAAAATGAGCATAAAGATATTTCCCATGGGAACGTAAGAAAGAATAAGAACATTCCTTGAAGATAAGGAATGAAATAAAGGCATGGCCTTTGACATAGGATAATTTTAAAGCATTTGAATTTAATCTTTTTTGGGTTTGCCTGCGTTATCTATTTTGACAAAAATATTTTGGAGGAGAAATCAGTTTTGGATGATTCTATGCAGATATTTTGCGGCTTATCTTGGAGATGGAATGGATGTTGAGCATGGGTCATGGGATTAGGTCCTTAGGGTTTGACATTTTGGGGAATTCTCTTGTAGGCTTGAAAACTCTTCTTAATATTTTTGGACCTTGTAGATGCTAGACACACCTCTAATGTTGATCGTTGATTAAAGATGAGGATGATCCTAATGGATTTGAAGGGCCTTCTAGGGTTTTATTTTTAGCGGCCCAAATTTGTGCATGGCATGTTTTGCGCTGCCTTTGGTTTTGTGGATTGTAGATAAATAAGATAAGGTGCCTCCCTATTTTGGCTGGTTGTTTCCATTGTAGATTTTCTTGCCTAGGTAGTTGTTTTTCTTATATTCAACATGCCTTTTGACCCTTGAAGAGCTTTGATACCGTGTATATTCAGATGTATTTAATAAAAAAATATGTGGTGGTTTTCATTTTGTCCTTAATATTAAGTTTTGTGTGGATGGCTTGACCTTTTTTTCATGTTGAATTTATTACCTTTGGCATAGGTAATTTGTTGCATCAATGTTTTTAAATATCCAGATTTATGGTTATTTTGTGTATATCTTGTTCTATTGGGGGTGACCATACTCTTTTGGCGCATTGCCCCTTTTATTTTTGTGTTCACTGTATTTTTTCCTCACTCTTTTCACTCGACCCCAACCATTTGTGGATAGTACTAAAATAGGAGAGTCGGCTTGATCCAGAGCTTGTCTTAGTTAAAAGTGGAGAAATAAACCAATAAACTTATGGAGGAGAAGCAATGCTAAAAGAATCAAAAGTTATAATATAAAGGGAAAATGGCACACACACATGATGCATGAGATTTTCACCTGGGAAAACCCTTTCAGGGAAAAATCTAACACAACCACCTTATTCCTTGTTACATTAACTCAACTATTTACAATACAATAATGTACTTTCAAGTTCTATTTTACCCTAATGCATGTGCGAGTATTTGTAGGCATGCTAATAAGAAACTGTCGAAGTGCTAGTACAATACAATGGATACCAAAACAGTGGGTAGAGAAACCATCTATAAAATACCATGGTTATAGAACCATTGATCATAAAACATGGTCTAAAACCACCCAAATTATTTTGGGGGCACTGTCCCCAAATCCTTGGAGAGGGTGGGGCAAGGGGAGCTATCAATCCACCCACCCCTTGTCACCCCCAGCCAGGGCCTACTGCCCTAGTCCTCCAGGAAGGTGGTCCCCCCATTCCGCTACAATCTAAATGAGTGTAAATCGTGTAGAGTGTAAATTATGCAAAGTATATAACGCATCCAACAAAAACACAAAAACGCTTAATGTTCCCATTTGTCCACTTAATGCAAGTGCATAATTTAGACATTTACAGTTAGATAATTTGAAGTGTTAACAATTGTTGGCATGCCCGGTGGAAAATTTACAAGGCTATCGACCTTATTTTCAATTGCTACTAAGTAAATCAGTTTTTCAATTTCAAGATTGTTGGTGGAATCTTGAAAATCAGCTCTTGAGCAGCAGAATTTTGAATCACCAGGATGGATCTTTGTCCATAATTTCCAAATATTGAAGGCAGATATGGCCATATTTCGGTTTGGGTATTACCCATGAGTGCTTTAAAGAGTTGTGGCTCTGGTGGAGAACCACAAGTTTGAGATCTAGAGGAGCATTATTTCATCCCCCTGGCGACTCGACTGGCAACCAAAATTCAAGGAGGAAGAGACCTTGCCTTCTTATGAAAAAATATTTTCAGGTATTTCTTCTCATTAATGAGCAGTTGTTTTGCAAATGCCCCATGCTATTGTGGTGGATTCAATGAATATCATACAAGGGCACAATGCCCATATTATAGTTGTTGTGCTTGCCAAGTAAAGCGCCCAATCAGATCTTTCCCAAAAGCTTGGTTTAGAAGGTGCAATGTTTGGCATTCAGAAGTTGAATGTAACAAAAATTAGCAGGCCCTTAAAAAACAATATTATCAAGATCAATATAATCAAGAGCAGATGAGAGAGATTCAAGCCATATGTGTAGACTCAAGGAATGATGTGCATGAATATTATCAAGAGCAATCTTACAGAGAGCAGGAGTATTCTGAGGAGGTATGCTTTGATCTAGTCTAACAAATAATTTCATCAGGAAAACCGAGTCCTCAGCTTATTCTCTGCATAGCCTGTAGATACTTACATGACCCACTTACTTATCTTTTATGAACAAGGTTGATCGGGTTCCGATGGCCCAATATGGACATCCTCAAATACAAAAAGAAGTAATTGATCCATCAAATAGAAGCAAGCGAGTCTTCTTATAATAGTTTCAACTCATGTTTCCCTCAATTAAAATCATGTTCCCCTCAAGTAAAATTATGTGCCAAGGCTGAATGGCACCAACAAATTGTAGCAAAGCAAGCTTCCCTTGCTTGTTCTGCCCCTCACAAGGGAGAACAATGGACACATAACTTTGTTTTCTGTCAAATTGAAGCAGAGGAGTTAATTGAAGAAGATGCCAGTAAGTTTTCATATGATATAGCAGTAGACCATGTGCATGTTAGGATTTAGTATTTACATTAGGTAAAATACTAGTTACTATTTACTGTATGGTTAATATGGTAAGTTAGTTGTTATTATTAGTTATTTTGTTAGTCATATATATTGTTATAGAAAACAATATATTACAATTAGTTTATTGCAGTTAGTGAGATATCTGGGAGATATTATTCTCCCTAAGTATAGGAAATATGTCTCCTATATATTTTGTAATATGTTCGTATGTAATATACAGTGGGTGTGCAGAATAATATATTGTGGTTGAGAAATGCTTCCTATGTATTCTTTGTCTAGTACTCAGCTCTGCTGCATAAACTCTGATCATTTCCATTATGTGGTATCAGAGTAGGCATTTTCAAAAGCGTGGTTATTGGTCATGTTCTCAATGGCGGAATAATATTGTTTATAGGGACAACTATAAGTATTCGTTGTCCTGTAGATCGCAGTATTTCAATGAAGAATAAAGTTTGTAGTTTGAACAGCTATTAGCATATTGTTTGTAAATATTAAGATTATTGCATGGGATTTAAGGTTTTGTCGTGTCTCCACATTGCTCGACTCAGTTGCATCGAGTTTCATCCAATGCGCTTTGTTCATCTTGGCTTTGCATCCATTGGACGTTTTGCCCAGCTAGCATTGAGATCAAAGACTTGCGACTTGCATTTGTTTTGCATAGGCCTGTCCTTTTATTATGCCGAGCTTTGTTTGCATTGATGTATCTACCAGCATTCAGATTTGTCAGCGAATCTGTACCAACGGTGATCTCCTTGATGTTTCTATCTATTCATTTCGCCATTTTGGAGATTTTCAGCATCTTGCATATTCATTGATTGCCGGAAGTGTTGGTTGATAGATACAATAGCTGTTTTGAGGCGTGATCTTCTCCATGTCCATCTTGTGTCTAGATCTATTCTGCAATCAGGTCTATATTGACATTCCTGTGCATTTGTTTCATATGTATGCTGTTGATTCTCTTCAAACTACGCTCGTTGGGGTATCTGGCAGACCCGTGTGGAAATTAGGTGCTATTTGCATAGTTTGGCAGTTTTGTCAATCCGTCGACCAAGTGAGTCTCTGTTTGGCTCCAAAAACTGCAGATCTGAGCATGTGTTATAACTAAATCCACAAAGATTGTATCCACATCTATTAGCTCAAAGTCATTCAAAAATGTGTCGAGAAGACTACCTCTTGGTCTACCGCAAGTGTGACTTGTTGGAGACTAGAAGTTAGATGACCATCCTATCATTTGCATGCAATCACTGCATTCTCTCTTGATAGTCCGTTCACGCAAATTGTCTATATTCTTCCCCATGTGTATTCCACAATGCCGTGGATCTTCTAGTCTTTTGGAGGTTAAAGTTTATTTCTAGCATACAAGTTTAGTTGTCTTAAAGTCTTTAGTTAAATAAGTTTTTTAGATATGATATGCTAATGATAAAGTTTAATACTTTGTTGTTAGATATTTTGCTATTAGGTCAAGTTTGTTTTTGTTATATAAAAGTCAAAAAAAAAAGATAAAAGAGTTTTTGTCTCTAGTCATGTCAATCTAAACGAAATATGTCATCTATTGTCAAAAGTCAAAATTTTATACTCTTTTTAATGGACGGATTATCACTTGTATGCAATGTCCATATTATGGGGTATATGTGTACAGAAATGACATGTGTATAAGTCTCAAAGCCAAAGTTGCTATGTAAGTAGCAAACACGATGGAGGTTGGAGGCATCGGAAGGAGGCTAAAAAGCGCCTCTTGTTAGCCACTAATGACCGGGCCGCATAATGGATTAGTGGCACTTGCATTTGCACTAAATTGGCTAAAGCCAAGGACAGTTTTCAGTGGCAGTGAAGATTGTCTATGTTGTTTTTGTTTGGGTGGCAAAAAACATGGACAAAGGCTACAAAAGAAGACAATGAGGATTTAGTCCTCATAATATTTTTATTTTTTTAGTTGTTTCTATGGTGTGTGAAAACATAAAAGCTTGTATTCATTCTCCTACTGAATTGGAGAAAAGGAGAATGTAGATATCATAGAATATGTAAACAGTTGTATAGGAGGGCAGCTGATTGCAGAGATCCTCTGACTGTCGTACTTCGTTAGAAGATGATCAACTAGTGAATACGTTCACATGGAATAAATGCATGATATGTTCTCGTATAGTAATGATCATATGCAGCAAGATCCAAACAACAAGATTCATACAATAGTATGCAGACGTAAAAGTATGCGTTGGCATATGATTCTGTTTTTTAGTTCACATGATGTAATTTCTCTCCATGTAAACACTAAAGGGGGAATGTTAGGATTTAGTATTTACATTAGGTAAAATACCAATTACTATTTATTATATGGTTAATACGGTAAGTTAGTTGTTATTATTAGTTAGTTTGCTTGTCATATATATTGTTATCGAAAACAATATATTACGATTAGGTTATTGCAGTTAGTGAGATATATGGGAGATATCATTCTCTCTAACTATAGGAAATAGTCTCCTGTATATTTTGTAATATGTTCATATGTAATATACAGTGGGTGTGCAGAATAATATATTGTGGTTGAGAAATACTTCCTGTGTATTCTCTATCTAGTACTCGGCTGTGATGCATAAACTCTTAGTGTTTTTTTTATCAGTCTCCTCATACATAATTTATGTCATCAAGTATTTATTTGAATCCTCTTGGTTTTGATTCATTTCACAGTTTTTCTGAAGCATGTTATGAAGAGGAAAGAAAGTAAATGTTTTCTACGGTTAAGGAGAGTAAGAATTTTTGTAGAAGATATTTTCGATTCTAGTTTGAATACAACCTTGCAAAGAGAACAAGTAGAGCCATTCTCTAAAATTAATGAGGAAGGATGTAAGCCTTTAAAGACGAAAAGGCCCTTTGTATAAACGAAGAGGAAGCAGATAGTGCTGTGAAATCTATAGAGCTTTGGTTCTGATTTAGAAACATTTTCTCAAGATTTAATTTAAGAGCCATGCTATCTATTGAGCGGAAATGAAAATGAGACATGATGCCTTTTTCCAAAGAAGAAAAATCTGCAGAAATATTGCTATGTTTTGAACAAATGTGTTTTGAAGTAATTGAAAATCATAATTCAGAATTTCCCCTTGAGCCTCCAATATATGATTCTTATGAAGAGTAGGATGCTTGTGAAGAGGAAGCTCTCTGAAAAGAACTCTCTGTCTCTTGTGAAGAAACTACACCCCCAACCGCTCTTGATTATGAGTATTTTCATCTTAAAATTGGGCAGGAAGAAATTGTTTAGATGATATGAAGCCTGCTGCCCAGCAGGCATATTTAAAGAAAATTGGAGAGTTGAATATAAAAGATTCTTTGAGATAGAAAACATGGTAAGTATATTTTTGAATATTCGTCCACAATAGATGAACCTCTCTCTCCTCTTGAAGAGCTTATTCTGCAAGAAATTATAGAAGAACCGCTGGAACATGGCATTGCTAACTCAGTATAGGACCTGTCTTATTTTTTAGAAGCTGATTACAATAACATGAATCAGAAGGCAAAAAATACAGAAGAGGAGAAAATCTTAATGAAAGGCCTGGAGGGACACATTCTCTCAAATGAAGGTATTTAGGAAGATTTTCTTTTCAATTTTGAGATTAAGGGCAATTAATCATTAAATTTTCTGAAAACAAGATGTATCCAATCTATTTGGATAAAAATCAGATTTCTTGCAGCATAAAAGTGAAGCCAATGAGATTTCGTACAGTTTTGGGTACTACTATGCAGTTCCCAAATATTTGTTGGTGAGAATCAACAGATGAAAGAGGCATTCCATGATAAGGAATCACCAACCATACTCAATTGGGAGTATGTAAAAGTCATCCAGTTTTTAAATTTTCAGCTCAATAACCTGCCTGGGACAAATCAATATTTAAACAATAATGTTGAGTGGATGAAAAATGCACAACAATTTTATTGTGCAGAGTAAAGGAAGGCAAAGGTAGAAGTTCCATTTTTCCTTTATGCATTGCATTTGGCTAGTTTCTGGTGTTTTTAAATTAGTGTTATGGAGCTTCTTAAAGAGGATGGGCAGTTATCTTGCAGTCCTTGTGGACTGATTTGTCCAAGTTGGTAGCTGCTGATAAAAATATATTTCTGCAAATAATATGCTCGCATCATGGAATTAGTATGGCAACAATGCCAATATTTTTTCCTCTACATTTCAGTCATATCCATTCCATAGATGTTGCCCATAAGTATGTTGAAGAGAAGGCTTTGAAAATGGAAAAATGCTGAGCTCATAATGTTTATAAATCTTCAAACAAATTTGAAAAGAGCTTGCTGACCGTTGATTTCATCTAGTTTTTGCCTGCAAGTCGCTGGATACAAGTTACAACATTGCATTTCCTTTTATTTTCCTTTTTGCAAAGCATGGCTTCAAAGCTAATATTTTTATTAAGGGCGTCTAGATATTTTTTTAATGTGAATTGACAGACATCTCCGTATGTTTCAGAAGTTGAAGTGCCTAGGAAGATGTATCTTTCTAAAGCTCACGGTGGGGAGTTGTTCCATATATATATATATATATAAAGACTTTTCCTTATATTTTAATATGATTGTGAGGTCTTGCCTTTGTGGAGAAAGAGACTTGGACTCTCAAGATATATGATGTTCAAAAATTCCTTAAGAGGCAAAAATCGGCTAAGGCTAAAAGTATACTTTGGGAATCAATAAAGCGCTTTATGTTATATAAATGAGCATTAATTGTGGCTGTGCACGTGTCAGCATATGATAAATTTGGAAGGCTTTGTAGACTTGTCAGTTCCAAAATCTCCTGTGACCGTGGGATCAAAAATTGGGAGGCCCGTTGGATGTTAGATCAAAAGGTGCCTTTAGAGTAAAAAATGGAATAAGGAGAAATGTATGTTCAAAATTAAGAGCCTGCAGGTCTCTGATTCGATGAAGTTATGGTCTGTAGTCCATAGATCGAAAATCACCTTTTTATTTTTAAGGCAAAGAATATATAAGGCAATGCCTTTAATATATGATCATATTATGGGGGTCTGGCCCCTCAACGCCAGCATTCAAAGGGAAGTTCCCCACTTCTAGATTATCACTTGGCCACAAGTTGGAACACTTGAAGTGTTTTCATTCTGAAATAGTCTAAAAGTTCCCCATCACCGGATCATGTGAAAATTTTGCCCGCATGGTGTATATTTAAAAGGCGGCTTTTGAAAGGCATATTTTTTTTGAATCTAATAAGGCAATGCCTTAACAATAAATTTGTATGGGTTGGTCCCATTATAAAAGCAAATGGGTGAAGCAAGGCCATTGATGATTGCCAGTTGTAATGAGATCTCGCCTTTTGAAAGGCGTCTGAAAGAATGCTAGTTGAGACCTTCCCTACTATTGATTTTTTATGGAATGGATCCCTGTTGTCAGATCTTCAAGTGTTTTTTTAAAGGAAGAATAATACAAGGCATAAAACAAACAAAGCATGGCCGATGATGATGTCCACTTATTAGAAAATCGGAGGTTTAGAGATGTGTCAGTTTTGACAATCTCTTAATTCTCCCCCATCCATTGAACATCTTTCTTATCAATGTCCATGGTAGATCTTTAAAGGGTCTTTTGTAAGCATATCAAAAATCATAAAAGGAAACGGTTTAATAAAGATCATATGGAAAAGGCTTTGAAAGTTGTCATGAATAATGTCAGTCGAAATCTCCCCCTATCAGTTATATTTGGATGGTATTGATGCCAGCCCAGTGTTGATTGGTTCTGTTGTTGTGTCATCCGTAAGATGAATGAAAAGGCTTCCCCATTGTCGGATCTTTAAAGGAACTTTATTAAACTGGAAAGCGGGTAAAGGAAGTCTACATGAGCTATATTTAAATGAAAGCTACATGGGCTGGGCCCTCGGACTGAGAATAAAAAGGGATTTTAAAAAGGGCTACAACCCATACATGGTAAAATAGATTGCATTGGCTGTCTTATTTTTTGGCAGTGATTTTTGTTGAAAATGGCAGTTTCCCTGGAAGTTTCAAATGTCGTGGAGGCCTTAATTTGGGCTTGGTGGCGCAGGCACTAACCCTCAATCCCATCGAGTGAATGAACACTAATTTTGACTCCATAGACCAAGGCCCCAATGGATGCGGGCATTCTGAGTGTTAACGCTTTGCAGGGAAGCTTCCCTAAGAGGTTTTCAGAAATGTTTTGAATTTTTCGCACTCTTGAAATCAATTTTTTTAATTCCTCTAAAATTGCATGCATTTTTCCCCTCAGCTTTTCTTGTGTGAGGAAATATAATTTGTCTTGAAAGGCTATTTTAGCTGATATTGCGATGTTCAAATCAAAGGGTTGCTCCTTATTGTAATATTCATGTTATGCTTTCCATAAAAAGTGAAAGAAAATAGCTAGCACCTCGTATTTTAAAGAAGGGAAGCAAATATCATAGAGGAATTAAAAGCAAAGAGATATAAAGTAAGAGAGGCAAGGTCTCGTAAAAATGAGAATAGGGAAGATAAGGAGGCCTAAGCTCATATTAAACATGAGAAAGAATAAGAATATTCCTTGAAAATAAGGAATGAAATAAAGGCATGGCCTTTGATAAATGATCATTTTAAAACTTTTGGCTTTAATCATTTTAGGGCCCTTGTGGCTTATCTATTTTGATGGAGATATTTTGGAGGAGAAATCAATATTGGATGAGGATTCCATTCAGATATTTTTGTGGCTTACCTTGGAGATGAAGGAATGGATATTGAGTAATGGTTAAAGATGAGGATGATCTAGATGGATTTTGAAGGGTCTTTCTAGGGTTTTATTTTCAGCAGCCCAGATTAATGCCTGGCATGATTTCCACCGACTTTGGTTTTGTGCAATGTAGTCAAATAACGGAAGGCCTCCTTGTTTTGCGCTTGTTGCTTTCATTGTAGATTTTCTTGTGTAGGTAGTTGTTTTTCTTGTATTCACCAGGTCTTTTAACCCTTGAGGAGCTTTGTTATTGTGTATATTTAGAAGCATTTATGGAAAGATTATGTGGCTGTTCTCATTTTGTCCTTAATCTTTAGTTTTGTGTGGATGGCTTGACTTCATTGCAGTGTTGAATTTACTAACTTTAGCAGAAGTAATTTGACGTTCCAACTTGCTGTTAAACTGTGTTGCAGGGGTACGCCCCCGGCCCGATGCCTCCTGTTCG
Organism: Torreya grandis; assembly: GCA_037957365.1. Taxonomy (NCBI): domain Eukaryota; kingdom Viridiplantae; phylum Streptophyta; class Pinopsida; order Cupressales; family Taxaceae; genus Torreya; species Torreya grandis. The sequence continues at coordinate 2,596,601 of JARHVA010000507.1, forward strand.
GAGGTGCCTCCGGCACGGGGACGTCCCGGGGATGCCCGGAGGCGTCCTGTCGGCGTGCCGGAAACGTCCGGCACGCCGGCGGGTGCCTCCAGGACGACTTCGGGCGTACCCGGGGCGTTTCTAGGGCATCCCCGAAAATTTCCGGCGGGTGGACCCCCATTTTTGCCTCGGATTTCCATATTGCGGTCGATTGGTTCAGATCTCTCTCTTATAACTCTGCGAATAGTGGCGGGCTTATGATCGGGTGTTTTCGATTCAATCTGAGCTTTGGCCTTAGGCCATTGTTAGGGTTATCGACGCCCGGATCCCAGCTCACTCACCCAGTAACAGACTTGATTAAATGTATTTTGGCTTTTTCTGATTGTTCCTGGAGTTCTTCTCCGAAACTATCGGATCTAGCCGCCCCTTGCCAGTTCGGTTTTACGCCTTTGCATATGGTTCCAGGAGTGGACCTTCGGAATGCTGTCGGAGTTGCCTTTTCAGATTTGCACTTAAAAAAATGAGCTTGATCAATATAATGGGATCCTTACGAGAATGGTGGCATGGATTTTAACTTATAATTACTATGGGGGGAGGGTGTTCTTCGAATGCCCTTGCGGGAAAGCAAGTGAAAAGACGGGAAAGATATTGTTCCCCCCCTTGCCCGCAAATAATTCCGGATGCTCAAATTGGGAAATAAGTGGAAACGAAGCGGGATCAAGTTAATTAATTTTAAATTTTTCATTTAATATAATATAACTCTTAAAAATAAAATAAAATATAATATTAAAAATTTAAACTAAATACTATTTAGTTTTTACATTTTTAATATTATAATTTATATTTTATTTTAAATTTACAGTTTACTATATCTTTAGGTAGTATTTAAATTTTATTTTTAATATTTTTAATTTTAAAATTCTTTTAAATATATATATATATATATATATATATATATATAGAGAGAGAGAGAGAGACGTACCCATGACGTATCCAAATCAAGGTTTTTGAAAAATGACGTACCTGCGTACCCGAATCGTACCCGTACCTGTATCCAAACAACGTAGCTGTTAAATGTTCAGATTTACAATTATTTTGAGAATATCTTGATCTGTTGGGGTTGACCACACACTATTTTGGCACATCGCCCTTTTTATTTTTATATTCATTGTATTTTACCTCACTCTTTCCACCCCAAGTCTTTGTAGATAATGGTACGATAGGGGAGCCGGCCTGATTAAAGGCAAAAGCTTCCCATCGGTACACTTTGATTGCGGGTGCATAATTTGGACATTTACTATCAGGGAATATAAAGTGTCAACATAAACATACAACTGAATTTTTTTGTTAAAAAGCATAATCGCTATCCTTGATAGAACATATGGTCTTATCTCTCATGCACATGTTCAATTGTTGCCATGGTGCTTCAATCTAACAGAGGTGGGGGAGGGAGAGGGTGGTAAATTATTCTCATGGTTTCCAGGTTAATGTAGTAGTTGTGGATGTTTTATGAGCTCTTTGGTCCTCCTTCAAGATTGGTAAAGACAAATCTGCACCAAAAGATGAAGCTTTTCATTGACATATATATTTCCATTTGTTTTTGTAGCTTATTCCACTGAGGACTAGTTTTTGTGCATATGAAAATGCCACTTCCTGAAGTCATTGAACTTGAACACTATTCAGAATTTTTCTCCAAGGGAAATTGCTGCCAGGATTTCTGCCATCTCCAAAAGTCCCAAGGAAAAAAAAATACTTGCCAAGGTCATTTACAATATGCAGCCTGCTTTTCATACCCTAGTACTGCACAGAAATGCTCAAAACTGTCTCCAAGCCAAAGAAACATCCCACTATGCCTGCTACAATAGTTGATGTTTTAGGGGGCTACTGTTGCTTCTATCCTACAGTCACAGCTTTTCTCCTCGGAAGGGGATTTGTCAAGCCAATGCTTAAGAGAAAAGTTGGACGAATTGCATCAGGTTTCTAACTCAAATGGAAAGAAAAGCCAGATGAATTGCATCAGAATTCTAACTCAATGGAAACACATACATCATCTCAAGGAAATATTTTTGTTAAGCAGCTAGTGCATTGTGTTTCCACATACCTAAGGGGCCTTGGAACTGCAGAAGAGTGAAGGAATGAAAGGGCCTTGGAACTGCTGAAGAATGAAGAAATGTGCATCAATCTTCCTAAGCGATTTTTGAGCACAATTCAAAAGCGATGCTAGTTTTAAATCAACACCTTGACATGGCTCTTACAAACCAAGGCGAAGATAAAAAGCGGCACCAGGCTGACTTACAAAACCTGAAGTTGCAATACAAAGGTGAGCTATATTAGATACAGCACAGCCGGCAGTAAATGCAGAAGGTCAACGCTTTGAAGGAGTCCAAAAGATCCTTTATGGCATAGTTACCTGATTTTTTAGTTATTTATTTTTCAAAATTCTGCGTGAAAAAAACACCCAGCAACTTTTCAATTATATCAGAGCATTTTGTGAACGACTGCTAATAGTTCTGGGGTGAATGTAGAGTACTTTTTTTTCATTGTACTTGTCAAATTTGCATATTTGTAAAATTATTCTCATATATATGTATGTATGTATGTATGTATGTGTATGTTTGTATATTCTGGACAGGATTTTTAGATATTTTTTCCCCCCTGAAAATCGGAATTTATGGACTCAGTAACTATGCTTGCCGGAATATAATAGAAGGTGGGAAGAGCTTATTTGGAAAAATCTGATGATATAAGCAATCCGGTCTTAGACATCTTTTATCTATATCTGAGTGGGCCCTGTTATTTATTTTTCTTTTTAATTATTTATTTTTTAATTTTATGAAAAAATTGAAGATCTTGGACATCTCTTAACTATATTCGAGTCAGCCCTGTTTTTTTCTCCCTTTTTTTTAAATTGTTTATTTCTTACATTTTCTGGCAAAAAAAAAAACCCAACAACCTTTCAATTATAAAAGGGCATTTTTTGAATGAGGACTAATAGTTCTTGTTGAGAGTAGAGTACATTTTTTCATTGTATTTTTCAAATTTTCGCATATATTCTGGACTGGATTTTCTGAACTTTTTCAAGAGTTATGGATTTTTGGATTTTTTTGCCCTCCAGAATGGATCCAGATTTCTGGACTTGGTATTCTTGCTTGCTGGAATATAAGAGGAGGGAGGAGCTAGTTTAGAAAATTCTGAAGATATAAGCTCTCCAGTCTTGGACATTTCTTAACTATATCCCAGTACTCTAGATACCAAGAAAAAGAAGAGAGAATATTTTGATATCCCTTGTGGGCCTGAATAAAGTGAAGCATGGGTAAAGACTCCGATTTTATAGGCTAGGCTAGGCTGGGCAAGAGGTAAGCTTTTCCAATCTTCATCAAGTTCTAGGAGGGCCCTTGATCATATCATGAAGAAAGCCAAATAAATACTTTGATGCTATTGTTTATCGCCAGTTCTTATTGGCAGTTTGCAGCTTTTTTTTCCCTGCTAACATTTAGCTTCCAACCTGCATTTAGACTCCATTTACTATGTTACAAACTGTTTGGAGGGAAACAAGCAACATCGTCATCATTCAAATGCCAATTTTTCTACTGTCGTTTTGTGACAGAGTTTGCTCTTACTGAAAGAAACAGCTCATGTGGTAGGACAAATTGTATATTAATCATAGGGAGAATTATATTGCCATTACTGCAACTAAGAGACAAATATCTTAGTAGGCATTTCAATAAAACTGTAGTTAACGAGTTCTCTAATCATTCAGTGGCAAGCTATTATAAATTTGTGATCTTTCATGGTAGGTAGTACAAAATTCTTAATCGCCATTCGGTTCTTTTTAAAGATTAGTGATGTAATGCCCTTAATAGTATCTGGTTTACATGATTGCAGGTGGTAGATTCTAACAAAGGTGGGCTTGTTGTAGTTGTAGAAGCTCTCAGAGGATTTGTCCCATTTTCACAAATCTCAATTGTGAGTTCTCATCATTATTTGCTATTTAATCAAGGTTATGCTTGGGCAAACTGTAGAGTTTGACTAGCGGAAGTTGTATGTCTTTGCAGAGCTCAAGTTCAGAAGAGCTACTATACAAGGAAATACCTCTGAAATTCATGGAAGTAGACGAGGAAGAATATCGTCTTGTATTGAGCAGTCGCAAAGCTGTTGCAGATAATCAGGCTCCAATGGGAATTGGTTCTGTTGTCACTGGAACAGTGCAAAGTATAAAGCCTTATGGTGCCTTTATTGATCTTGGAGGCATTACTGGCCTCTTGCATGTCAGTCAAATAAGCCATGACCGTGTTGCAGATGTTGGCACTGTGTTGCAGCCAGGTGACACTCTCAAGGTAGCTTCACTTTTCTTAAGAATTTTGGATGATAGATTCTGTATTGTTTCTTTTTACATTCAAATTTACATGGAAGAGAGAGTGTAACTTCTATACATTTGGTTTGGTGAAGGTGATGATACTCAGCCATGATCGCGAAAGAGGCAGGGTATCCCTCTCAACCAAGAAATTGGAGCCCACACCTGGTGATATGGTTCGCAACCCAAAGCTTGTGTATGAAAAGGTAAGCGTCTTTTATTGATTGTACTTTTAATCGTTTTTTAATGATTATCAAATCCATATACATTCCATATTTCTAATAATGAACTTAATTTTGGCACAGGCTGATGAGATGGCTCAAACATTTAGACAAAGAATAGCTCAAGCTGAAGCAATGGCTCGTGCTGATATGTTGCGTTTCCAACAAGAGGTATGGACCATAATTTTAGCATGTATGCAAGATGGACCCTTATTGCTTGTTGCAGGGTTTTTCCAGCCTTGTGTGAAGTTTATTCCTATTATAATCCATAAAAAAGAAAACAAAATGAGTATATTGTGAGTGCTAGTTTATTATGAGTAGCCATAAAATAAGTGTGTGTATTTTTTTTTACCTATGATTCACGAGTTGTTTACGTTTTTTAATCACTCATTCGCCTTTTGTCTTCCCATTGACCAATTATGATTTTTTTTTTTGAAAGGCAATCTATCTGTATCTCCATTATCTAGAAGTTGTCTTCAATATCCTTGAATACAGCAATTTATTTCTTTTAAATAACATTTACAGCTGATCAATGAGCCCTGAACTTGCAGGTTGGGTTGCATCTTAGCTCAGATGGGGTTTTGGGATCCACGACATTGCCTGTTAACAGTATAGGCTTCGAGGATCTTTCTCCTGTAAAAGAAGACTAGAAATAACAGGAGTGCAGAGGTTCTCATTTCATGCATGTTAAACAGGAGTTTGTTATCTGTTTGTATGCTTTCTTCCATGGTGAATAATGCACTCAAATAGACATCAAACTGGGAAGTTCTTTTTCTGCTTACCTGTTTTTCTTTCTAATACAAATTTTAAGATGGTATTGAATGGGTTATCTGTTACTTGACAGGTTCTGAAAGCTGCACGAGAATATTCCTACTACATGCTTACATACAAGGCTTCTGCTTATCCTCAGTTTGTGGGACAAGTTAGATTTGCTGACTTGAAAATGTAGTATATATGTTACACCTGTAAAGTTGCAAAAGAAGCATATTTGATTGTAATCAATTCAAAGGGCAGCTTTAATTTTAATGTGGTCTGACATCTTTTTGTGTTCTCTAATGTATATTTGGTTTTCTCGTGCTTCTAAATGGTTGGCTATCAGTGTGGTTATATGCAATCTACACAGATTTGGGTTTAAAGCAATTGCGTCAGCTAATTTATGTGGTTACTGGATTTTTTTGCACCTCTTCTTGATTTTAGATTGGTAAATCTATTCCTTCAGGCTTTCTTCATCTGGTGAAAGAGTAGTTTTTCCTATCACCACACAAAGCAGAGTTTTTATCGGTATTTGTTAATTTTAATGTGAGGTTTCCATTAAAGAGATCCTAGTAAATGCATAGGGGAGAGTGATGTTATGTTAAAGCACCAAAGATTGATAAGATCAAAGTTGTTTTGGTCATTTCTGCGGTGCATTTTTCTTCTTTAAAATTCAGCATAATATATATATAACTCTTGTGCAAAACATGTGCAGCACCTTGGGCTACATGGTGTGTTGATCAATTTTTCATGCTTATCAAGCAGACTATTATTTTGTGAGGTATTATGATCGGGAAACATCTACCTGTAGTAATGCACTGGAAACGTATTTGATTTCCACTTTTTATTTGATAAGAAAAATATGAAAACTATATAAAAAATGCAAAACATATGGAGGTTCTCAATGACTCGACTTAACGCTATAATAATCTATGATCCTAGGAATAGTTGGATAAGAAAATTACATTCAGAAGGATACAGCTGCATCTATGTTTGCCTATAGGAATTTTTGGAGTAGCAGACTAATATGTTAGGGAATAGGGACTCAAATATTGAGCAACTGAATAGACATTATATAATCCTAGATTTAAAATGCTGCCTGAAATGACAGAAGCTGAGATACCATCTCCATATTGGAACTGTACACTGCTGGTTTGCCTGGACTGCATATATTTGAACGTTGTTAATACCATTAGAGTGGACTTCTCACTGCCCAATGCTAGGCAGGTCTTGGTTTTCAGGAAATTGAAGAGACCCAACTGAAATGACAGAAGCTTTAGATGCCATCTCCATATGGGAACTATTCACTGCTGATTTGCGTGGACTGCATATCTCTGAACACTGATAATGCCATTAGAGAGGACTTCTGCAATGACCAATGCTAGGGCACGATTAGTATAGCAGCAAATATATCGTTCTGACTAGGCAAAATGCTGAGATAACCTGTTGTAATGCGCCAACCTAACAAAAACATTGTTTTGTACATAGGTGAAAGATTGTTTCACGTGTAAATCCTAAAACAAATGCATAACAATGAAATCTAAGTTTCATTATTTCTATTTTATATGGGCAGAAGTTGTGTCTAAATCCTGCAGGAGTATTATGATATAAGGGAAAGAGGAATATATTTGGTACACACCATTTACAGTCACCAAGTTATGTTTGTTTGCCTGTTGAAATAAGGATCTCTTCTTTTTGAAGAAATTACTTTTGAGAATCAAAGGCATTGTTTATTTCATCACTACAAACGATCAGTTGTATGTCTGTTGGGATTTGAAAATTTCCGCTTGTAGCGGGCATTGAAATTCATTTGAGAATTAAAGAAAATGCATCAATAAATGACTTCAAACCAAACCATTTATTAGCATTCTTGTCAACTAAGGAGGCCATGGTTTTTATAAGACTATATTTAGCGGTCACAGAAAAGGCATCAAGAAATCACTTTAAAACAATTATTAGCATTCTTGTCAACTAAGGATGCAAAGTTTTTATAATAATTTTTGTATTTTAGTGGCCACATAAAATACATGAAGAAATCATTTTAAACAAATTACTAGCCTCCTTGTCAACTGAGGAGGCCGTGGTCCTTATAAATTTAAAAATACTTTAGTGGCTGCAGAAAATCATTTTATTAAACTTGATAATCCACTTATATCAGGATGTAAAGTGATAATGCCGAAAAGATGCTTGTAGTTTCGAACATAACATCGTGAATGCATTGCATCTATAATATATACATATATTGGGCATACTGGATTTACAAGTTAGGGTGGATGGATTGCCAATATTGACAGGAGCATGCTTTGGTAAATGGCACACGGTTGCAAAAGCTATCATATTTGAATATATATGACTAACATGATTAACTTGCAAGTGAAGCAATTCAATGTAGATAGTGATAGTCAGACATTTAATGACCCAACATAGAAAGCACTTAAACTTATCATTTACATTAAAATCCAATGAAGTGGAAAATTAATTTGCAGTCATTGGTGGCTGCTGAAATGATTTGTCAGCAAGTCATTTAAGAAGCACCCAAATTTACTCTTATATCATGGTCCAATGAAGTAGAAAATTAATATATGCATTCAATGGTGGTCGATGAAATCGCTTCAAAAAAACCGCTCTTCGGTTTGGATAATCATAATTTGAATGGGTTAGTAGTTTGCGATCAAGCAATTTGCCATCTTGCATGGTTTGTGCTCAAGCATTTTTTTGTGTTACATAGTTTGTGAGCAAGCCGTTCATCATTAAGCAACTCACTAGTCGCTGACAATCGTGAAGTTAAGGTTTGATGATTGAAAAATTATTTAAACCGAAGGAGAAGAGTAAAGCAGAGTAAGATTGTCACAATGATGAATTGGATTCAAACTCCAGTTAATTTGTAATTGTCTTTTATATTTCAATAAACAATTCATTAACACAAGTTTTTCACTTATTAAAATATTGAAATCAAAACTTACTGCTCTATAGCAAGAACTATGCATAGAAATTGTAGAAAATGAAATGTTTACTAGTTGCCCGTAAATTAGTATGACAATGGGAATGAATGCAAAACATGTAAGAAAGGAAGCAATAGCTGTGGAATACATTGCTTGAACATCTTGTTTATCTTGGAGAAATTCAACGCAGGAAAACGTCAACATGGAAATGGGTTGTGCCTCTTTTTCATTCAATTATGTAAATTCCAAAGTGGCTCCCACATGAAGCAATTGGGTTGATGTGGACACAACTACATTATCAAATATCCCTTTTGGCTCTGAAAACTAAACAAAAGGGGTTATCCAACAAACCCTATTGAAACAAGTAATTTTTAAAAATTTATTCAGACTCTAGATAACTGAAAATAAATTGTAGACTATTGTAAATGCTCCAAAATGATATGAAAATAATATTCAACGACTCTAAAATTGCAGAAAAATATCTAAAAATGTGGTCAATGATATCCACTTGAAAACCATATTTTCCTTCAATTAAATAGCTGAAAAATAACATAAAAATATTTTAAAAATGTAATTTTGAATTCTTATCTCCAAATAGCCCAATTTTGACTTTACAACATGTATGAATTGATTTTTAAATAGGTCATTGCTTTTGTGGCCAATGTCAGCCTTCAAACTCTAGATCGTTGCCAACCTTGTCCTCCAACCCTAGGCACCACACCTAGAATAATTGTTGCCTTGAAAATGATGTTTAGTCTGCAGTTCCAAACCAATGATGCTCCTTGCAACCCCTGAATGGGGATGCCTTAGTTGAACATAGGAGTTTTTGTTCTTACTCCAACTTGTATTGAAGGTTTTCATCCTCAATCGCTAAGTTAATTATTTTTGTGCTTAAGTTTACAAATTCAATTATCAAAAATAGCATGAACCTCTTCACAAGATCCCCTCTTTACCTTTTTAGCCTTTCCCCAAAGGGATGCATCCAAAAGGGAGGGAAAACAATTCAACTATTAAATGGACATTTTCTTATAAGCTTTCACTTAATCGCCTGCATGCCCATGACCCTCAAATGTCCCTTCTTAAGTGAAAACAATTCAAATATTAAAAAAGCTTTTTCTTAAAAGTTTTCACTTAATCACTTCAGTGCCCATGACCCTCAAATATCCCCTTAAGTGAAAATTAGAATAATAAAGTGCTTTTATAATTGCTTTTTAGAAATCCCAAGTGTTTCCCATCTTTTTTCCCTTGGCCCTTGGGAAATAAAACTAGGCTTAGAAATTCCAAGTCTTTCCCATCTTTTTTCCCTTGGCCCTTGGGAAATAAAACTAGGCTAAGGGTCTTCAATGACTCCACGATTAAAAGGAGGACATGACAATCCCCCCCACCCAAAATTGTTTGTCCTCAAGCAATAACAACATCCATGGAGTTGTCCCAATCATTATCCCCATACACAGCTCAATTCTCGCTTCTTCCTGTGGAAGGGAGGCCTCCTATTGAAACCTTTTCATGTTGTACTTGAAGACTCTTGGTTGCCCACTCAAGCTGGAAACGACACAACAACAATAGATTGTCCTCCTCATTCTCTCCCTTGAGGCCTTGCACCCCGAGCTTCCCAACAAGGTGACAAAAGAAGAGGAATTCCCCAAATTTGTAACAATGTAGGGGCTGGAAAAGTTTGTTCTAGCAAGGTGATTGCTGGAAATATGGGCCTTGATTATTCCCCTGGCAACACCTACACAAGACACAACATGTTAGTCGAAATGGGGGATCTTCTTTTGTCATTCTCCATGCAGAGGTGGCTCCACTAACTTTCCTTGCTTCCCAACAACAAACAACCCTTCGAATTTGCAAAAGATATAATCAAGCCAATGACTTTCCTTGCGATTGATTGGTTGTTTGCCCACAAATCAAACTTCTTATCACCCCAAGATATGAAACCATTCAACCGCCACTCACTCTTTTGAAGTTCCTTCTTGCAACATAGCTTTGAGTTAGATTTGATGACCCTTGAACTCGCAATAAATGGGTTGAAACTGTCATGGGAAGCATGGTAGAAAGAGATATAGTTCCTACCCTCCATCATTCTTATCCCTTTATGCACCTTAGAGAGGTGCCTTTCTCCTTCCTTGGTGAGATCCCCCATTCTTTCTAGAAATTCCATTTCTAGCCAATGCTTCCCCAAGTTTTTTCACAAAGCTCCTTTAGGGTGGTACAAAAACACTCCTCATGGTTGCCTATGATCCTCAAGGCTCTTCTTTCCATCCTATGATATGGTTCACAACCTTTTCGGAAATAAGCAAACTCACACAAAATTGAAACCATAGCTTTTTTGTGATCCACTTGAGTGCCCATTTCGGAATTCCCATGTGCACACCTTCATAAAGAAGACAACCTTGCCCTGAGGCCCAATGAAGCACCCTCTGGCCAACAATCCTCTTCCACTACCCTTTCCACTCATACCTCCAAGATGGCATGTGTTCCAAAACCAATGTAGAATTCCTTTACCTCTCAAGGTGCGCTTGGCTTGCCTTTCCTTCCCCACAAGATGGGAAGTATTTGTGGCCTCCACACAACCTTCTAATTTTGAACTCTAAATTTCTTCATTCAAGGCATACTTATTCAAAAAGGAGTAAACATTCGTGCCTAAATATTGTTGCCCTATCAGAGACTTTACAAAGTCTAGGACACTTTACCATGCTTAGAGAGAGCCGATTTTTCGTCCTTGAAGGTAGTTGCCCAATTACAACATTTCTCGAATATTCTGCATTGGAAACAGATCGAGCTTTCACACTTTGAAGGGACAACTCCCACTCAAAAAATTCAAACTTGTCATAGGAGATGGGTTGAGTTCTCCAACAATTTTTAGATTTCTGGGCACATGTAGTGGGTTGGGTACCCCTGAAATAACCAACAGTTTTAACACATCGGGTGAGTTGAATGTCAACTTAAAACTCAGAATTTTCTGCCCTTGAAGTGGGTTGAGTTCTTACAAAAAACTCAAAATTTTATGAGTATGATAGGAGTTGAGTTTCCCAAAATAATTTAGAATTTTTCATGCTTGCAATGAGCTGAGTTTTTGCAAATTGAAAGGGTTGTCCTAAACAATAATTTCCAAAAAAAATTATGCTTACCGAGCATGGTGTGGGATGGATTCCCACATGCTGAGGTGGCTGTCCCAACTTGGAGTTTGCAGCCTCTTCCCAGGGTTTGAAAGTTTCACCTGGATCCCATATAAAATCTAAACTTCGAACTCGCTCAACATCCATCTCAAAAAGTGGATTGTCAAAATAGTGAAAGTTATTCCTATCCTTTTGCTCAAATTCTACATTTGCAACTTTTGAATTTTCTAAAAAATATCCTAAATCAACATCTTCTTAGAGTCTAACGAGCTCATCAATTACTTGCTCGATTTCCTTTGCCCTTGCTTCATTCTCCTGCTCCCTAAACTTCTTTGTAACATCAATATGATTTTTTGCCTCAAGCAATGCCCTTCGACTATTTTTTAAAGAGTCCTTGGTTGATTCAAGCTCAAGTGTGAGTTTATCAACCTTAAGCTTTATTGTCTTATGAGCATTTAAGGTCTTATTTACAAATTTGATGGTCGCCTCCTTGTCTTTGACTATATGAAGATATTATGATTTTGTTGTTTTCATTGCATCCTTGATTGATGTAAATCCACAATCATGCCAATTTCCTTCAAGTGTTCCCTCTCCACATGCATTAATCCTTCAAAGAACCACCTTGTATTGTTCAACTTTGTTAGGGCTTGTAGTTCCCTCTCAAATGTCACCAATAATTGTTTTTTCTAACCTCCCTCATGAAAACTAGAGTTATGCAATGAAAATGAACTATTGTTAGAATCAATGCAAACATCAACCTTCTCTTCTACAACATACCTTTCCATAGAGTTGTTCTAAAATATTTCTGCCTTATAGGGTTTGTGTTCTTCTTTCTCAACTTTGGTTTCATCAACAAATTCAAAAATTTCTTCTTAAGGTTCACTTGCTCCCTTCATACTCTCCAAAGTCTCTTCCCTTTCATTATCTACCATTTGCAACACTTTTTGTTGCTTAAAAGCTTGATATAACACCTCACCTTGCTGCCCCAAAACATCAGGTTTTTGGTACTAAAAAAATATCACTTTGCTAATCCAAAATGCTTGGCTCTATCACATTGATGTCTTTCAATTGCAGCTCCCTTTATTGCCCCAAAAAATCTGATTTTTGATGATCTGAAGTTGCGACCCTAGGTTGCTCCAAAGTGTTGTCCCTTTGTTGTTCAAAGGTCTTCAAGGTACCAATTTTTTGATTCAAATTTGATTTCTCTTTCTTTATCACAAATTAAAATTCAATCCTTCACAAGCTTACTTTGAACCTACATTTTCATAATTCGTAAGGTTTTTAAAACATGAATTTAAATGATTCCTGACATACCTTAAAGCTTCCTCATACTTATTTGAAACTAACTCTGATTTTTCCCTCATTTCAATGAAAGGAACAACTGCAAATATATTAAATTCATAATTGTTACCCTTTATAGATCTCAGAGTAGTACCGGAATCCCACATCTTTTGGCAACAACAATTATCAACTTGAATCAAGGGGTCGCCATGTCCCATATTGTAAAGTGTATGCCTCCTTTTATCACTATTTTTAGCATGCTTCTTATGAGGACAACAAATCTGAAACAACATAGTGTGACACAATAAATCTGATATGTTACCAAGCTTTTCATAGCTTTGGCTACAAACAACAAGCTTGTCCTCCTTTGGTGAAGTAGGGTCTGTGGAAACTCTTTTATCCTTGTGACTCCCCATTTCTTCTTCAAATACATCTTCTACACTATTATAATGGAAATCAACAAGTTGTTTGTCAACTTTATCCTCCAATGATTGGGCTTCAATCACACAATTCTCTCCCCCATCTTGCAAATTTGATTTTCCTTCTCTTTTGGGCTTGTGCTCCATGATCTCTCCCTCCTCTCATTGTCAAGGGGAAATCATTTTGTGATGATGAAACCCTCATCACTTCTACTAGTCTTTTTTCTTCTTCTAGGGGGCTCTTGATGCCTAGGAATTGACGCTATAGCCTTCATCAAAGACTTGGGACCTATTGCCCTTAGTTCCTTTTGATAATTCTGCATAGCTTGCAAGAAATCATCCATGATGTCATCCATTGTCCTCTTCTTCATCCCCACCTTTTGAATAGGATCTTTGTATTCCTCTTTTGGCAAAAGCCTAAGTTGCCAATCCATTGTAGTTACTAACACCCCACAACTGGGCAAGAAATTGGCTTTCATACCTTTGAAATATCTATTTTAGGGCTGAAAACTAAACAAAGGGGTTATCCAACAAAACCTACTGAAACAAGCAAATTTCAAAATTTATTCAAACCCTAGATAACTAAAAATAAATTGCAGGTTGTTGTAATTGCCCAAAAATTACATGAAAATAATATTCAATGACTCCAAAAATTATAGAAAAAATATCCAAAAATACAGCCAATGATATCCACTTGAAAATCAAATTTTTCTTTCAATTAAATAGCTGAAAAATAACACAAAAATACTAGGAATATAACTGTGAATTCAAATCTCTAAATAGGTCAATTTTGACCTTACAACATGTATGAATTAATTTCTACATAGGTCGTTGCCTTTGTAGCCAATGGTAGCCCTCAAACCGAGTCGCCCAACCCTAGTGAAGGGTTGTTGAGCTTATCAAACCAATTACTGTCCTTAAGGGTCTTCAAACCCTAGATTGCTGCCAACCTTGTCCTTAAATCTTAGGTGCCACACTTAGAATTATTCACTGCCTTGAAAATGATGTTCATTCTGCAATTCCAAACCAATGATGCTTCTTGTAACCCCTGAATAAAGATGCCCTAGTTGAACATGAGGGTTTTCATCCTTACTCCATGAGGGTTTTCATCCTTACTCCAACTTCCATTGAAGGGTTTTGTCCTCAATGGCTAAGTTAAGCATTTTTGTGCTTAAGCTTACAAATTCAATTATAAAAAATAGCATGAACCTCTCTACAAAATCCCCCCTTTACCTTCATAACCTTTCCCACAGTGGTGCATCCAAAAGGGAGGGAAACGATTCAAATATTAAAATGACCTTTTCTTATAAGCTTTCACTTAATCACTTGAGTGCCTATGTCCCCTTCTTAAGTGAAAATTAGAATAATATACTTTTATAATTGCTCTTTAGAAACCCCAAGTGTTTCCCTTCTTTTTTCCCTTAGCCCTTGGGAAACAAAATAAGGCTAAGGGTCTTCAATGGCTCTACAATCAAAAGGGGTACATGACACACTACTAGAACAACTCTTCAAAAATCAGAATGGTATAACCTCCCCAATCTATTAATAATTTCATACAATCATTGCAAACACTTTAGATTATCACTATTTACCCTACACATTTTTATAACTCCTCAAGGATTTTGCTTCAGCTATTGTTCGAGTCCAAATACCTCTAGAAATTAAATAGGAATCATTCAAGCATTTGGCATCCTACTGCCCAGTTCTTGGAAGCCCAACAATCATGCCTTGTTCTATTTTGAATCATAGCTCACCATTTTGGGGGTCTTTTCATTCAATAAAAGCTTATCTTTTGAAAGATGAGGGAATGGCTCTCTCTCTCTCTCTCTCTCTCTCTCTTGGATACATTATTTAACTCCTACTTGGTAGTTTCCCTTTTAGGCCAATTGGCAAATGTTTATTCTCTTCCTCCTTAGCTGATCTTCCCTATCCAACATGGAGGGCTCATAGATGTGCAAGCTCTGTTCGTTCATAATTGTATGCATCTTCATATAGAAAGGCAAGTTAAGTTTAAAATCATTATCTTCAACTTGATTGATAATCTTAAATGGATTGTATCACAATGGCTTTAATTTTCTTTTTTGACATTGTAGCGTATCTTTTCTTAAGTAAAGCCATACTTCGTCCTCAACTTGGAAATGATGGTCCCTTCTATGTCGATCATGGTGGGCTTTGTCCTTGGTTTGGGAATCCTTGAGTTTCTCTTGAATTTTGCAATGGATTTTTGTAATCTTCTAAATGAATTTCATAACCCTTATTATTTTTAGGTTTGTTTCTTCATCACCTTCACTTTGATGTCCATATGTAACATGAAAATGACTAGGAGGCAAATAATCAAAACATGCTTATAATGGAGATTTCTTTGTGGGTGTATACCTTGCTCTATTGTACAAATGTTGAATGTATGCCAATTTTTCATTCCTTGTTTTATGATGCTTTTTCTTGTATAGTTTATCAATATTTTGTTGACCACTTTGGCTTGGATATTATTTTGTGGATGGAATGTAGCAAACTTCTTCAACATAATCAAGCTATCCTAGATTAATAAAATGCAGGTGCAAGAAAGACTATAGAAACATAGAAGAGGTATATATTATCCCACATCACATTAAATGTATGCAAACGATAAAGCTTTTTTGTTGTACAAACTGGTATGGAATGGTCTTAAGCTTGTATTATTTGAGCACATGTATACTTACAAAAGCATACAAGGGATCACTTGCACTTGTGATATCCATCGCATTAGGTGTAATGGTGGCAATTCTCATTGAAGTGTTAGGTAGTTGTGAACTAGTCAATTGGGCATGGACATATGCAAGGAGGGTATTAATGTGGAATGAAATGCCATCATAGGGATATTCTGCAAACTGTAAACAACTTATAAACTACAAACATGGTGTAGATAACAACCACAAGTTAAAGAGGGTCCACAGTGCAAGCTAGAGAAGATTCACCATGCATGAATTGTTGGTGAGAGAGGGAGAGGGTCCACAACAAGTTAAAGAAGGTCTACCATGTATAAATTGTTGGCAAGAGAGGGAAGATGCTAACACCACATAATACCAATCTGTTTCCCACATGTTCGGAGCATGTTTCCAGATAACACAAAAAAAAAAAGCATTTTTGTTATTCACTTAAGAAAGGTGGGCAAGCCTTATCTATTCATTTTTTATATTCACTTGCCCTCAAAAACCAATTGGTTAAAGAAACATAATCATTTTTTATTCCTACCATTCTGACTATTCAAATTGTAAAAGAGCATTTCGGAAATCTCTGATCCAAGTATAATCTTTTCTATAGGAAATAAATGGTAAGTACTTTATTAATGGCAAAATTTTCAAGCCCATCACTTGGTAAGGAATATGCTAAAAAAGAGAATATCAAAGGGCTTTTTAAAAATGTGTTTCATCATATGCAATCGAATCATAATGCAATAGTATTTAATTTTCTTTAATATGTTATGAAATAGAAATCCGCTATAGTGGCCAATGCAATAGTAGCAACAAGAATGACTTGTGGGAACTCATTGAGGTTTGGTCATTATTCCTAGATCCTCAATTTGACACACTCTTCGTAAGGCAAAAAAAAGTTTCCCTTTGTTTTGTATGGCCATTAACCATGCACATGTTTAGAACTTTTTTTAAAAAAAGCTCTCCAATAACAACACCAAATTTCCTAAAGTGGGTCAACGAACTGGGGTACAGGATGGCATACATTCATTCCAAATTGTTTGGAATGAATCTACACCACCCTTACAATTATTTGAGCCACTTTAGTAAATGCCTAACGACATAACCACATTGTCGTAATCAATACATGAGAATCCCTTCAAAAACTACTCGTGAATTGCATTATTTCCCTTATTGGTTTGTATTCAAGATTACAACTAAGAGTAAATATAAAGAAACACTCTTAGGACTTTATTTGAATGCCATGCAATTTTTGTACATATAATATTATAAAATATGACAGATTTGGGGCAATCTAGATGTGATGGTTACATAAGAAGATAACCTCTACAATCACAACAAAGATCGTTAACAATTCTTCAATTGTGACACCATAGTATGTTTATGTGTTGATGGTCAATTGGCAAATTATAATACCCTTCCCAAGCCTTTCGATAAGTTACTTGCCATAGCGCTTGGCAAGAAAAAAAAAAACTTCCTTTAATAAGAAAAAATTGCATTTAAAGAGTTTTTTGTTAAGGTCAATTCACACATTATAACAACCTACTCAAGCCTTCTATTATAAGTTACTTGCCATAGCTCTTGGCAAAAAAAAAAATCTTACTTAAATAGAAAAAACTTTCATTTAAAGAGATTTGTATTTATATCTTTCACTTATTTAACTCTTCTTATACATAGATCTTGTTATTTGATCCCCACTGATGTGTGTGTGTGGGGATCAAATAACAAGATCTATGTATAAGAATAGTATAAATAAAAATCTCCTTAAATGAAAGTTTTTTCTGTTAAAGTAAATATTATGTGTGTGGGGGGGATCAAATAACAAGATCCATGTACAAGAAGAGCTAAATAAGTAAAAGATATAAATAAAAATCTCTTTAAATGAAAATTTTTCCTATTAAAATAAATATTCTATGTGTGTGTGTGTGTGTGTGTGAAATAATAATATCTATGTATAAAAAGAGAATATATATAATCCCTGCGGTGGTGACCAAATGATAAGAAAGGTGGGCTTTACCCATGAGATCCCGTGTTCAAGTCTCCCTTGCCATTGGTAGTTGACTCCTCTAAGTGGCATTGCTTCCCATGGGTCTAAATATAACACACTGTTATTTTTTCACATTGTAAAATTTAGTGTTATTTAAATAATCCATACATTTCAATAAAATTAAAATGACAAGGTAGTAAAATTATATATTGGTTGTCACCTCCTTGTTTGAGGGATGACAAGGACACTTATTTTGAGGACAACTTTCATAGCAAGAGTCATATTTGATTGGATGTAATTGTGTCCATTCAATTTTATCATCGACTTTAATATTAATGATAGGGTGGTCCCATGGAAGGGGCAACTGCAATTATTTTGCAGTTGCAAGGGGTTTCATGCAACTTTAAATTTTTCTCTGTAAAAAATTGAATATTTTCTTAAAAAATAGAAACAATAACTGCAAATAAAAGAGATGGGTAGAGGCTAGGGGCAAGAATTTACAGCCCCCGTAGAGAAAATTTAGGCACAAAAAAAAAACTTTACAATTAATAAAAATTTATGCTATAATTTTTTTTAATATTTAAACCTCCTAAATTTCATGTACATAAATAATTTTTGCAGTTTTAAAAATGCATGAGATCACTTTACTACATAATTTTCCTTAAATAATCTCTGCAGCTCCCACTAAATATTTTCGCAGTTGCAATACCATAGGACAAAGTCCTAAGAAGTGCCTCACAAGAAGTCAATTGCAACCTTTCTATGAGTTTTAACCTATTGATTGTGGAAGAATTAAGTTATGAAGATTATTGTACGCCTTGACATAACCTTCCAAGAACTTATTCTTTAATGTGCCAATGAATCTATTCGGAATTTTGTACCATATAAGGCAACAATAAACTCCCTAAATTTGTGTTGGGAGGGGTACCTTGATGTCAACTTGCAAGCATCATTCATCGATGATTATGAAACACAAATTATGGTGTGTTTGTGCTCATGATGTCCATGAAGCAATAACAAGATTAGAAGCACGAGAAAATAAATAAAAAATATAAGGATTTAATGGCACTCATATTTTTCCCAATGGTCTAGTCCTCTTAGATGCTTCTCTTAAGGGGTTCCATAAATTAATTAGATGCTTTGTTCCATTTTTGGGACTTCTAGTACTTAGCGGTGAATATCAACAAACCAGAACTCACTGTTGTTAATAGTGTGGTGTGAAGGTAACGTGTAATTGGAAAATAGAAAACACCTGACCGACGGTACAAAACGAGATATACATGCTTACCATATTTTTGCTGAAATATTCTTATTACATACTGTTGACATTTTTGCCCCCACAGGGCAAAATTGTCACCCCTACACTTTGGAACTTTGCTATGGTGCCAAGTTTGTCTTGTGAATCAGTTTTGGGGTCCTTAAATGAGCATTTACAGCCACCCAAGTTGCCATCTACAGCCAAGTGAAGTTTAGTCATGCAGAGGTTTCCAAGGAGCTTGCTTGATTACAGCAAAACGTGCAAATACAGCGAAGATATTCAAGCTGTAAGTTTATTTGTTTTGTCTTCCCAAGGAATTTTTCAAGTATAAGAGGTGGGCTATTTCTTCAGACATTTTGTCTAAGAGAAAGAGCTCTCAAAACACTGACAAAAAGTCCGAAAAAATGACTAAGTGGCAGTCGTTCAAGGCTCTTTTTTTTTTTTTTTTTTTTTTTTCCGGGTTTTTTTGTCCAAAAGAAAAGAGGAAGAGCACAGTTGAGAAGACAAGACAAAAGTCCGAAGGAATAAGGACACTTACAAAAAACACAGGGGCCTTACAAAAACCCAGGGGACTTACAAAAAACCCGAGTGCCCTACAAAAAGCCCGGGTCCCCTTCAACTCTTCCGAAAAGCCACTTCCGAAGGACACCTACCCTTGCGGAGAGCACTTGATTGGTGAAGTGGACCTTTGCAATTTTCTCGAAGGGCACTCCTGGAAGATAGAAGCCCTTGCGGAGGACATCTGAATGCCGCGTAGGGACATTTACAATTTCCTCGAAGGCTATGTGCCCTTGTGGGGAACACTTCAAGCACGAAGAAGATCTTGGCAAAATTTCGAAGGACACCTACCCTTGCGGAGAGCACTTGGTTGATGAAGTGGACCCTTCAAAAGTTTCGAAGGGCACAGAGGAGAGACAGAAGCCTTTGCGGAGGGCAAAGACATAAGCAAAGAACAAAATCAAAGTTCCCGAAGGGCATGAAATGATAGTCAAAGTAGACGACTTTTTGTCCGAATGAATTCCTTTGGACAAAAAGTCCAAAGAAATTCAAAAATAAGAAAAAACCCGAGGAAAATAGACGAGACAAAGGCAAGACCTAAGAGCCTAAAAGGAATAAATTCAGGGAGATTGGGAAGGAAACGAATTATTTCGGACAAAAAGTCCGAAGGAATAAGAACAATCTCAAAATCCCGATAGAAAAAACAAGGACGTAAGCAAAGGCCAAAGAAAGAGAAAAGACAGAGAGTACTTCGAACATTGTCTGAAGGATGAAAAATAAAATAAAACCCGAATCCCGAATTAAAGTAGAACGCGAAAAAAGCCGGAGAAAACACGAAGTGAACTAAGCATGATAAATAGCATGAACAGAGACGTAAGCACAAATAAGACTGAGCCAGAACTGAACAAGAAGAAAGACAAATGCATAAATAGATGCATGAGCAAAGATTAAAGCAGAATTGAACATGGACATAAGCATGAACAGCGAATAAAATAAACACAGAACAAAGACAAAGATAGGATAAACAAAGATCATGCACAGACTAACGTGAAGTGACTCCAACGAAGTAAACGCGTTTAAGAAAGCAAACACACTTCAGTTCTGAAAATAGAGTCGTCTTACATGATAAATAGGGAAAGCGTTGAACGTTTCAAACAGCGAAAAATTTCATACACATACTCTCGCTTGTCTCGAAAGCTCGAAACATTCCAACGGTTCAAACTTAATTCTTAATTTGACATTTACGTTGATTTCATGCAAAGGAAAGCTTTTAAACGTTCCAACAGTTCAAGAGGAGTTCTATAGTTGGAGATTGGCATAGCATCATGCAACTTGAGCCCACCGTCCATTTTCAATGCCAAAGAGCTTTCAGGGAAGGCGTAAGACAAAAATAGATTTTATTTGAAGGCTAAAATAACACAAGTTGAACTGAGTTGACCTCTTCTTCTATTTTCAGCGCCAATCTCTTGACTGTTGTATATTTTTCTATATAAATTGGCTTTTTAACCTTGAATTGTATCCCTGTCTTGATAAGACCAGACTCTGTCATTGGTGAGTTGTGTAACCTCTTCAATCAATAGAAGGATTGTACTTTCAAATTTCAAGTGCTGGCATAGTGTATATTCATTCAGCAATTTGCATACGTGGTAGATTTCTTTTCCTTCCCAAATTCTGATTCGTACCTAGTTACTAGCACATCATATTATGCAGGTTATGTTCAGTGTTCTATATGTCTTTTGTTGACGTTGTAAGTGGATGTTAGATGGCTACAAAGTGTCTTGTATCAAAGCTCTCTCCATCGTTTTCCCTCATGTTTTGGTCATTGGATCGAACCTTCTCATAAAAATTTATGCATAGTGATCAATTGAAATCAAAGGTCTTCTTTTTCCCTTGTTTGATTTAGTGTTCAAGGTTCCAAGTAGAGTGGATCAACATTTTGGTGTATTACCGTCATTAGGTAGGATTTCCCTTTCAAGTTTCTTTTTCCCTTTTTCATGGTAGATTCATAGCGCAGAGTAAAGATCCATTGATGCATCTTACAGGGACCAGCGTTCTCTGGAGGTTCTCACCTTTGAGGCACCCACCCTCATGAGAAGATCCCATTGTTTCAACCGGAGAGAAGATTGGCCATTTCAGCGCGTCTTCGATTCAAGGTGCAACTCCAAGTTGACAACACATACATTAAAAACAACAAAATCAAGATATTCTTAAGTATTGTGATAAATTGAATGCATGTCTTCAATATTTATCTATAATTATTAGAGAAGCATTTGATAATTAGAAGAGACTATAATCATAAAACTTAATAACATGGATATTAATCAGTTGCTATATTTGAATCTGGAAAAACAAATACAAGATAGTAATATTTTTTCTATTTAAATTTTTGGATTCAGTCACAAAATTTTATACTGAGAATAAGAGGTCAAGTTCTGCTGCTGAGGTAAAGGGATCATTTTCTAAATGTTTGTAGAAACAATTATGACACAATTAGAGATGATGTAAAATTAAAAAATTGAATTTGTTACAGTCCTATTAATCTGACCTGAATCACTTTTTACGTCAAGAGGAGATTGCATCCCAACCTGTAATGGTTCATGCTTTGCTTTTATACATTTAGGAAAAAGTTGGACTAAGTCCATGATTCACATTATTTCCATTCGGATATAGTTAAATGAAAAATAAGAAATGATTATACAGCCACTGGACTTTTATCTAACGCTTCCTTTCCAGTGATGCCTTTCTTTAGAGATTGAAAAAATGTTTCATAATCCTTCTCGGGAGGAGGATTGTTTGGGTCAATCGTGAAGGGTTCACTAAATGGCACAACACTTTTCACCTGCAAAACACACATCAAATATATGAGTTAATAAGGTGGATTAAACTCATAGTTTAAGCCCCATCAAAACCAAGTCTATTGCTGAAAGGGATGCTATGCCAACCTCAAATGTAGTGTCACATGCATGTGGACTCTCCAATGCAGCAACACATATGCGAGCAACCTCTTCCCTAGAAATTTTGCCCTGGTATCCATCAGTGAAAAATTGAATTGTTATTTTCATTATAATTTTAGGGTTCTCTCGATTTTATAAACTTGCTGACTCATCTTGTTTCATTAGATATGTTGTCCTAGAATTTGGAGAGAGACATAGGTATCCTTTATTACCGTTTGAAGAGTTCAAGACATGATCTCAAATGCAGGTTTACTGTGCTTAATAATGAATTATATCTCTTGTTTTGTCAAAGTATTCTGCACAGTTCCTAGTTTTTTATCAAACTCTCTCTTGTTTATCATTTGTTATCTTCATGTCAGGTCTGAAACCTGTATTTCTAATATCATTTTCTTTTATCTAGGAACACAAAAAGATGGGTGATTGTTTCTTTGGCATTGATGCATGTCCTACTGTACTTAGTTATGGTTGCAATGAGGATGGTAAAAAATAAGGCAAGTAAACATCAGCATAACAGAAAATAGCCACAACTAGCTTCGTGACAGTATAAGATGGATTCTACCACAAGGGTAAAGTTAAATATCTACCGTGATATTGTCACCCTGGTCAAAAATAAGTTCAGCACCAGCAGGTTCCTCAGTGAGAGCACAAGGACGTATTATTGCATAAGGAATACCACTATCACGCAGTAAATCTTCGCCCTGATGCAAAAAAATAGCATGAAATACATTGTTTCTTTTGCATTGAAATAAATTGCAAGCATAACATCTGAGAGATTAAAATTTAAAAACTATACAACTCTTACTGTAAGCACACCTTTCTCATATTTAAGATTGATTCTTGGACTCACCATTGATTCCTCTAATAACTTATTATGGATTTGTTTAACAGCAAACAGATAAACAGCTTTAACATTTCAATAATTTTTTTTTTTTTTCTAATTATAGATATTATTGACTTTTGAATGCCATATCTATTTATTTTCACGAATTTGGAGCTAAGATGCATAATTTGTTAAATGCAAAAGACACATAGGATGGACAGTTAAATACTATGCTACTAGAAACTTGAAACAGAAAACAAAATGGTAAACACAAAATTATAGGAAATAAAGGCGAAGGATCTTGGATTTATAAAAAATGTTACCCTATAGGCCTTAAGTGCCCAGGATCTCTTGATCAAGGGTTCATATTTCTCAGTACCCAAATAAAAAATTCAATTCTGAACAAGAAGCGTGTCAGAATAATCAATTTTAAGTAGAACCCAAATGCAATAAAGCAATTTTGAATAGAAATACAGTGAGAATAAGGAATAAGATGCAGGACTTAAATGGTAAAAAGAATTTTGAGTGAGACTGGAGTGGGAATCTGCAATTTCAAAGAGTACACAAATGACAATAACCAAAATGTAGGATACATCAACCCAAGAGAAGGAAATAACTTGAATGAAGATCCAAGCATAGAGTAGGATCCAACAAACAGTATAATGCAACCAGGTATTTTAACCCGAGTTCTAATAGTTATTTTCTTTCTTTTATTATAGCATTTTTGTCCTTAAAACTTGGATGAAACAACTTAAGACCTTGAAATGGGTCATCAAACACAAATACATTTCAACTATGGTGATACAAGATGGTTTGCTACTTCCATATGGTACTTTAGATGGACTTGTTATATATCATTGGAAAGCTCTTCCCAACATACATGGGGTATAGTCGATATGGGGTTGCTAAAATTATTGAGCTGTAATAGTACAAAAAAATTGATGCTTTAAAATGGTATCATATCCAACTTGAAGTTCTCCGTATAGAGTATATGACTCAGAACTCTAAAAAGGAAAAAATCCATTCTTAGTGAACTTGAAAAACAAAGCAAAAGAAAAAAATTTAAGCGGTTAAGCGAGAGAGAGGGGGGAGGGGGGGGGCAGAACAAAAGTGACGGATTACTAGTTCTCTTCCAAGGTTTATATTCATCTCTTGAATATTACGAGATGACCAATCATTCCGAAAAGTTTGCCATTGGCAAAAATTTATTAATTTTATAAGGTGACCAAATGCTTTGTGTATTCTTGAAGCTTTCTTCACCAATGCACCAACAACTTTCATGAGGATGATGAACAATAACTTCTACTGGAAAAATTAAACATTGTACTGGTAGGTGACATTAAACTTTAGAAAAACAAGTAACACGAAAGACTCTTAGAAACCATCCTCAGAGAACATGAGATCTATGCCAAACTGTCAAAATGCTTCTTTAAGAATGAAACAGAGTATCTAGGACACAATGCATTCCATAAAGTCATAACAGTAGACACAAGAAAATTAAGGTAATCTAAGATTTGAGAACATCCACAAAGCATATATGAAGTTAAAGTTTCCTAGGACATGCAAGATCTTTTACAAGATTTGTTCTGGGGTTCTCCAAGATAGCTTTACCCTTGCAAGAGATATGAAGAAAACTAGTAGATTCGAGTACAGAGAAAGACAATAAAAAGCGTTTAATACCATTAAAGAAGCATTGACAGTGACTTCTATCCTTACTCTATCAGACCGAATTAAAACTTTCAATATACACATAGGTGCAAGTCCATAAGATTGGTACTATCCGAAGATAGTAGAGTAATAGCATAAGAAAGTGGAAAAATAGATAATGTTGTGCCAAATACACCATTTTTTTCCCAAGATTGCTAAAAATAGTTCCTGCAATTAAAATCTGGAAACATTTGTGGTAACGAAAACTTTGAATTATATTAGACCACAATCCAGTATTATAATTTCCTCCAAAAGTATAATTGACTAATAGACAACATAGATGGTCCTTAATTTTCGATGGATAGAGGCCAGAAATAATGCACAAGCTAACAAAGGAGGAAGTTGTAGCAGATGCTTTATCTTAGAGTTTTATCAATCTTATTAGTAAGAGAGAACTTAAAGGAAGAAATTGTGAAAGAACAAACAAACAATCAAGAATGCCAATATATTATCAAGCTCCTAAGGAAAAAAAAAGGCTTTGAACCCTGGTATAGAAAATCAGATGACACTCTACTACAAAAACACATTAGTACAGCAACCCTCTTGAAGATAGCATCCTATATCTATTCAAAGATAACCCACTAGCAAGTCGTATAGGTAGAAATATGATGTAGTATGCTTCAAACAGACATTTGCTAGAATAATACAATGAAAGATATAGGCAAGTACTTGACAACTTCAAGCACAGAGCAAACAAAGTAGAAAGGGTTCCCCGACAGGGAATTTATCATGCTTATCAATACCAAATAATAAATGAGAAAGCATATCCATAGATTTTGTCACACGTCAACCTCCAACTTCCAAACAAAAATATGAAATCATCGTAGCAGCTAGTAGATTTTATAAAATGGTCAGACTCATTCCCGATAGAATAACAAATAAGGCTTCGACACTCTTACCAATACTTATCACCAATCTATATTCCGAATGTGGACCATCAAAGTATAGTGTAAGCAACAATAAAAACCATAACTTCATAGGAAACACGTGGAGAGATATTTTATAGCATTTAGGAACCAGGTTTGGTGATCACTGACAATTAAATTAGAAAAAAGGAAAGACACAATTATATCATGGAAGACATGTTAAGGTCCCATGTTGCAACTAGACAAATGCTTCAGGAAGAAAAACTATGCTTCGTAGAATTCTCCTACAAGAGTAGCATAAACTCAGCTACAGAAATGGGTATTTTTAAAGCAATGTCTGGATTCAAACCCCTTACACCAATACCATATTATATCCACAATGTCAAACGTAAAACAAGGTATCACATTACATGTTATGAGAAATGCATGAAAAATGGAATGATTGTACAAGAAACATGGAAATTGCTCAAGCTAGAGCAAAACTATATCAAGATCAACATAGAACACATCGATCATTTGAAGTAGGAAATAAATTCTACCTATGAGTTAAAACCAACCCAGCAGCTCTCTCTCAACTAGGAAATGCACGTTCTCTCTTAGATATTGCAAACTCTTTATGATGCTAGAGAAGATTAAAAAAAGTGGCATATACACTAGAACTACCACCTCATGTAAGGATGCACCTGATATTTTATCTTAGTTTCTTGAGATAACCCCATCAAGATATGATAATATGTTTCCGCTTATGTCAGTGTTGAAGCAAAAAAACAATAATCACATTGCCTGGTTAGAAATAGGAATAGATAACAAGGAAACTGAGAAAGAAGGATTGGTATGGCTCCTCTACACCTGGGACACACAACTTTCAAACCATAAACAAAGAAAGGCATATGAGAAAAACAGCCACTAGTGTTTGTGAGTCTCCAATATTGGAAGGGACACAAAGAGGTGTACCTTCCAAGTAGATAACCCTCCTCTAGCCTCCATCCAACACATGGGCAGAGCCAAGGCTCTCATAGAGAACTCAAATTATATGTTAAGATAATTACAGTGACAGGGTTTTCTTTTTGGATTGATATATCCAAAGATATTTTCCCCTAGATATTGACAAAACTTTCCAAGGAGAAAAAAAAGAGACAACAATTCTTTTTTGTCTCAAGTTAAACCAATATAACAATATCAATTAGGAACTAATAATGAACAGTAGCTTAACCAATAATTGAATAAACCAGATAGCGCATTGCATGGATAAATCTATAGAAGCAACTAGAGAGGGTTTGGTTTTCGCTAGTGAAATTGAATTCATTGAAAGCGACAAGTCTTTTAAGTGTTTGCGCAGATCTGAGTAGGTCTCTCCATAATGAGACAATCAATCACATCTTTAAACTATTATCCAAAAACTTGAAATAGGAGACGCCAACACGAAGTATGAACAAGACCTGAAAGATATTGATAAACCCAGAAGTTCATTTTGACTTCATTATGACATCATCCCTTAATTATAACATCGTCTCCATGATTTTTATGGATTTCTTTGTTTTCCAACAATAAACAAACCTATTTCTCTCTCCTAAGCCTGACCTGGCATTTATTGCGGCATTAATTATGGTGATACAACTATCTAGGCTCATTAGTGCCACATCAATCCCCAAAGTCTTCATTAAATTCATATAGATTTAAGGCCAAACCTTCATCAATGGATAATAATAGAGTCAAAATCTCTCTGCTTTGACCAAATATTCCAAGGACCAAAAGGGACTTTTAGGATAGACCATACTCTTGGTTTGACTATGACATCAACCATTTAAGGAGGGTTGAACAAAATAACATTGATTGAAGGCTGTTGTGCCAACTAAATTTCTTTTGATCGATAAGTCAAGTCAGCAGTTTTGTTGTTGTACTTGATTGAGTCTATATAATGATAGATAATGGTTGTATTTAAATAATTAGGGTGCACGTAAATATCATAACTGAGATGTTTTGACCATCAATACACATTGGCTTATAAGATCCTTAATTGAGGTCACTTGTGGGCATAAGGACTGTAAAGCCCAACTAAGGAAATTCATTGGCCTTTGAGGTAATTTACTTGATGTAAATTATGAACTAATAACTGATGTGAACCTCAATCGAGATAGCTTAAAAGGAAATGATAGAATTAGGAGTTAGTTAACTTGTGGCCCAGTGACTAATGCAAGGCTCAAATGAGGCAACTAATAGGCGGCTGATTTGGAATCCTTAATTAAGGTAACTTGTAGAAATTTGAAGTGTTTATTGAATTGAAATTGAGATTCAAATCTTGAATTATTTACGTCTGGGCTAGATGGAGGAACAAAGTTCATTCAAGTCCCAAATTAGTGATGTCTCATGGCAATGATCATCAAGAAACACTCATTTTCAAACAAGATTTGATAATGGTTGGTTTTCCTTTTTAGCACTCCCAACTTGCTATTGTAACTTGTACTCTCGGCTCCCTTTGACCTACTTTGGTCATTTGGGGGCATTAATATAAGTTCTTTATTGTTTCCCTGTTGACCAAATTTGACCTTTGGTCAAATTTGAGTCAACCCTACATTTCTAAACTTCGTAGAAGTTTATTCATGTCCTATAAAGGGTTCCATATTGATCTAAATGTTTACTGATCCCTAGCCTGCCCTTGGTCCAAAGTCTAACCCCTTGTACTAGTCAGTCAAGTCAATGAAAGTCAACCCTAGTCAAATAGGGTCAAACTTGGTCAAAGGCATAAATTATATTTAGTCCTAATGTAGTTTTGAATATGATTTAGGATCTTTCTAGGTCATTTAATTGCTCTTACCATGTTCAATATGTCAAAAATGCCTTGCGGGGCCATCTTTGAGCTAAAAAAGAGGACTTGTACGGATGGCTAAAGAGACCAACTTGTCATCAAGCTATGGTTAACGTGGGAGAGGTCAGAGAATGTCAAAATCAGGCATATGACAGTCTAAGAATCAGTTATGCTCAGAGAAGGGAAGTTTCCCCTTGTTTTTAGGCCCTTTTGGGCACTTGTACGGAATGAATCATCTGACTTGCAGGTGGAAACATCAGTTATGTGCCTCTTCACCTCCCAACAGCCATCTACACGTTTAGTTTTCAGAGAATGCATAGAAAAGTTCATTTCTTGCTCTTTTTTCGGCCTTCTTGGCTTGGCAAGCAAATAAAGGGCAACTTCAAGCACTTGGTACGGACCGTACAAGTGGAATTGGAAGAAGTGCTTCTACAAGTGGATGGTACTCTGAGTGCACTTCATTTTCATAACAAGAACTTGCAATTTGGTGCCTCCTCCTTTATGAACAATGGTTAACACTCCAGGCAGCTTTTTATGGACTTACAACCATGAGGGGGTCTCCTTTTGAGCCTATTTCAGATTTTCTTGTTTTGGATTGATGAGTTTATGTGTTGCAAGTGTTTCTACATGTTTTTCAGGACATACCCATGCTTCTTGTTTTGGAAAGCTCAAGTACTTGAGAAAGCCCTTCTAGGCTTGTACATGCTTGCAAAATGCCTAGTTTGCATCAACAGTCATCTCAGTTGCCTTGAAAATGATTTCTCCAGATTGGAAAGAGTGTTTTGATGTTGTTTTGGGGAGACTCTTGATGTTTGTTATGTATAGAAGAATTGGCATTTGTCTTGTGGTGCTTGGAAGGCCTTTCCTTGCATTTTCTTGCTTTCTCATGTTCTCCCTGCATAGTACAATCACAAAACTTCACCTACAGGAGCATGCTGACATCACTAATGAAATGTGAAGGTTTTGATATGGTCCTTCAATCTTTTGGGACTTCTTGAATGCATTGGAGTGTTGGGGAAAGGCATATATGTGTCACAAATTAGCATTCTTGGAATGTGGTCTCAGTCCTGCTTGTGTTTAGAAAGCAATCATCTACAGTTAGTGTTACAAGATGCCAAAAATGCCTTGAAGGGGTGTTTGAAAATTGATCATCTCCTTTGTGGTTTTCCTTGTTATTGTCTAGGTCCAAATAGACCCCTTGATGTTGAACTTCCAAGAGACCAAATCAACTTTGGAGGAAAGATTAGGACTTGTTCTAAGTCCTCATGATCATTAGATCAGGTATCTAAACTCCTAAGTGTGCTCACCAGCTCTCTCATTTCAGCCAGCCCAGTGAGCCAGCTAGTGAACACTTAGGGAAAGTGATGAAAATCAACTAGGGAGGACTTTTAAAGTTTTTTTCTTGAAACTGATGATATGGACACTTTTGAAAAGTGTCATCCCTCCTTGTGCACAGATCAGTTTGCAAAATTGGAAGTTTTTTGGCGCCAAGTGTGGAAAATGCATGGAAAGGAGCCATTTTGAAACTGCCAGGAATGATTGTGCATGCCCAAAGGAATAGGAATGGTTAGGGGCTAATCCAATGCATTTAAGGGCTTGTTTGTAACCCCTCCTACTCAGGACCATCATCAGATCTGACCATATGCAGTGATAAGGCAGTTTGGGAAAGCAAATCATGAAGGCAGTTTTCTCTGCCAAGTCTGAAAGTTTTGTGCCACTTTTCACAATTCTTATGACTTGCTTTGGACAAGTAGACCTCCTGACATGGCATGGCTAGCCCCACCCCTCTTCCACATGCCATTGTAACTGATTTCCTCAAGTTGACATATGTCCAAGTGACCTTTGGACTTTCCTTGCTTGATTCTCCTCTCAAGGCTATAAATATGTATTCTTTTGGCTCTTTTCAGCAGCCTCCGTCAGTTAATGGGGAAACTCTGGCCAAATTTGTATTTGAAAGACTCTTGAAGAAATATACAAGTAATTTTCCCACTCACATATTGTGCTATTGAGTATAGATTTGAATCTTGTTGATATTGTCTAGTGAAAGAGTTGCTTTTCTAACATGTCAATCTTGGTTATGTACCAATGTGCAAAAAGGGATGTTGTTGCAGGTCTTTGTTAGTATTCTTTCCTAAGTGTATAGGTGTCTTAGAAGTGGTTTATGTTTGTATTCCCTTCATGGAATCATCCATCACCCTCCTAAGTGTCAAGTACCTTCTTGAATCTAACTTATGAAATACTAATGTGACAATATATTCTATGTTGTGAGTTTGTGTGAGATAGTCTTGTTTGCCTTTAAGTAGCAGATTTTCAGTCAAGTAGGAGGATAATACATACTGGTGCATCACCATCTTTGGTTATCTTAGTTGTTTTCCTAATCCCTTTTCATCTACAAGTTGATAGGTATAGAAGAGCTTCAAAGAGTGCATCAAGGGGAGCTAGCCCCTCATCTAGAGATTCATTTCTCAATACTGTCACCCATAGCAAGAGAAATGTCTCTATGGTGCCACTTGGATGAGAAGAATTAGGCATCTCTTCAGGGGTGCAAATCCAAGTGTCAATATTTCCTAATAAGTCAAAATTGACTTCTCTGCACTATTTTGCAGCTCTTCTACTTTCCCATCTAAAATCTTTTATGTGCTTCTTAATATTGAGAAATAACACGAGAATTTGTCTCCAGTTTTGAGACAGACCTCACTCCCAGCGTGCTATTGTAACTTGTACTCTTGGTTCTCATTGACCTACTTCACTCATTCAGGGACATCAATATATTTTCTTTTCTTTGTTCCTAACTAGTCAAAATTGTCTTCTCTACACTCTTTTGGAGTTCTTGTAATTTCCCATCTCAACTCTTTCATGTGCTTCTTAACATTGGTAGACAACACAGGAATTCATGACTCCAACTTTGGAACAAACTTCATCCTCACTTTAATAGAACTGTAACTATCACTAATAGAATCCTAGCCCAACAAAAACTAACTAGGTTGTCAGGTTAATAATACATTCATTATGCTACATGTCTAAGTTGGTTTTGCTTGCTTATTTGGGTTATTGATTGATCAAACATAATTAGCATCCGCATACTTATTGATCAATCTTTAAATTCCTTTTTTTAATTGGGGGTAGGGAGGGTCATATATTTTATTTGAGGAGGGATGCTCTCCATATACCTAACATGCATCCCTTGGAATTTTGGATGATCCTCTATCTATTCCAGAACTTTGTCCCCTCGTACCTGAAATTTGAGGTACCTAACCACTATAAGTTACCTTAGCAATGTTTTTTGATTTTCATATGGTATACATATTTTTCTTAGAGAATTTGTAGGATTTGTATGAAAAAGTAAAGATTGACATTTAACCAACTTGGTCAATGCTTCACACATAAGATTATTATAACGACAATGATAGGATATGATAAGATTTTGGAAACTAGTAGAGAATAAAAATATTTCTAAAAATGGTCGAGGTAAATATTACACATATAAGTATATATCCTACCTTGAGTTTGAATGTTAATATGTATCCCAACTCCTCATTCAAACGCACAGCTGGAGGTTGTTTGCTTAAATCTAGACCTGGTCTTTCTGGCCGTGTAACACCTGCTGAGCCCACGTGCACAAATCTGTAATCATTTTGGTAATCTCAGAAAAGACACGAGCTAGAAAAAAATTCCAAATTGAGAATGCAAATATCAACTGTATTGCAAGTACTTCGAACATTCAAATACTCTGATTTGTATAGCACATATTTCGTTCCATGTAATGCACAGTATATCTCAAGACATAATGAGGTCTGCATGATAAAGATGATGCAAAACAAACCGGGGAGTGATAGGTTCTTTTAGGTACGCCCTTATGCTTGAAAAAGGAAGTTCGAACGAGCCTGGCTCAAAACTTGGATTTAGCTTACCATCATACTCAAATTTGCTATACATTAGCTGCACAAGATATAACAGATATTTTTAGATGCATTGATATATCTGAATCGTTAAGAACAATAAAATGATCAAAAACATTAAGAAGGTCCAAGCCAAAAAAAATGAGAAAACAACAATTATATGAACTTAATAAGACCTGTAGTGATGCCACTTTGCTTTTATCGAAGGGGGCAGCATCTGTTACAGTCCGTGCTCGAAAAACAGGTCTGAAGGAAGAGAAAGGCAAGTGAACCTGATGCATAGAAAACAAAATTAGTTAAACAATCAGAATCAGTATTGATTTTTATGACAACCATCCAGGTTCAGGCATCCAATACTTTTATAGGCAAAGAGTACCGTTTGCCATTGTTCTTTGATTGTGTCAAAGCTTGCAGTATAGCCCACAGCATCCCAATCTGTGCTTGTGCGAATTATAAGTTTGTATCGATGCCCATCTCCTTTTAACCGCAACTCTATCCCATCATATGCAGAAAGGTCCAGTAGAGGAGAGAAATTCTGCAAATCCAACAAATATGATAATATCCAATTTCCAATTGTGATCTATGGATTCCATGAACTGTTCCTATAGTCAATAGTATTTGATTTGTTTCAATGCATTTATTTCTTCCATGGAAGTTTCATAGTTTCTCGGAGGTTTTTTAAACCCTTCGTACCTTATTCAAAATAATGCAATATACTGAGCCACTCTAAAATTTCAAGTATTTAAATGCTTTTAGCTTCCTTCAAATATGAATCATATGATAATCAATCATACAAGCAAGCTACAGTAAATCCTAAAATCATATCAAAATTCTAAGGTGATTTGGCAGTCCCAAACTGAGCATATCAAAGTTCAAAGCTATGTATAAGGCGATGTAGTCCTAAATCAATGTATCAAAATTCAAATATATTACATGTCTCCATATTGTTAGGAAATAGTCCTAACATGGAAAAATAAATAAATTATAGAATAAAAAAGTTGTATGCATAAAAACAACTCATTAGGATAGGAGTTTGTTGAAAGATATTAAGCGATTTTAAAGGATTTGGATGAGGAAGATCTCCTAGATTTTAGGAGCCCTCTTCCCTATTTATGTAACCTATGTTCATTCAATAAACATGTTGTGTTGATTAACCAAAATATTGTGTGCTTCCGCACATTCAGAGCCTCTGGCTCTTCACCAAAATGGGGTAACACCCACATCTAGTATCAGAGCAGGTTCCACTCCGGACCTCTTTGCAATTCAAGGCTTGTGCTTTACAAAGATTTTGGAGTGTAGACCACGTTCATTGTCCTTATTATTTGAAAGTCCTTTTTGACTGGCAGTAGGAATGTAGTGCAGACCACTACAAGTTCCATTGTTAGTTTGAAAGATTTTTTTGTAAATAAAAAAATATATGTTAGTCTCTGATTTTATTGTCCGTGTGTATTGCTTTTCTAGAGCTGTTTATTTTCCATGAATCTAGAAAATCAAAATATATCTATATATATATATAGGAGCTTTCTGTAATTTTTTTGTTTGGGAGAAATTTGCAAAGTTGCAAGAGAAGATTAGAAGTAAACAAAATCAGAGTATATATATTTCGGATATTTTACATATTGCCATACAAGTACATTGGCGAAGTAGTGCGAAGGACTTGAAGTCTTTTGATTCTGACTCAGAATCTGATCTGCTTGGATCACCTAGCAATTCAGTAAATAACGTGCCTCAGCCTTTCGCGAAATCACCACCATGCAGTTTCTGATATCAGCCATGTACAGGGTTGATTGGTCCTCCACACCTGTCATGTTTTTTCAGCGAAGTTTGTGGGCAAAAATTCTAATTCGTAGTCCTAGATTTGTGCATGGCGTTTCATCTCCATGGCACCGTCCAAAAATCCATGCAAGTCCCTTAGGCAGGGGTCCTATGGAGGGGGCTTCTGCTCCTATTTTTAATGAGCGGGTGGCCCATGAAAAATGAAATGCATGGTATAAGGAAATTTTAGAATCTTTTCCTAAAAGTGAGGAGCTGACTATTTTTTAGGGAGGAAGTTTGCGGGGGTGAAAAAAACGGGGGGTTGGGAGTTCTCCATATGTGCTTTCTATTTTGTAGGAAGAAATTCTACAAATTGTAAATATACGAGTGGACAAAATTTATGTAAACTTTAATTATAAATAAAAATATAATAATTTTAAATATTATCTCCTATAGAATAGGAGCATACACTCAAAATTATTATTCCATGAGACCACTTTTGCTACATATGCTCCTAAATTCGCTCTACACTACCCCTAAGAAAATTTAGGAGCCCCCTCCCATGGGGACCACTTCCTTAGATGTCTCTTTCAGTGGCTATGTTTACTGTTGCTTTTTTGGAAGAAAGACGGAATCTCTAGGCTTTTAACCTAAATGTGGCGGCATACTTGTGTAATCTCCAATTTGATATTTTCTTGGCTTAAATCTGCAGTCGTATCTCAGTCTTCTCTCCTCAATGACCAAAGCAAATACAACTCCCGCCGACCAGAAATCCAACAAACAAGCGTTCCATTCACCTGCGAGCTTCTCTCCTCTGGCAGCAAGCTTCACAGCTTCTCCAACTGCGGTATTAATAACTTCCACCACACATCGTTCTTGAGCCCATGGTTCATTTTTAGGTTTTTTTTGTCTTTAATTGTTTTGTTTTTATATTTTTAAGTTTTAGGTTTTACTATGTTCACAAATTTTATTATATTTTATGTGGTATATATCATAGTTTTAGGTTCCGTATTTATTTTTTATGTTTAGAATAATACATGTTTTTTTTGTTAACATTATCAATTGTTATTAAGTTTTGTTATTGTTTAGTCTTTCTTTTTCTTTTTCTTTTTTAACTTAGAGGTATCCCCGATCCCAATTGGGACACTGCGACTCTGCCCAGCGACTTTCGTTGGGGCAAGCAGAGATGAGACTAATCCTCTGGGTGCTGTCACGGGACCCACACGCCCCTGACAGCATTGAAAATCCGGGCGGTGAAACTCGACCTCGGGACTTAGATGGGACGAACCCAAAGCCCTTAGTTAATAGTTTTTGTTTTTTAAAGTTATTACGTATTTATAATGTGTTTTATTTATAATGTGTTATGTGGCACGTCTTTTTTCATTTATAGTTATTAAGGTCATAACATTTTTTTAAGTTGTTACATCATATTTAGTTGTCATTAGTATTTTGTCGTTTTGTATTTATTTTTTCGTGTCTAGAGTCACTATTTTTATAGTCCTTAATCAAAACCACTATATATGTGACAATCGTCATTTGTGTGTATGTCAATGTAAGTTTTTTGTGTCATTTTTTAGTATTATTGTCAAAGTCTGTTTTGTCTTTAAGTGTCGTATCTAAGTTTAGAGTCACCTTTAGATTTTGAGTCAAGTCCATTCTAAATTACAAGCTTCAAGTAAGCCTAAGAAGTCACTTTTCAATAAAATGGAATTGTTTGTAATCGAATGCATTATCAGTTGAAACCGACATTTGAATTTCTCGACCCATGTTAGAACTGAGGGGGTGAATGTTAAGAAATAGTCCTAACATGGATAAATTATAAAATAAAAGAGTTATTGTACATATAAAATCAACTCATTAGGATAGGATTTTGTTGAAGGATATTAAGAGATTTTAAAATATTTGGATGAGGAAGATCTCTTAGATTTTAAGAGCCCTCTTCCCTATTTATGTAACCTATGTTCATTCAATAAACATGTTGTGTTGATTGACCAAAATATTGTATGCTTCCGCACATTCAAAGCCTCTGGCTCTTCACCAAAATGGGGTAACACCCACACATATCAACTGTAAATATAATGTGAGAGTTTCAATCATATTCTTAAAAAATTAAAAAAATATGTATGAAATATGTAAAATTTATAGATCTGTGCTTTAATACAAATATGCAATAAGTTGAAACTTGCAATATGAGCTTGTATTAGGCTATCTAACCTGAAAGGTTGTTACAAGGATAGATATTGTCAATTACGTAGTTAAGCTGAGTACACACATTATGAGCAAAATGGACCAAAAATTTAGGATACTCATCAATCGAATGATGCATAACTAGTGATCATATTAGCATATATCTGAGATAACAATCCCAAAACTCTTAAAGTGTACTTTACAATTTCTTGATAAAAAAAGTCATGCAGGCCAGTGTATGTAAGAGTGCTTTACAATTACTTAAGAGACTGGAGATACATAGATCAATTTCCATAAATTGAATACATATTTACTAAAAGCATAACAATAGTATATCAGGTGACAAAATGACTATTCACAGCTCTTGAACACCAGCTTAGTCAGCTTATTGATATCCTTCATATCTTCTACCATAGCCGATAGATAAGTAGCTTTACCCTTAAGTTCATGTGTACTTTTATCTCTGCATATTCTTGAGAAAATTGTGCTAGCAGAACAAGTACATCATGGTACTAGTAGACATTGCTAATCATGACTCTTTAGTTGCTACGAGGACTCCTTCCAATGCAATCTTCATAGAGCGCAGGTTGCCTAGATTGTAGATTGCAGACTCTTGGCAAAGGTTGAGTAGCTGGGCTTCAGAATTCACTCGATACTCCAAAAATCTTGTTGCTTAAGCCTACAATAAAATTGGATACCTGTGCTCGTTTGTTTCTGCTTCCTCACGTTTGAAATTTAGTGGCATTTCATGGCTCATGCACATTATTTCATGGTATCAACATTTGGATCTCCATCTTGTCTCTATCACAATCCAGGTAGGAACACAGCTTGATGTTTCTCCCCAGATCACTGATCCATTCAGGAGAAGAATGGGTAGGGACGCAATATATATGAAAATTTCTCTCTCCTAGTGCACAGAAACCAGAAGATTTCTGCTAGGAGAATTACAGCGAACAAGCAGATTTACATGTATATTTTCACATCTTTTAATCTTATATTTTGTTATTTTGCTTTATGTTTGGATGCTCTCGTGGAATTTTCTTGTGCAATTTTCAGAGGTAACTCCAACTCTATTATTTCTGGTTTTTATGCTATGTTTCTGCTATAATTAATAAAATAATCACATTTATGAATATATTTAATGGACCCACAAGCTTCAGAATGCATGACCTCAGTATGATGCATAGATTCTAGACTGTAATGCCCTAATGTAATAAATTCAGTGTGATAATATCATAGAGTCCCTCCCTTACACGTCATGGATGCCACTTGGATCCCTGTGGGAATTTATTTACACCCCTCCAGTCTCTTGAGCCCAAAGGAGAATAATTGGACATGAGAGCCACATGATGTCCCACAACTCAGACATGTTTAAAGGGTATCCTCAATTATTAAGGATATCAATAGGGTAGATTTGGTGAAGTTAGTTGGATTCATGAATTTGGCAGGACTAATTCCCAATAGGATGCCAGCAATAAACATCATGTGGCGCCTAGCGAGGATTTCCACGATAGCACGGTAGAATCTTTTATGTATTTTTATCCATTAGAATTTAGTGTTGTAGTGAGCCAGATTAGTCCCCTGGAACAGGCAGGGAAGGAATGACACGCACAAGGGTGGACATAATTCATTGCAAAATAATTGGGATAACTCCATAGTTTAGATACTCTCGTACATATTCAGATCAGATAAGATGATCGACAGTGGTTTGAGGATTATATATTACATTCCTACCTCCTTGTGAGGGTAATATTCTTTTGCTGTGACAATTAGTAAAAATTATAACTATTTAATAAGCTATTGCATCTCTAACTATGTCCATAACAAGAATCCGCCTCTTCAAATGCTTCATCCTTGAAGAAAGGTT
The DNA here is from genome assembly GCA_037957365.1 of Torreya grandis. NCBI lineage: Eukaryota > Viridiplantae > Streptophyta > Pinopsida > Cupressales > Taxaceae > Torreya > Torreya grandis. The sequence continues at coordinate 2,634,963 of JARHVA010000507.1, forward strand.
AAAATTTTAGTCTCCTAACCATGTCCATAACAAGAATCCGCCTCTTCAAATGCTCCATCCTTGAAGAAAGGTTAAAATTTTAGTCTCCTCAAGCAAGTAGCATGATATCATTTAAACTTGATAAGCTTTGTTATTCTTTTAGAGAAATGATCCCTAGAGGCCATAGACTCTTTGGTTCAAATCGCATTACATTCGTCTTCATTCATGTTGTGATGTGATTATAGTGGTTACTCACAAATTTTCAGAGTATTCATTAGTTTTGATGGCATCGATGTGTGATAGGCATGCATACATCCCAAAGGTGTGTTATGCATGTCCCTCCTAACTGCAAAGGCATTCCAAGTTGCACTTTGTGATTGTAGGATACACCCTCTAAGCGAAGTACAAAGAAAGCAAAGCTAATTATCATGCAAGGAAAAACAAGAGAAATTAAAAGCAACTACACCTATCTTTTTAAAACCAGAAATGCAAGGAAATCACAAAGAAGAAAATTACTTGCCTAGCTTCATCTCCCCTAGAAGAGATGGTGGTGGTGGGGATCCTTAGATTGCTCGACATCCTCTTAAAGAATGGCACAAGTGTGAAGTCACTGTCGTCAGCTGCGACTTCTTGAGACTGAACTAAGAGAGCTAGTCTCTAGAGGAAAGGGGTGGCCTCTTGAGCTAGCGTGAACTCTAAAAAGGAAGTTTCAAGCTCAACCTTGAAGGGCCTAGAGCTGTTTTAAGCCACCTCAAGAAAGATACTATTGCTAGAAATTGACTTACATAAGCTTTCATTTGCACTTGTGTGAGAAAAGCTTGATCTTTGCTACAAACATTGTGTAAACATGTGCTTCTCTGATGACGAATCAAAATGCTTCTTAGTGTGTTGCAACTCGGAATGGTATGTGTTAGAATGGTATGGGATGAACTCCTTTTATACTAGTATGGGAAGGAAAATTTAGAGTAAACGGATTTTGTAGGAAATCTAATCAATGGATTAAATGTAGGCTTGTTGCATGAATATGTAAGATACTGAATTTTTTTTAATTTTCTAAAACTTTTCTTTTCCATAATAATACCATCATGAATCAATTCTATCATATTAAAACACCAAGTTTTATTGTTCTAAAGTAACCATGTATCTCACTTCTTCCATACAAGAGTTAACAATTTGAAATTTATGGTGCATTGATCGAAGATATTTTCATTGTTGGGTAGTTCACAATTCCTATGAATAATTGAAACATCCCCTACACCAATAGGGTCCCTAAGATGAAGGGTTTGACAAGGCCCTAACCTTTCTAACTTTCCCTTGGATAACTAATCCGTCATCGGTTTAATCACAACCCTTGTGGACTACCCCCCAATTCTATTAATGGTTTTGGTCAAGGAAAAAACACCATTCAATCTAGGACTTGCATTCCATCAATGCTTCCTGTTGGCCATTTTTTGGCCTACATACCAAAATTTTGCCTAAGTGTGAGAGGGTGGGCATTCAAGCAAGACTTCGGGTTTTACACAGCAGAAGATTTCAGGTTTTTTGGAAAGAAAAGTCTTTGGGTTTTACAAGAGACAACTTATTTCACTTTATGAGTAATCAGCAGTTGAAACCCCTCAGCAGAAGTAATCCGGGTTGGAAAACCCGAATTACTCTTGACAGTGCAAATCGGGTTTTGAGAAGCGCTTTGCTTATGAAAGTTTTATCAGTAGAAGTAATTCGGGTTTAGAAACCGGAATTACTCAGGATAGTGCATTTCGGGTTTCCCAGGGTGAATGACTTATCTCTTTTTATAAGTAACAAGCAATGAAGAATCTGAAGTAGGTGCCAGTGAAGAGTCCGAAGGATTCCTTCGAAATAATTGTCAAACACAGAGAAGGAGACTGGCATTTTTTCCGCAAGATAAAAGTCCAAAGGAAAGAATAAACCAAGGGTCAACGGAATTCCAAAGGAAATGGACCAAACAAAGACCGCAGGAAGTTAAAGCAAAAAACCCTGAGGGAATAAAGAAGGAAAAGAAAAATTTAGAAGGAAAAATATCCAAAAATTTAGAAGGAAAGATATCCTTCGGACAAAAAGTCCGAAGGAATTCCTTCGAACAAGTCCGAAGGATTCCTTTGGGAAAAATGCAAACAAATCAATGAAAAGGGGCAGAAAATAATAAAGCCAAGGAGATAATAAAAGTCCGCAAGAAAACCAAAGGTAAATCCAAGGGGCAAGACATAAGAGCCAAAGAGAATAAAATCGGAAAAATTGGCAAGAAAGAAATCCGAAGGAATATAAGACCAAGGAGATTGCCAAAAAACCTGAAGATAATATATACAGGCAAAGTAGAATATCTGAAGAAAATCCGAGATGAAAGGAAATCCGCAGATAAAAAAGAATATCCGAAAGAATTAGGCTAAGGGAATAGCCAGGAAATTCGAGAAAATATAAACCAAATATAGACAAAATAATCCAAAAATAGAATCCCGCCAAAAATAGACACGAACAGGTAGACCAAAATAAGAGAAATACATGCGAACAAGGGCTATTTTTGACAGATTTCTAAGTTTCAGTTGACCCATAGTTTGACTAGTCAAAGTCACGCTTCTCCAAACCTTCCAGCAGTCCGAGTAGAGCTCATCTATTATCTCTTAATTTAGATTTCCATGCAAAGAGAGGTGGGCATTTTAACAAGCCTAGCCATCCACTTTCAAACACCAAAGAGCTAGTCTCTAATTTTAGACATGGCTCAGCCAATCATGCATAAGCAAACTCAAGCGTCTGAGCCCACCATCCACTTTTCAACGCAAGGAATTTTCATGCAAGACAAAATAGACTTTTGTAAAGGTTGAGTTGATTTGAGTTTACTTCCTCTCTATTTTCAAACGCCAATCCCTTGGCTTTTTGTAATTTTCTCTATTAATGGTTTTTCGGTCTTGTAAAAATGATCCCTCTTGGTAAGACCAGACTCTACCATTGGTGAGTTATGTAACCTCTTCAATCAATAGAAGGACTGTACTTTCAAATTTCAAGTGCTGACATAGTGTACATTCATTCAACAATTTGCATACATGGTAGATTTCTTTCCCTTCCCAAATTATGATTCGTACCTAGTTGCTAGCTCATCATGTTATGCAAGCCATGTTCAGTATTTTATGTCTTTTGTTGAAGCTATAAGTGGATGTTAGGTGGCTGCAAAGTGTCTTGTATCAGACCTCTCTTCATCGTTTTCCCTCACATTTTTGTCATTGGATCGAACCTTCTCATGAAATACTTATGCATAGTGATCAATAAAAATCAAAGGTCTTCATTTTTCCTTGTTTGATTCAGTGTTCAAGGTGCCAAGTAAAGTGGATCAACATTTTGGTGTATCACCGTTATTAGGTAGGATTTCCCCTTCAAGTTTCTTTCTCCCTTTTCCATGGTAGTCCGTAGCATAGAGTAGAGATCCACATTGATACATCTTACAGGGACCAACCTTCTCTGGAGGTTCTTCTCACCATTGAGGCACCCACCCTCGTGAGAAGATCCCATTGTTTCAACTAGAGAGAGGATTAACCATTTCAGCACGTCTTCGTTTCAAGGTGCAACTCCAGGTTGACAACACTACCTTTCATACAAGATTACTTCATTTTGTAATAGAAGCATTTCCAAGATATGATATCATAAGTAAACTTCCCTATTCACTCGTTTCACATGGAAGATAAGAGGCCATGTATGAGTTACCCGAAAATATGAAGATCTACTTAACATCTTATTAGTGATCACTGTCTTATTAAGTTTAATGGTCGCTCCATATTGTGGGGTTATTGGGGAACATTACTCCATGTATACATTTCGCCCTTGATTACATGTACCATGTTAAAAATATCGAATTGTCATATTGTAAACTCATTAGACAGATTTGAAGTCACACTCCTTATAAAACAGATGCTAAGTTTCCACCTTAGCATTTAACATGTAGCCTTAAGCTAAACTATGACACTACTACCAAGGTAGAACTATCTAGATGAGGAAACCATGCATAAAGGGAACAATTCATTCATGTATAAACAATTGTTTTCATGAAAATTCATTTACAAAATCCCATTGTCAACTAAGTTTGGTTGAACATTCGCCGAGAATATAGTCACAATGTTTATTGAATTTTCTATTTATGTTGTAGGTAGAAAGGTATGCTTCTTCCATTATAAGATAGATATTCCTATCCTCTAACTATATTAACTCTTCCTCAACTGCAGGCTCATTTGTTTGAGCTGCCTACATATTTGCAAAGCAAAATCAAGTGCTTGTGGTTCATAATATACTACATTTGCATCACACCCCATAAGGGTAGTTTAAAGCTAATCCAACACATCAATACTAGTTCCCCTATGACCTCAATTTTTATTTACATCGTAAGTCCTCTTTCTCTGCCTTCAGAATTCTACAATTGCCTCGACAAGGCTACAAATACCATGCCATATGGCATGTTTCTTTACGTATAATAGGTTAAATTGGTGAACCCCTCACTGAATCTATGACATTTACAAAAGGATGATCAAGCAACAGGGTTATTCCTACAATGCTCCATCAAAATAGTATTTCAACAAAATTTATTCAACTTCCCATAACTCTGTGACCATTTGCAATATCTATGGCTAAACATATATTGTAGTACCAATTATTCTAAATTGACCCTTGCCATGTGATGCATACCTATAGTGACTTCATGCTTACACTAAAGTTTCTTATTCTTTCATTTTTGCTTAGTGTACCTTAGCATCGATATACTAAGGATATTTATTCGTTTAGTTTAACCCAGTGATTCTCCCTACCACTGTGACGCATTTCGGGTATGGAGATGTCTCCCGTGCCTGGAGATGTCTCCCGTGCCTGGAGATGTCTCGCTGCCCGTCCCCGCGTCTCCCATGCATTCCGGATGGCTTGTCATCGTGTAAATAATATTGCCAAGGGGATTACAAGACGTCACACCATTACAATTGTTGGAGGTCTGGATATTCACTTCACCTCCTATCACATTGCACATTTGTTCCCTCTTGTTCACTCTTAGACTTTAGCTATGGATGCCATACGGAAGTTTTTATTTAACTTATTTTGTTTCCTCTATGCATATTATGTGGTAAATTTTGCTTATATGGCTATATTTTTATATTTTTTATTTTTTATATATATTTTTCATAGTAGATATTATATATAAAAATTATAAATAATAAATATATGTTGTCATTTCCCTGTACCCCCATCTCCTATTTTTCAAAAAAAGGCGTACTCGTACCTGTACCCATCTCCCCGTACCCATACCCGTCTCCTGGCAACTATGGTTTAACCATATCCATTAGTGACTTCACTCATATGCTAATAATCTACTTATTCTTTCATAATGTACCCACATAATAAAATGTTGTCCATGCTTGGGGCCAACTTAAGTCTTCTTAGCAACCTAAGAAGTATGCATGGATTTATCCACGGAAGGTATATGCCTAAAATCTGCTATAAAAAGTAGATTTTACCACGAGTTTAATGTCAGTGTATAGGTAAGGATTGGCTATTGCTAACAATAAAGGCATCTGTATGCTAAGCCCATGATTTATTTTCTTCTTGAAAGTTTATCCAACACATATTTATGTTCTATTGTGCTGAAACTGTCTCTATCGATTACACGTATAGAAGTTCATTTGTTTAAGGACAGTGAGAGTAAATGCATAGGGGAAGTCCATAAGGAACAAGGAAATCCTATATGGTAATCATGCTAAAGCACAATCACCACATAATGAACTACTTCACAGTTTTATTACCCTTGTCAAATTAGCATCCTAGCCATCCTAAAACAAATTTATACACACACACACACACATACCTTGTCAAATATTTTGACTAGGAAACACATGGTAACTACCATCTATAGATGCCCTTTGACAAAATGGACACTTACAATATCATTGCTTAGCAAATTGGCTTCTTATTCCAAACCTAGTCCATGTTTATAATGGTGACTACTTCCACATTAAATCAAAGCAAAGAGCTTGTAAGGATTCGGTTCCTTTATTTAATCCATCATTATTGTGTATGATATGAGGATTTAGACTATTAGAATCAATTCCGAGATGCACATATTAGGTGTATCCAACTTGATGTAGAAAGGCATTTTTAGAAGCTGTAATAAGGGAATCTTGAAGCCACACAAGAGGAGAGGTGAGAACAAGTAAGCCAAACATAGTCATCCGCAATCAATCAACCATTATGTTAGTAGGAGGGCCACTTCCATTGTGGCATCACCCATATTGGCATAAGGATCATAATATATTGGTTTTATAAGTCGTAGCAGACCAAGACTTTCAAAAAAATAAAATCAATAAATAAATGACCATTTATGGCCTTGTGGACGAGGTCATAAAAAGTGTGACTAATTAATTTAAGAGAAGGATTTGTGTTGCCTGCTCTTTCTCATCTTGATCTGTGTGTGTGTGTGTAGCTCTTGGAGGGTATCATTCTCACAATTATTTTTTGGATCTTCAAATTTTGATCTATTGTTTTGCTTCTCATTTTTGAATTTGAATGTGAACATGGCAATGAGGCTTAATCCATAAAATATATTATAATATCAATCTGCATGGTCAAGCACAACACATATGAAGCAAGGTTATCTAACAACTCCTCACAGTGATGAAGGCAGGTATAGATAGTTGAAGAACTCAAGGATTAATATAAGCAAAAAATAAATATCCATCACCCTCAATCATTATAAGCATTTACTATATACATACCTTTGTTCGAATGCTAGCAAATCCACCATTGTTTGCTGTGGAAACATAACCTACAAATAAACACTAACATGTTTTACTTAAATACTACCAAAACCCAATTTGACAGAAAGTTCAAAAAATAATTTATTAAAAGTTAAATAAAAGGTAAATTACATCCTAACTGTTTCTTGCAGAAAAGAATGCAAAGAAACAGAAACAGCTACTGCTTGGAATATTTTTTAATTTTTTACATCGAAACAAGAACAAAAACAACTAATCATAGCAGTCTACAAATGATATTAGCTTTGAGTATCATCACTGCTTGAGCTAGTTACTGTCATCTGGTAGCAATTATGAACATAAGTTTCACAACTATAAGCAAACTTTAAAACATAGTCACAGGGTTCACCGAATTTTTACCTAAAAATTCGGAATTCGGCGAACTTAATGCCCTTCACTAAAAATTCGCTTAAGTTCGCCCTGTTGGGCGAATTTCATGTTTGGACCCAACAATATATATATAAAATAAACAAAGTATAAGTTTACATTTATATGGACATCTAGTTTCTTATACTTTAAGTTATATTTTATTTATATACTTTCAGGGTGTTTGAGAGGGGTTTCGGACCGCTAGGAGCTATAATGCAAATTCTAGGTTTTGGAGGATCCTATCATATTTCAGAGTTAGTCAGATTCCAGGGTTTCAGGGTTTCAAACTTAGCCATATTTCAGGGTTTCAAGATTTCAAGGAGACATCATAGGAGGTATGAAGGCTGCATGAAGGGATGTATGCGTGATAGAATAGTATGAGAATATCTCTCGCAAAGTGCCACAAGCCGATCACACCCCATTCCCAGTGCACCCCTTAAGGCATGCACTCTGCGAGATTCAATGTGCCGATGAGCCGTTGTGAGAGAAAGTGTCAGTAAATGAGATTGTGCCTGCGAGTGGTCTCAACACTGGGGGAGAGTAGCCGAGTGGTTTAAAGCGGCACAAGAAGACATTGTTAGCATGGATCCCCATTTATGGCGGCAGACATATGGTTCTTCTACTCCAGAGTTACAAAAGCTTGCCATGCGTGTCCACAGTCAATGTGCCAGTGCTTCTGCATGTGAAAGAAATTGGAGCATGCATGATTTGATCCATAATAATAAGAGAAACCGACTAGGGGCCAAAAAGTTGTCAGATCTTGTGTTTGTTCATAGCAATTTAAAATTGCTTGAGCACAATTTTGCAAAAGAAAATGACAATCTTCATCTTGGAGAACCATCTTTTGAAGGAGTTGAGAAAAATATAGATAGTGTTGATGAGCTGGATGGAGGATTCGTTGATGGTGCTAGTGCTAGTGCTAGTTTTGATTTTGAAGTTGGGTTTGATGTTGCAAATGTTTGAAACTTAAGTTCTATATCAATTTTGAGCTTAGGCTCTAAACTATGAATATTTTGATATCTTTTAATGTAATTCAAGTTTGAAATTCTTATGTTTATTTTTATTTTATTTATTAAATTAATTTTAATTTTTATTTTATTTATTTATTTACAATTATTTTTAATTTTTATTGGATTTCCTTTCGACTTTTTTTTTTAAATATTTTTTTATGTTTTTATATAAGTCGAACTTAATGGCGAATTTTTTTTCGAACTTTATCTAGTGGCGAATTCGAATCGAATTTTATCCTTGTCGAACTCGAACTCGAATCCGAACCTTGTGACTATGCTTTAAAATAAAAACTAAAAATCTGATTCTACTTAAAGCTGTCAGTTTTTGTCACCGAAATTATCAAAATGAATTGGGCTGCATTTCACAGACCCAGATCAAGCAAAGATTGCTTTTAATCCATAAATCCCCACTGAAAAGAAAAAGACCATGAATCCTCCCAAGGCCTGCCAATAGGACAAAACCACCAGATCAGCTCCACTAATGCTTCTTGGAGGTTCCACATAAACTCTCCATCATGGTTTTTTCAATAAATTCATTAACTCCCTTTGAAGTGGCCCATGCAGCATTACCAAATAGGGCAGGATTATTTCTTGAAGTTTTTCTAAAATTGTGAATCTATTATTCCCATTAGGATAAATGTAAACATTGATAAAATAATAACTTTCTTGGAATTCATGAGAAAATAAAATTGGCCATCGTCCCCCAAGGAATTTTTTGATGAGATTGACAGACATAACTTGCAGGTTCCCACTGAAATATTGTTACTGTGGCTGGGTTGAAGATGCTTTGTTTGGTCTCCCAAACTCCTACTTGTTTTAATTTTCTCAGAAAGTGTTGCCTTGTGGTTTCTTGGGGCAATATCTTATATATTTTTTCATTTCTTCTTTTTTCTTTTAGAAATTGTCATTTGTTGGCCACACCAATACCTCTTATATCCCATGAGATAGTCTGCATTAACCTGACTAAGTGGTGTCAGTGGTCCCAATGCTGTAATCTGCATAGTTGTTTGTCTTTTTGACCTCCCATATCTGCTCTTTTCTGCTGATGACCGTGTTTATGGTAAATTCTTATACGGATTCCCTGTAATCCGTGGAGGCTTTCATTTTCCTCATTGTGTGTGTAATTTGTTACATAGTGGGTATTATATCATGTAAAAGCTTGGGCTTGCCTTTATTGTTCTTGCCTCGAGTTCTGACTTTTGCGGTGATCGTGGAGGAGGTGAACTAGATTGCTTCATTGGATCTCTGTTTGCTTTTCTTACCTTTGAACTAGGTTATGTTCTGAGGTTCTATTGTTTCCAGTATATTGTCAGTTTGGCTATATTGACCTCTCTGATGGGGTTAAGCCTTTATTTTTTCCTATGCTTTCTGGAATTTGTCTTCTGAGAATATTGAAATCTTTGCTTCTTGTGCTGTCTTCGCAGCTTGTGGAGCACTTTGTCCTTTGTCAGGTTGGATCTGTGGATCCAACTTTTCTTGTGTTGAGGGCAGATGTAGATCTCCTTTTGGGGTTGCAGAAGATGGTTATTTTCAAATTATTAATTAGTTGTTAGTTCATTCATTAACAAGTGGTCAATTATAAACTACCCAAACTGTAGGTAACTACATTTTACTCAATAAAAGAAGGATGCACATGCACTTCAATATGTGCCTTTTAGTTTTCTCTTCATTCTTTCAGCATTTGTATTTGCTAACATTGATATCAGAGCGAATGATTCACGGAAGCCCTAGTTAGGTACAAGGAAGTACAAACTGCAGAAAATGAGAAGAGGTTCGAGGTTTGAGGTTCAATGTGTTGTCCCCCAAAAATATCACTCATTTTTGGGACAACATTTGAACTATTTTGGTCCTACAGACCAAAATCCTCTCTTCCCCTTTCAAAAATTGTTCTGAGCATTCAAGTTCTCCATTCTTCAAGCTTTTCAGAAATCTACGGACTCTGCAGGCTTGAATCTACAGACTTTGCAGGCTTGAATCTACAGAGTCTGCAGGAAGAGAATCTACAGACTCTGCAGGCCAAGTTCTACGGACTTCACAGGTTGATTTCTACGGACTCTGCAGGCCAAGTTCTACGAGCTTCACAGGTTGATTTCTACGGACTCTGCAGAAAAGAAGCAAGCTCTCAACACTTAGGCGATTTCAAAGTTGGTTCAACGACAAGGTTCAACCAAAGGAGTTCATCGGCAAGCTTCTAAGCAAGGATTGAACCATTGAACCGTTGAACCTTGAACCATTTTGGTTCAACGGCTTCAAAACACTTATCAAAGAGAAGGCTTGAACCATTGAACCGTTGAACCATTGAACCATTTTGGTTCAAAGGTTCAACGGGTTCAATGGTTCAAAGGTTCAATGCGCAGTTGGTTCAAGCGGACAAAGGACTTAGCCAAATAAAGGGATTGAACAGATTGAACCGTTGAACCAAAGTTGGTTCAATCGGTTGGTTCAATCGGTAGGTTCAAGGGGCTGCCCCAAAGCCAAAGGAACAAGTGCCCTTGCGGAGGGCAGTGAACCAAGGCCTAGAACCCTTGCGGAGGGAAGCGAGCAAAAACAGACAAAGTGAATTCCTTCGGGAAAATGAACAAGGCAAAGGACAAAGCGAAATCCTTCGGACAATTTGTCCGAAGAGAATTCGCTCGAAAAACAAAGCAAAGCCCGGCGGAAAGACAAGGCAAGGAAGATTTCCTTCGGACAAATTGCCTGAAGGAATTCCTTCGGACATTTTGTCTAAAGGAAATAAAGGATAAAGCCCGCCGGAAGAAAGAAGCCCGAAGGCCATCCGAAGACCGCCTGAAGGGCAGATACCCTTGCGGGGGGGCTCTTCCCGACCCAAAGCGGACCGTTTTTCAAAGCCCCGAAGGGCAGGTACCCTCCGGAAATGATCAAATGACAAAGCCGAAGGAATTGCCGAGGAAAGTGACGTGCCCGCAGACGTCAAAGTCGCAACAATGAAATAACCGTTGATCTTTGCAGGTTTAAGTGCGGACCCAAATGAATTCAAAGGCTTTAAGGCCAAGGCCAAAAGGAAGAACCACTGAAAGGAGCGTAAAGAGCCAGTAAAGCTAGGAATGTAGCCCCGAGAGCTTAAATTCCAGGAAGAGACAAAAGCAGAAAGAGGGAAAAGCCCAAAATATCTGCGTAGAAGTAATTTCAGTAGGTGGAACAGTCCACCAAGCAGATATTTTGGCTTGCAAACATTGAAGGCGCACCCTGTTAGTCTCCTTTGGACTAAAGACAAAATGAACAGCTGCGCAGACGTCAGAGGGGACAGACCAGAAGATCCAGACCCAGGAAGAGACATATTAGATGAATGGACACGCCATAATTAAGGCAATGCGTTGTTCCAAGCATGGTCCCTCCAGACAGAACTGAAAACGCATTGAAGGCGTTGACTGCAGCATGGGCCGTCCCATGGGAGAGAGCGCCAAGCCTTGCTTGGTGCCTATATATTGTAATCTCTTTTATTGTTTAAAGGAGATCTTCTCGAATACAGAAGCAAAACTCTGCCCAAATTGAAAGGCGAATACTGAGACTTTGAGCTCAGATTGTATTTCATATTATTTTATCTGAATGAGAAAGCAAGTGATTCGCAGACTTTGTGTTGTGTAGCTTGTATCATTTTAAGAGATTGTTCTTATGTCTGTCTTCTGAATGTGTTCTTGTTTATTTAATTTAACAAGCAGAGCTAGTGGAAGTGATAAGGAAGGTGTCCCGAAACCAGTTACTTTCAGACTTTGTGCTGACATAATTGTTTTCAGTGTGTGTTTTTCTTTTCTGTTTCTGTGTAAAGGACCTTGGGACGACTTTGTGCCCCCATTGTTCTTCGTACCTCACTCTAGGGCAGTCAAGGTGGAGACTTTGAGCTACATCTTAAATTGTTGGTTACTTTGGACCCGGTTACCAGTCACTTGTTACCATAAAGAGTCAAGTTGTTTGCAAAAACAAGCACTTCTGAAAGAAGAGAAGTGCCTTATGTCGCTTCACCAAGATTTCTACTATCCAGGAAGGGATCTGGCTCTTCGCTGAATGTTACTTCTGAAAGAAGAGAAGTGCCTTCACCAATCACCCAGGATTTCTCCTCTGTTTGTTAGCATCATCTCTGAAAAAAAAGAGATGGATGGTTCATCCCACCCCCAAGTGTTATTTTCAACTTACATATATAGTATATAGCCTCCACATATTTAATAGGGAACCTCCCCTTGATGAGAGGAGAGATTTGTCCCCTTTGGATGTGATAAACCTGCAACATTGGACGACCAATCTCCCTATGCTGTGGTGATAGGAACTATTTTGGTCACCAATTAGCTGGCCAACAAAATATTCACCCAACACAATGAAGCCCTATGAAGATTAGCAGGGTACAAACTGTGAAGAAGAGGCATTCACATATGAGGATGAAAGACCAGACCAGAAAACCAGAAGAAACCGTCATCCAGGAGGACGTTGTTGCAGAAAAGAAGGGGTCGTGAAGGAGAAAACGTGATTCAGTTCGCACAGTTCGCAGAAATTGTGATATGCCCATGGAAATTGTGATTCATGTTTTTCCAAATCTAAGATCAACATGATTACCATTTGGTGACGGCGCAGACCAAGTAGGACAAAAATGACGGTGAAGTTGTGGACGCACGATACTTGAGGAAGACACAAAAAGTTATGGCAATTTACGAAGGCTGAATTTGAGTGCTAGGGCATGGCATAAAGTGATTTACAAAGGCTGAATTTAAGCGCTAGGGTACGGGGGAAGAAGGAATGTGCATCAAATCGCAACTTTCAGAGGGGGAAGAAGGAACATGATTAAACATGAATGTGTAGAAGTTTTTTTATTGTAAGGATTTCACTGGGTTTTCAGACGCAGCCCAGAATTGTGACAGCAAAGAAAAGCCCAAGTTTACAGTTGCATAAAGCCGAGCAGGAAAGAGAAACATGATTTTACAGCTGCATACAGACAAAATCATGATATTTCAAGGTTTATGCTAGGGCATGGGAAGACCAGAGTTCTGACTTGAGTACACAATCACAATTTTGTAGACTTCAGGGTAAATAGTCGCAGAAATTGTAGTAATTTGGCATAAGACTTTGCATTGATTTTAGTAATCAGATTTGTATGCAGACTTTGCATTTATTTTTATTGATTTCCAGAGAACTGTACATTTACCTATTGCATTGATTTCCATGTCAGCACTACATTTTTTTTTGTTGGTTGTATTAATTTCCGAATCAAAGGTAAAAAATTGTGTATAAAGTGGCCAATATTCAAAATTTGATTCTGCCGGAAGTGCAGAAATTAACTACACCATTGTGTCAAATGACATGATACATGGGTATAGAATGCCACTAAGGAAAGTGTGTTTTGGACCAGTTTGAAAAATAAATATTAAACTTTGGAGAAAAGCCGGGTTTTGTACCTGAAAAATCTGTTATTTTTCACAAAGATGTCTGAGGATGAGTCTATTTCAAAAAAGTGGATGATGACGACATGGTGGCTTTTGTTATGAATAGCTTGACTCCCGCATATGGATCTTTCATGGAAACTTTACACTTGATTGCAGAAACCCAATTTCTGACATTTGATAAAGTTAATTCCTATTTAATGCAGAAAGAATGCAGACAAACACAAGCAAATGAGTCTAGTGTTGGACAAATAGATAGTGCACTTGCTACTCGGTCAAAAGGAAAGTGTAAACATATCATGTTGATTCATCTTCATAGTATCAAGAGAAGTGTTTTATAGTTACAAGGTTGGGATAATGCTATAAAAATAAAAGTCAAGAATGTTAGGTATGTTCCTAGCATGAATAAAACTCTCGTCTAATTGTTAGTTAATAGTGTTCCTAAGCATGAATAAAAATCTCTTGTCTATTAGTTAGTTAATAGAAAATTCCAACATTGTTGTATATTTCTTTGAGAAACCGTGTATTGTGTCTGCTGTAAAACATGACAGTAAATGCTCTAAGTATTGGGTAAGGTGGTTTGTACAGGGTTGTTGACCCTACAATAGTCAACATAATTGCAAATGTTAAGGGAGACAACCATATAGGATGTATTTAAGGATGCAATTCCTCAATCTCAGTCAAATGCATAGATAGTTGTGCAAGAGGATGATATGCCTCAATCAAAGGTACTGGCTCAGAGGACCAAAAACAAGGTTGTTATTTTAACAAAGCATGGTCATTTTGCTCGTGCTTTTGACATTTGTATGGTACTTGAATTGTCGGTTTCACAACTCATTGGCTACAAATGGGTGGACACAGTTGGTACTTTGGACGAGTATATGGCTCATCTTGTTGCGAAAGGTTTTTACCAACATGAAGGAATAGATGAGGAGATCGTTTTTTCTCCTACTATAGAGATGGTTTTGACTCCCACTACTATTGAAGAGTTTGTTTTTACTCCTACTGCAAAGATGGTTTTGACTCCCACTACTACTGAGGAGTTTCTTTTTGCTCCTACTGCAAAGATGATTACATTTCGGTTGCTTCTTTCCATAGCAACTCAGTTTGGTTCCCTGAATGGAGATTTGGAGGAGGAGATATACATGGTGTTGCATGAAAGTTTTCAGGTACCTGATCGTAATCTTTTGGCTTGCAGGTTGATTAAGTCCCTATATGGCCTTAAGTAGGCTCCATGAGCTTGGTATTGTTTGATCAACATCTCCAAAATTTTGGATTCATAAGTATGGAGGTCAGGGTGAAGTTATCAATGAATGATGATTCATCACCGGTCAATGAATCACCCTACAGAGATTTGATGAACAAATTGATACATCTTATATCCACACAACTAGATCTTTATTTTGTTATTGGCTATCATTTTTGGTTTTTGTCTACACCAACACCCCTACATTGGACAACAACAAAATGTCAAAGGATTGCAGATTTCATTTTGATATCTAAAGAGCAGCCTATAAATGTAATGACTAGACTATTTGAAACCACTTTGTAAAAGTTCAGGGCAAATTTGGAGTAGTCTCTAGTTTAACCATTAAACGAGGGTGTTACAGTTATTAATTTGTTGTTAGTTAGTTGATTAACTAACCAACTACCCTGGCTGTATGTAGCTACATTTTACTCAGTAAATGAAGGATGCGCACACACTTTAATGTGCGCCTTCCAGTTTTGTCTTCATTCTTTCAACATTCATATTTGCTAGCAGGCTCTTGTGTCATCTAAGTGGGACATAACCTTTTCTCAATGGCCGTGTTCATGACATAGCCTACAACAAAAGGGGATATTCTCATAATCTATGGGCTGCTTCCATTCAATACCTCCCATGTACAAGATTATTTTTCCAGGATGTGGCTTTTCTATATCTATGTTAACACATGTTCTAGCATAGTTTTCGCGGGTATTCGGTATACTCACATGTTGTGATATATTCCCCTATACCATTACCTATTTTTTTTAGAGATCCTTCTTGCCAATACTTAAAGGGAAGCAAGGGAAGTCTAACCCAAACAGGTCCAGTACTTGGAAGATACTCTGAGGAATTAAAGCAAGGTGACCAATGTTTATAGAATAAGCCAGACAGCATAAACCAGGTACCTCCTTGGAAAACCAGATATTTTTTCTTTTTTAAGGAGAAGATCACCATGGAATAGTAAATAGTAAATACCCTTTAGGAATCATTAAGATGTCCGAAAATCCAGCAGGTCTCCAATTTTCCTGCACCCATCGTATAAGGATTTTTGGACCTAGAAAAGCTCCCATGAATCTGCAAATAAAGGCCTTATTTAAAGGAGCCATAGTCTGTTTTCCATTTCATCCATTGAGACATGAAGCTTTGGAGGGGTTTCCATTCTAAGATAACACCCATTTTCCGTTATTGTGGGAAATGCGGGCCTTCTTACTGTTCTTTGTGCATGGCGACATATGCAGTTTAAACATTGATCTTTATAAACCTGATTTGATTCGTTAGAAACAGAGTTCTGAAGTTTGGACTGGATAGATTTGCACCCAATGAGGAGGCCATGGCCTCCTCAAAGGCTGAATTTGAGACCCGATCAGTCATCTGATTGGGAAGCAGATATGTGCAAGTCTTTTGAGTGGATGATCTTGTTTGGTAGGGATGGAAGCATAGATCAGAGAGTGACTTGTTCTTCTTTCAAGTTAAAAGTTGTCACAGCAAAAACCCAATAGCTTGAAATGAATTATTTTTAATATGTTTTGAATCTCTTTAAGGTTTTCCAAAATATGACTTGAAAAGTTAAAAAATACTTTAAAATAACCAGTTAGTATACCATACTCACCAATTTTTTTGACTTAAACAATAGTAGAAGCCAAATAGCTCAATAGGGTTGTGTTTTAACATATGTTGAAGTGAAATAAGGTTTCAAAATATAACTTCAGGGTTGAACAAACCTCTTAAAAAACCAGTTGGACTACCATCTTCACCACCAACAGCACTAATCTGTATTGAGCTTTCACTGACGCCTCCCATAACAACATCATCTAGAGCACCCCAAGCAGGACCAACGGGGACATTACCTATTTGAAAAATAGAACAAAACTCTGTAATGAACACCTTTGGAAATCATGAGATCAAAAAATATGCAGAAAATATAGCCAACACAAACAATAAAGGGTTCAAAAGAACGAGAAAAAGATACAATCCCTTCTTCAAACAATAGGAACACTATTTATGATCTCCTCGAAGGATACAAAAATCAATAAAATATCTTTCATCGGTATCTAAACCTGTGTCTTGCCAATGGAAAGAACATATTTATTTCTTTGATCACTAAAAGGCATGTCTACTTGATTTATCCTTTTATTGGATATTAATGTTAGTACAAAACTCATTAATAAATGAAATCACAATCTATTTTCTCGATAATTTGTTGCATATAAGTGGATCTATAAGTGTTATATGAAATTTAGCATTAATTCATAAATCAGGTTCATGAGGGTTATTTTACATCTCCCTTTCCACTTAAAAAACAAGGTTCATAAAATATGGAAAATAAATGAAACAACTTTCTGAAACTCAGAACACACAATTTAACACCATATGCTCTCTCTTCCTTCCTTGAAAGGATAGGGTACTCAAGAAGGGAATAAACTAAGTTTCACTCAATAAATAAAATATTACCAGTGGTAGATTTATTGAAAGGGCATGACAATCTGCACTCTTGGGGTTGAAAGTTAGTTTTAGGGAATATCTGAACATGTTTTGATCCGACAATTTTTAGGCAGAGATGAATAGGAGTCGCATGATTAGTCACCTTAGAAAGGACCATGATAGGTCATTCCACTTATGGATGATAACTTCCAATCAATAAATGAGATTATAGGAAACAAATTTTTTGAAAGAATAAAGTTGATTTATATTTGGGGCCAGGAAATGGTTATATGGAATATCCCAGCAAGTTCTTAATCACATAATGTTTAACCGGGCTAATGAATAGGTTCATATTGCAAGCCACGTTCTAAAGACCATTGCATACAGATTTTTAAAAAATGGAATCTCTATGTTCCTATGTTCAAATAGAGAAAAATTTGAAGCAATCAAAAGCTACTCTACAAAATTTAACAGGCCTTATCTTGAAATTTTGGTAGTTTTTTAATATAGTCATCATATACAAAGTTTTTATCAAACTTATCCAAATTTGTACCTAATAACCTAGGGGTTGGAGGTTTTCTTACTTCAAGGGGCATATCCTAGAGAAAGGTATACAGTGACAAAATGGAATGCCCCAATATGAACATGTTTCAATTGGACTTTCTTTAATTTGAAAAGTAAGGCTGACATATGTTGGTTACATGGAAATACATACCAGGAACATGAATGATGATGAAATACATACTCCTATTAGTCATTTGGCTCATATCTAAATGGCATCAAGGACCCCATGCAATGTTTTGGTGGCCTTCCCATCTAGTTTTGTGGTTCCTTAGGTTTCTAATATGGTTTCTTCAATCATTCTAAAGTGAATTAAATCCTTTGAAAAGTGTCCTCAACATTCTTTAAATATTTTAGAATTTTTTACTGATGAAAGATATCCTTGTTTTGTGGAGTCAAAGGACGTTGCCCCTATATGCTGCTGCAGAATGAGTGTCACCAAAAGTGGTCTTTACATTTTCAGCAACTCCACTTGAGCATCATACACAATAAGCATGGTGCCCATCCAGCAGTTGAGTGTTTGAGTCAACCTCTGATCACAACTCTTACCACCATTCTTGGCTCCTGCGTACCCAAGACTTCATCTTGGACCTACTTCTATGAAGTCAATCCTAAATTTTCATAAACTAATCAGGGTCTTCATGCAGGAATGCCAATAGTTATTTGAATTGACAAATTTTTAATCTAGGAAACCTCTATATACCACCAAGTCAATGCCAATAGTTAATTGAGACTCACATTTCAGCTGAATAGCAAGACATTTTGGTGTGAACAAGACCTTGGTGGTTTTTCAGCAAACATTTCTACCGGCTAAAGATTCAAAATGGTCTCACCAAGTATATCAGATCTTTCACTTCTTTTGCCATCGTGAAACCTTCAAACAAGTAACAAGGTATATGCACTCCATTTCCAACACTAGCCAAGCCTTGGGAGTTTATCTTAATGGACTTCCTATTGTGTTCACCCATTATAAGGCATGGTTATGGTTGTTTTCTTATGGTAGTAGACAGTTCTCAAAGATAGCTATTTCGGCACCATGCCAAAAGATCATTTCAACATCTAAAACTGCAAAACGTTTCTTCAACCATGTGTGAACAAGAGCATCTATGGTTTTCCAAAGCCAAGTCTCAAACAGAGATAAAATATTTTTGAATAATTGCAAAGCCTTTGGACCATGAAGATAGGTAGACAAGGGTGGTAAATCAAATGTTAGTACATTTCTAAGAAGGTACAATTCAAAAAATCAATGCACATGAAATGAAATTTTGGCCTTCATACAACATTGCTAGATCAAAGTTATCCACAACTCTATCAGACACATTAAATTTCAAGTGTGTGTTGGTTTCCAACCATTGCCACCTGTTGATGTAGCTCTCCCAATAATGCCAACAAAGGACTCTTCATCTGCTCATAAAGAATCAGAAAAGGCAACAAGATTTATTCATAAACTTTAGCACATTAAACAAGATGTTCATGCTAATCATGATCATGATGAGCAGGGTCATTATCAACATCCAACACAGCACCAATACGAGGTTGGAGATAAAGTATGGTTGTATCCACATGAAGAAAGACTCAAAGGTCCCAACAGGAAGAGTAGAACACCTTGCTACAAGCCTCGTCCAATCACCAAAAAGGTGGGAAAAAATGCCTTTGACCTCAATCTCCTACCCAATGTTATGAGACATGACGAGTCTACTATCAGACTTGTGGATTGGAGTCTGAGTCACCTTCAGCATGGCTGGAGCTTCAAATCACAAACTTGTCGAGATTGCAGTGAGACCTGTGAGTTTTGACTCTTCGAGCACAAACTCGGCAAATTTGTTTTTTCTTAATTAAAAGAACTTTAAGGTAAAAATAAAATGTATAAAGGCCACTTAGGCCTTATAAAACACCCAAATGACCTTTTCAAAACTTATTTGACTTGCCCATTTCACTTTTACACCCTCACTCTCATTCTAATTTTTCATTTTTTGCTGTTAGGAGCTAATTGTTCGTGTGTAAGGGATGGATATAGTTTGATTCGTGATGATTTTTTAAATAGGATCTGATAGAAGGGGTTGGCTTTAATTTTATCAGATTTTCAGGCACTTAGAAGAGGTAAATGGAAATAACCCTATGTCTTTCCCTCATTCTTTTTTCCTCTTATTCATTATTCCTTATTTTTTGCATTTATAGAATCTAAATTTAAAACTAGAATGGAACAAACCTGTTTTTAACTTTTTCCTATTCTTTCTTTGAATTTTTCCTTGCATTTTTTTTTTTTTAATTCCATATCTTAACCCTACAATTGCTTTTTCTTTCTCTACAATGTAGGTTTTAACAGTTTTAGAATGTTAGAGCCACAAAGAAAAGAACCTGCCTTGAAGCATGGCACTTCAGGCACAAAAAAAGGGTAGATTTTTTGTAAGTATTGTAGAGCTGAGCTTCTAGGAGGTATTAATCACCTAGGATACTTGGATGTGACATTGCAATATACAAAAAAATTGAGCCAAAGATTGTAAGGGAGGTGACATCTCAATTAGAGAGCTTTCAGGAAAAGGATCAAAAGGTGAGGCAAAACCAACAGATAGATTCCTCTTCCGCTGCTCCTCTGATCCCTAGATTGAGTTCTAGTAGAATTTGGATTATAGTTCATCAATTAGGGTGTTGGTTCATCCTACGTACTGCTCCTGGTTACCAACCATCACTAAAAAGTATCGGTTGGAACAAAGACACATGGCGACAAGTGCAGCACGTGACTTTTGGTGCTTTTGCAATTACCTTAAATGCGGCTAGGTAAAATTCTAAATTTTTTATTCTATTTTTTATGAATTTCATTTTTTTTTAAATTTCAATTTTTTGTAGTTTCATTATATTCTATTTTTTAAGTTTACAAATTTGATTTCCTTTTTGTGTTTTGGTCCACATAGTTACCTACGACAACAAGATGGGTTTTCAGTGGCAAAAAAAGTTTGAATTTTGGGTCAGTGGGGGGATGGCTATTGAAATCAAATATAAAAGTTGAGATGTCAATAAAAATGACCAATATTTGACCGTCATATGAGAGTTTTTCTTCTTGGTTGGAGAAGGCAATCAAAAAATCATGATATCTTGGGCATACGGTGCAGTTTAGTGCCCGTTCTTTTAGTCTCGGAAATATTTTTTCGAGCCTAATGCAGTGGTGCAGCTAGATTGAGACCATCTGCCACCAATTAATGGGAAATTTGTGGAGAATGTAATGGATTCTTTAATCAATCTGGTATGTGTTTCTCAAATAAAATATTTAAGATATTTGTAGAAGTATTTAAATCTTTAAAATACAAACAAATTTTTAAAAAATAAAATTTTAAAAAAATGTCATGGGAGTCCCCAAAAAGGGGGATGTTTCGGGGACATCCTTGAAGTTCAGCAGAAATCTTGAGGACATCTCCTTTTTGTCAAAATTTGGGTACTTCTAAGGGATGTTTCCCCTCGTCCCCATCCCCAAAATGTATCAGTCGTCTAGGGCGGCATCAAGATGGAAGGAACTCTTCGTAACACTAGTTGTGGATGTCCTTATTGGCCAGCATTAGTGGATGTAATTGTTGTGATTGGTCAGGGGTTCAAAGCCCCTAGTATAGATGATTTAAGGGGACCAATTTTGTCTCAAAAGGTGGCCAATGTTAACACAGTCATTAAGGAGCAGCAGACTATATGGAGGAAGAAGGGATGTACTATTATGTCCAATGCATGGATTGATGGGAAAAACATGATTCCTAAATTTCCTAGTTTCTTCTTCGAGTGAGACAAAAAATTTATGTCAATTGATGCTTTCGAGAGGATTAAAAGTGCCAAATATTTGTGGCATTTTGGAAGAAGTTGTGGCGCAGGGTTGACAAAGAGAATGTGCTGCAAGTACCACTAACAATGCAAAAAACTATGTTGTTGCAAGTGATAACCTATGGAGAGGCACCTGGCAATTTTTTGGACTTCTTGCTCGGCCCATTATGTTGATTTAATGATAGAGGATATTGGCAAAACGTAGTGGATCAAACCAATTGTGGCACATGGGTGTAATGTTTGCAAATATATCTACAACCATGTTTAGGTGCTCTCTTTATGAAGAGTTCATCGAATATACCCACTCTACAATGTCAACCCCGGTAGTGGACCTCCAGTAGGAAGACATTTTGCTGTGATTTTTATGTTTTGTTAAAATTTTAATTTTTTATAATTTTAGTGTATTCTTTTTCTATTTTTACAATTTAGATATTTTAAAATTTTAAAATATGTTTTAGATCTTATTGGCAAGCATTAGTGATGAGGTTGTTATAACCCATTGGGGGTTCAGAGCCCAATGATTTAAGGGAACCAATTTTGACTGAGAGGGCAGCGGATGTGAACATAATCATTAAGAAGCAGCAGGCTATATGGAGGAAGGAGGACTGCAATATTATGTCTAATGGATGGATTGATAGGAAAAACATGACACTCCTAAATTTCTTAGTTTCTTCTTCGGGTGATACAATTTGTTTGAAGTCAATTGATGTCTCAGGAAGGATTAAAAGCATATAATATTTGTGTTGTTTTGGAAGAAGTTGTGATGGTGGGTGAAGAGAACATGGTGCAAGTAGTCGCTGAAAATGCAAAAAATTATGTTGTTGTAGCTAAACTGCTAATGAAAAGGCACCCCACTATATTTTGGACTTCTTACTCTGCCCTTTGCATTGATTTAATGGTAGAGATAAACAAGTTGTGGAGGATGATCTTGTCGAATAGTCACTACCTCTATTGTAGGTCGAATGGTTACAACTGCTTCCTTGATGTACACAAAGTGCCATAGGGTCCAACATCATGCATCTAGTGTTGGGATGAGTGATGCTAGCTCCTCTCAGCCTTAGTCTGGCCTTATATTATGTTTTTTTGTTGATGCCACCGCGATGGATTTCCAAATCCATTTTTTGTGTACAAGAAAAACAATTTTATGTCAAGTCTCAACACTATGCTTCCACCCTACCTTGGTTTATACCCTTTCTTCAATGTGGAATGTCTCCAACCATATTTTCCACCTTTGTTGGATACATCAGATGTAACAAAACAACTTGAAGAATCATTGTTCAATCCCAATTGCATGGAACCCACCAAGAGAGGTCAAATCGTGGATACGAGGATGAAGGGAACAGGAAGTGAGTCCATACAAATATGCATATTTTTCAAATCAGGTCAAATAGAACAGAAGTTTTCATAATTTGTTTAAAACTTGACTCCTTTTAGGTGGCAGTTCAGAACACGAACAAGGTGTCACCATTTATTACTGATTCATCTACCAACCATTTGTCTCAAAATACAGTTTCCATTTTTTGATGGCCTTGTCAACATGTTGATTGCTATGGTATCGCTGCATCCCTATTCAGTAGGGAGATGTAACAGCCTTAAAAATTGAGGCTCAAGTTCAAAGCATGCGCTCTTTGAACCTATATATGATGCTATCCATCACCAATATGATCACCTCCATGTCTGAACAACAATAAGGTAGAATCCATCTATCCCATGCATCTAACAACAATGTGTGATTCATTGGTTCCACCAGAAATTGCAATTTGTTGAAGCTAGTTGATCTAAGATTCCAATCTCTACTTGCAATCTTGTAAGAATAATATAAGGCAATCCCCTAGAAATTGCCTTATATATCCTTATAAGATTGAGTTCAAATTGATCTAAAGAATCTCAATTTTCGGATTGTAGATGTCAAATAATACTGCTGGATGGATGATTTTTTTTAATTCCTTTGATTCCGTATATTTTTGGATTGATTCTACAACTTAATATAACCTTTCAGATGCTCTTTCGGTCAAGAATGAAATAACCTCCTTTGGGAATGAAAGGGACAACTTGAATAAAGTGGGGGAAAGCATAATATTGAATAAAAATAAAATTAAAGTGGCTCATCAAAATGAGTAAGTATAACGCAAAGATAGCCTTTATAAAGGTAACTTTACTAAGGTAAAAGGTGAGAATAGTAAACTGTGTAGAGGGTGCATATTCAAGAAGCTTCTAACTACAGAGGTTCTAGATGAGTTTAGACATGGGAAAAACACAAGGATCCCATGAATAAAAAGTCAAAGTGGCAAACCTTATGAAAATTATATATTTTGATGCAGTTGTTTGCAAGACTAATCAATCATGAGAGAGCATGCATTCACCATTTAACCTTAACGGGAACATTTCACCCTCTAGTCATGCTTCCAGATTTATGAAGCTCTAGCCATTTGTTTTATATTATAAACCATGCGGATCCTTTGATTCTTATGCATGTGAAATGAAAATTATTTATTGTTTGGACCAGTTTATGCTTTGAATATGTGCTTTTGAGTTCAAGGTTGCCTTGAGAGTCTTGCAGCATGCCCTAAGAAGAAATTTAAGGGCATTTTGCAAATTAGATAATCCAATGCAGAGCTATGGAATAAGTAGACCCACCAAGCAAGAACCAATAAAACTAACTCAAAATGAGCTACAGAACTTTTCTTTAAAATATTGTGCCTCAATGCCCATGGCATGACAATGGCAATTGTCATGCTCATGCAACTACAAAAGAAATATTCCTCTCTTGCTAACACCAATTGGGGGGGGGGGCACAAGACAAGTCAGCACAGCAGGTCTTGCACTACTCTGCGTTAGATTATCTATTTCCTGAAAAGTCCTTCCCACAATTCTATTTTTTATTGAATATTTCTTCTTTTCGTTACTCTACATATAGCTCTGGTTTAATTTTCTATTTTTTCTCAAACTCTCAGTTAGGTTATGCTTTGTTTGGCTAGGCAAAGAACCTCACTGGGGACAACGATAGAATCCATGGACTCTATTCCCTTTAAACAACTCCATGGACTGCATCCATGGTAAGCGATTTAACCCTTTTTTACTTTGAAATGAATGAACACCGGTTGAACAATCTTCTTTTAGTGGGCCTATCTTCCCTTCAAAAACAATTATGTCTGTATACAAGTCTTCAGTCTCAATTCATATTTATCTACAGGAAATCTACGCCTGTGAATTCTTACATTTAGCTTCCATACAATATTAATGGTAATCCTTGATCGACTTGGTTTCTTCAAATGGGAAAATTATAGAAAACACAAGTTCTAAAAGTGTTGTAAAAGGAAAATCGGTTCCCTCTCCAAACATTAGCATTTGAGATTCTGCATCAAAGCTTGAAATGTTTCTAAATTCTTTTAGATCATATGCTAGTTAATTATTCATTATTCGAGACTCTTGCTTACAAAGCCTAACTTGAACTAGTATTTGTCTATGATATAACTCAGGTTTCCTCAAATATCTTTTCAACCCATGCATAATATGGATAGCAATTTTTACATTATGTTCATATGTTACATGGCATAGAGATGAAATGCACCTTGGAAACCAAATAGGAATTTTCCATCTCGAAGACCAACATTCTCTCTTATTGCATTGACCAAGTTTTTCATCCCAACATATTCCACCATCTCTGGTGAATCACCTTTTATCTGCTTAGAGGGAAGGAAACAACAAGGGGAAAAAAAAAGTTATATTTTGCGTAACTTTTTGGAAGATATTTTAACATCTACAAGTTACCAAAGTTATAGATGGGACTAAATTATAAGTAGCTATATTCCTAATTTATGCCAATACCATATACATGTGAAGTATGGATTCCAGCAAACAACCGGCTAATTTGCTGCAAATACAAGTCATAGAAAGGTGTGTATATAATTCATACCTCAGGTTCAAAGAACTTGATTCCCTGCAGCCAAATCCACAAACCATGAGAAGCTACAAACCACATCCAACTCCTATTACATATTTTCAACTGTCATGAGCTTGAACCAATGCTGGGAGCTAGATATTGATTGCAAATGATCAGTGCAAAGATTGAATAGAAACTATAACATCATACGGCATAGTGGAAGTTCCATTTGAAACTTTTCGCATACCAGTTTACAGAATTTTCTACTAAACATCAATAATAAATACAAACCTATCACATTTCTATACTTTGGCTCCAGGACACTAGAATGGTAATGACTCATACTTCAGCTGAGATCAAGGATGTATACACCATACTTGTTTATATTTTTCCGTGTCAGGTGTGTCTCCTTCCTTTGGTCCAACAATAACAGATATTGCATTGATGACCTTTTTAACACCTTGGAAGTACTTAGGAAGAAGACTATCCTGCCGAGTGATATCCCCAACAACCTGAAACCTTGCCAGATCATTAAAAAAAACCTTAAATATTTAGGTCAACACCAAAACACAAAGCACCATATTCAGGTTATTAAAGACTACATAATACACACATAAAAATAATGCTCTCAATCCATGAATGCTTGATAAGTGCATGTTGACCACAAAGTATCAGATCTCTCATAAATTTTCCATAAGCCACTTTCTTTTCTTTCTTAATCTTCATAAAAATTATCCATCACTTTATCAAATTCAAAATTGTATATGTTCATCCTATCAATTTAAGTTTTTAACACACGAGCACACCTGTAAACCTCATAAGCGTCATATTAAAATAGGCATATCAGCATATTATTATTCCCCACAATAGCAGCAGCTATGAAAATTAGGTGAAATTATGAATTTCTACCTATACAAAGCTGCAGGCCTTATGGAGTTGCCTGATTAGTTCAAAATTAATATAATATTATATAAATAAAATACTTTTAGACCAGTCAACCCCTATCCAAAACAATTTATCCTCCAGCTACAAATCACTCCCGCTGCAACCAATTCTACCTCACCCTCCAACGTCCCCCACAAACCAATCATGTCCATATATAAATCTGTCTCCTTAAACCAGCTCCACCCTTCCTCGTACCCGAATGTTACTACCCGGAATTTGTTCACAAAAGAAAAATATTCCACTAATAATAAATGCATTAATATTGAAGAACATTTTAACATAGTGAACGAAGGCCTTGAGATCATAAATGAATATCAAAGAGGGATCAAATGACCAACTTGATTAAAGTAGGTCAAGTTGATCCTAGAAGGTACGGAAATGACTTGGAACTAGCATATTCATTATTCATACAAGGTGTGAAAATAAATTTAAACTTGCATATTTGGGATTCTGGGAACATTAGGGAAGACATTTCCAACAATACATTATATGCCCATATCCATAGCCACTGGGAGAAAGTTTTAGGCCAAAAAACAACCCAATGGATGGCCTAAGGAATCTTGTACCCCTGATGATGTCATCAGGCCATATGGATGACCTCAGCAGATGGCTCGTGTGGGCTACTGCTTGGCACAATGGAGACCAAAAATACTGATGCTTCTCCCCATGAAAATTTATGTATAAATACCATGGAAATCTTGAATGACACAGGACCAAAATATGACTTTGCTGTCAAACACTAAAATTTGAGGTCTTACGCAAAGCAATTTCATTTGGGAGGGTAGAGACTTCATCTTTGAGGGAAGATTCCTTTTATGGTACATCTGTGAGGATGGTAGTTGATGTACATTGTATAGGATTTATTTCATCCTGTAAAGAGCACCAGCCTGCTGACATGTGATCCTTAAAAATTGAAGAATTGTGTGCTAGTTAGTCTAGAACTGTGTGCTTCTGACTCTCAGTTGAAGTTGATGACATCACGTCGTTGGCAAAGTAGGTAGCTAAAGCTAAATTTCTTTGTTACATAGAAACCATCTAAAGACAGAAAACCCTCTTAAGAAGGAAAAATGGAATGCAGGAACAGTAAACTGACTTTTAAGAAGGAATAATTGAATGCAAAATTGTAAAAAACTGACTTCAACCAAATAGCTACAAGTTCTATAAAATAAAATTAAATATCCACCCACCATATGTAACATTCCCCTTTTTGAGTTAATGTTTGGCTGGGACCTTTAGCCTCCATTGTTCCCAAAGGCTAAAGATTCAAGGAGTCAAAAAGGGAACAATTGTTCTTCATAAGTTCTTTTTGATGAAAAGAAAGGCACTTTTTCTCTCAAGGGAAAAAACGTTCTTTTAAAAGCATCTTCTGGTATTTTTAAAAAGAGGATAAGAATTAACGTGGACTCTTCCCTTCTACTTGGGCGCCAAATTGAAAGAAGCATACAAAAAGAATGGAGAGCTCTCATAATGATTATGCATTATTTTGATATTGTGTAGATAAATCAAGTATGTCAAGCTTGACTTCCAGTGTGGTTGCTTGGAGAATGCCACCCTTCGAGCACTGCAATTCTATCTAAAATGGTGTTTTGTAACACCACCTTGAAAGGAAATTTATCAATCGTTGGAGCTAATTTTATTGAGTTAAATCGCTGGGTTTTTGTGCTTTTTTTTTTTAACTCTAGAACAGCAGCGAACTGTCTAAAGGTGGAGTGAACACTTATGAAGGAGCAGCGAACCCCCCTTGGGAGACTTGCAAGAGGTTCCGTGGCCCTAAAATCAGGTTCCTATATTTATTTAATATTTATTCTGCTTGTTAACAATTTTATAGAAGGATTTTGAAGTCTAGAAGTTGCAAAAATCCAATCAGAAATATTTAATTAAATTTTCTGAGTGGAACGATTTAATTAAGAGAATATTTCTATCTTGTGAATGGATTGAATGCCATGGGTGGTTGTCTAAGAAATTCGCCAAGCAAAGAAAAAATACATAGAATCCTAGTCGCCGGTTTAGAGGTGATTGGAGAGTGTTTTCAGATTTTTGCCTAGCATCAAGGTGTTAGCATATTATTGTAAATACCTTGGGTTATTGACTAAGGTATATTATCTATGCACCTTGGTTAATTGTTTTATCCACTTGGGTTAATAGGTTAATTTCTTTTTACGGGGTTAGTTATTTTACGCTACCCGATGCTTATGGTTGCTCCCACCCCCTATTTTCTCGGGTGGCTCTTTTTGCCTATTTAATAGGCCTCTCATGTATTGTTTTGTACGTTGGTTAATTCCATTTCTCAATCTCTTTGCTGAATCTAAATATGGTACCAGAGCTTACGGTGTAGGAAGCTTGAGAGGGAGCTTGTGGAGCAAGAGAGGAGCAGTCTTGTTAGGGAAGAGTGTGAAACGCCCAGTGGAGAATTGTGAAGAGAATTTTTTTTCTTCCTGTGACCAGCGGAAAAGCCAATAATCAAGAGAGAAGCATCAAGAGCCCTGTCTCAGCAAAGGAAAAGCAGTAAGAGACAACAAAAGAGGTTCACAGGTCTGTTTTTATTTTTTCTGTGTTTTTTGGGTGGCCATTTCCGTTCAGTTCGAAAAGTGACCAGATTTTCATTTAAGCACTGTTTTTGGCAAGTGAGGGGTCTAAAAAAATTTATTTTCCAAAAGGAGATGATAGGTACTGATGGAATTCAATTTGACTGAGTATTTCTCCCGGAATCTACATCTAAAGTTTTGCAAGTACGCTGATTTTCTGATTCGCTGATTATTTTTATAAAAAATTTAATCTAAAGTTTTATTATTTCAATTAATATTAATTTTTTAATTGAAATAATTCAAAACTTTAGTTTATAAGGGTTATTGGGGACCTATTGGTGACTAATTATCTCAAAAAAGTTCTGGTAGATGAAAATTTTATCGTTTTCTGAGTTTTTAATCTAGATGGTGAAAAAGGAATTTTTTAAATTGGAATTGTAGATCTCCAGATAAAATTGTTTTTGTCCGTTTTTTGGCATTTTTAAAGATAGAAAATTTAAAATTTCCCAAACGGTGGTGTTTTTTGCTGAAAACTGGAGTTATTGCCCAGTTTGTGATTTGAATCAGTGGGTAAAATGAATTTTGTGTAAAATCATTATAGTTTTTCCGGTATATTCATTTTTTTTGGAAAAACTAGATCAAAATAGCTAGTTTACAACACCTCTTGTTGCCAAATTCACAAAAATTGACAGGCAAAAATTTCAGTTTGTGGAGTCACAAAATTTTGATGATATGTGAATATCAGAATCTTGATTAAATAGTGCTCGATAAAGAGCATAGACCTGCCACTGGTTATGATGACTATGATAAACGTCATCGGGAAGCTCTTATGTTGTTAAAACTGTTAGTAGCGGATAATCTAATCTCAAAAATCAAAAATGCGACCATTGCATCAGTTTTATGGACTAGTCTTACTTCTAAATACCAGGCTTCTGAAGTTGATAGGGTATTGTATTTGAAGAATTTTTTATTTTTTACTAAGATGTAGGAAGGTGGCTCCGTTTTTGAATTTTTGCTACAGATCAATGATATCAATAATCAATTGAAGGCTGTGCAAAAGCCTGCTGCAAGATTTGTTTGCTCTGGTTATGCAGAATCTTCCACCTTCATTTGAGTCATTTGTGGAGTCCTTGCACATGATTGTTGAGACGCAGACTTTGGACTTTGCAAAGTTGTCCACATTGTTATTGCAGATAGAGAGACGGCAGGAGCAGATAGTGTTGTCTACATCTACTTCTATAGAGAGTGCATTCTTTATCAAGGGAAAGGGTAAGCAGTTTAGTAAAAATACTAGTTCTCCGATAGAAACTTCACAAGTGGTTCTAATAAGATATTTAAGTAAAAATGTTTTTACTATAAGCAACTTGGTCATCTTAAGAAAGATTGCAGGAAAAGACAACAAGATACGGCGAACCCCAGAAAGAATGCTCATCATGCGAATATCGCTGAAGGTGAAGGCGAGAAAAAATCTCCTGATTTTGCTTTCATGGCTTCCAGTGGTAATTCTGAGGTGGATCGAGCTTGGTACTTTGATTCAAAGGCATCTCGTCATTATACATGCCATAAGGACTGGTATGTGGATTTTGTTGAAAATGATAGTAATAATGAATTTGTATCTTTGAAAGATGGTAGGACTCATTTTGTGAAAGGATATGGTAATGTTCAGATCAATTTAAATGATGCAGTTCGGTATAAATTTAAGAATGTTAGGTATGTACCTGATATGAACAAAAATTTACTTTCCACTAGTGAGATCACTTCAAAATCTGATTTTGTTGTAAAGTTTTAAGGACAACAATGTTTAGTCACTACTAGAGAACAAGATTATTGTTTTTGAGATTGGTGAAAAAAGCTTGTATAAGCTTGCAAATCCATAGAGGGCAAAGGAAAGTGCACTTGCAGCAATTGATAACACAAGTTCACTATGACATGAAAGGTATGGGTATTTGAATTTCCAGTATTTGACTACATTGAGCAAGACTAAGATGGTTAAGGGGATTCCTTCTATTTGAGAAAGTCATCATGTATGTACTGGATGTCAGTTGGGGAAGCAAGTTAGAAATTCATTTGATGTTGGTAAAGTTTCAAGCGCTAAGGGAGTATTAAATCCCGTACATGCGGATTTGCATGGTTCAATGCAAACTCCTACCCTTTATGGAGCCCGTTATTTTCTGTTGTTGGTCGATGATTTCTCTAGGAAAAAGTGGGTATACTTTCTAGTGAATAAATTTGATTGTTTTTCTAACTTCCTTACTTGGAAAGCTATGGTTGAAAAAAAGGCAGGAAGGTCAGTGTAGAACAGATAATGGGGGTGAGTTCATCAAGTTCAAGGAGTTTTGTGCCATTGAAGGCATACACAGACAGTATGCTACCCTTTACACTCCACAGCAAAATGGAGTTGTGAAAAGATGAAATAGGACGGTGATGGACATGGCTCACTGTATGGTCCAAAGCAGAAATGTCTCATATAGATATTGGGTAAAAGCAATGAATACAGCAATGTACATCCTCAACAGAAGTCCTACAAAAGCATTGGAGAATATGACTCCAAAGAAGGCTTGGTCAGGTTGAACTCCAAATGTAAGTGCTTTCCGAATTTTTGGTTGTTTAGCTTTTGCAGTTATTCCTAGTCAAAAGAGAACTTGGATGCGAAAAGCAAAGCATCAATGTTTGTTGCGTACAGTGAGCAATCAAAGGCCTACATATTACTTGATGTTTCTACTAACAAAATTGTGGTAAATAGAGATGTCATATTAAATGAACAGATGCCATACTTCACAGCAATTAGTACAGTTTCAGATATTGAGTCATTGTTTTCTTCTAATGATTCTTTTATAAGTTTTGGTATGAAAGCTGAGCAAGATTCTAGTTCATCAGTGGAATCACATTCCAGGGAGGGAATTGATGCAGGTCATTGTGAGGTTCCAGCAAAACACCCAAAGAATCCAAAGTGTTATTCTGCCACAATGGAAGCACTAAAAGGAGGCTTGCCACAAGGTGTGGAAGGAAGAAGATTGAGACCAGGAAAGCGGTTTGGTAATAGAGGTGAGCATAACAATTTTGTTCTAACAACTGTTGTTTCACATGTATTTGACCCTAATTCTTTTTTTTAGAGGCCAAAGGGATTCCTGAATGAGAATCAGCCATGCAATTGGAATATGATTCCTTGATGAAAAATAAGACTTGGGAGCTCATGGAGCGACCACTAGGAAAGAAATCCATTGGTTGTAAATGGATTTACAAGTTAAAATGCAAAGCAGATGGTTCCTTGAACAAACACAAAGCCAGACTTGTTGCAAAAGGTTATGCACAAGAGGAAGGGGTTGATTATGAGGAGACTTTTGCTCCAACTACAAAGATGGTAACTTTTCATTTGATTGTTGCTATTGCTGCTCAATTTGGATGGCAGGTGCACCAAATTGATGTTAAGAGTGCTTTCTTGAATGGAGAACTGGAGGAGGAAGTCTATATGGTTCAGCCATAGGGTTTTCAGATTCCTGATAAGGAACATCTTGTTTGCAGGTTGATCAAGTCCTTATATGGGCTTACACAGGGTCCTCGAACCTAGTATATGAAGATAGATACATACCATAGGGAGTTTGGTTTTAAAAGGTGTAACTCTGAACCAACTCTCTATGTAAAGGTGTCTAGTGATGATATCTTGATTCTCATTGTATATGTTGATGATATAGCCATCACTAAGAGTAGTGCTAGTCCCATTCAGGAGATGAAGGCTGATATTTGTTGTATTTTGACATGATAGACTTAGGACTAATGAAATATTGTTTAGGGGTTGAGTTTTGTCAAAGTGATTGTATTGTATTCATGTCACAGAGTAAGTATGCCAAATCATTGTTGGAAAGGTTTAGAATGATGGATTGTAATCCAACTCACATACCGATGGAAGTTGGAGCTAAAATTTCAACTGACACTGATTCACCACTGGTCAATGAAACAGTGTATCAACAACTAGTGGGTAGTCTCATTTACCTCACTACCATTAGACCGGATATTTGTTTTGCAGTGAGTTTTCTATCTCGCTTCATGTCTAAACCACAAGAAGTATATTAGTTAGCTACAAAATGGGTATTAAGATATGTCAAAGGTACTCTTGACTTTGACATACTATATAAGAAGTCTGTAGATTTTGAACTTTCAGGGTATTCTGAATCTGATTGGGCAGGATCAATAGATTCAAGAAAATCTACAACAGGGTATGTTTTCACTCTTGGTTCAGAGGTTTTCTCATGGCAGAGCAAACTACAAACTACAAACTACAATGCCATTATCTTCAACAGAAGCAAAGTATAAAGTTGCGGTCAGTGCAAGTTGTGAAACTATGTGGATAAAGAAAAACTTGGAGGATCTTCAGTTTGCGTCAACAAAGTGTTATGAAACTGGTGGGCAAACTTCACTGACGCCTCGAGGTTTTGGTGTAGCGGTTCGTTACATTTGGTATCAGAGCCTCTACCCGGGTTCGAATTGCAGAGCGGGTGGGGTACGCCGGTATTGTAGTGTTCGGCCGGGGCTCGTACACGGGGGCGATCTCGTGTACGTGCGCAAAGCAAGCTCGGTGTCTGTGGCTTTGGAAGCGTGGTGGGATGTTATGGTCCTGGTGGGCGGACTTCACTGACGCCTCGAGGTTTTGTTGTAGCGGTTCGTTACATGTGGTATCAGAGCCTCCACCCGGGTTCGAATCGCAGAGTGGGTGGGGTACGCCGGTATTGCAGTGTTCGGTCGGGGCTCGTACACGGGGGCGATCTCGTGTATGTGCGCAAAGCAAGCCCGGTGCCTGCGGCTTCAGAAGCGTGGTGGGATGTTATGGTCCTGGCGGGCGGACTTCACTGACGCCTCGAGGTTTTGGTGTAGCGGTTCGTTACATGTGGTATCAGAGCCTCCACCTGAGTTCGAATCACAGAGCGGGTGGGGTACGCCGGTATTGCAGTGTTCGGTCGGGGCTCGTACACGGGGGCGATCTCGTATACGTGCGCAAAGCAAACCCGGTGTCTGCGGCTTCGGAAGCGTGGTGGGATGTTATGGTCCTGGTGGGCGGACTTCACTGACACCTCGAGGTTTTGGTGTAGCGGTTCGTTACACAAAGCCTACTCCGATTTCTTGTGACAACCAGAGTGTTTTGAAGATGGTAAAGAACCCAGTATTCCATGCCAGGACCAAACACATTGAGGTTCACCATCATTACATCCAACAGTTGGTTACAAATAAAGACATCGGTCTCTTCTACTTCCCCATTGCAAAGCAACCATCTGATATAATGACCAAACCACTTGGTGCAGACAAGTTCATAAAATTCAGAGATAAACTCGGTCTTGTTTTTGGTTTTGTCATTAAGGGAGGATGTTAGCATATTATTGTAAATACCTTGGGTTATTGACTAAGGTATATTATCTATGCACCTTGGTTAGTTGTTTCATCCACTTGAGTTAACAGGTTAGTTTGTTTTTACGGGCTTAGCTATTTTACGCTACCCGATGCTTATGGTTGCTCCCACCCCCTATTTTCTCGGGTGGCTCTTTTTGCCTATTTAATAGGCCTTTCATGTATTGTTTTGTACGTTGGTTAATTTTATTTCTCAATCTCTTTGTTGAATCTAATACAAGGGAAATATAGAAAGGTCCAGCTCAGATCAGATTTGATGGAAGAAGGAAAAAGGTACAGCTAGACTAAATATTGTTTATAATCCCGTTTTTGTTCAATTTCCTTAATTAGGGATATATCACCATACCACTAGCATGATTGCAATTACTAAACACCTTGCTAAGCACAGGGTTACATCTGTGAACATAAAATTGAACAACAAAAAAAGCTGCATTAGATAACATCAATGTCTATTTCAATGAAATATTTTCAGACAATAGGCTTGTATCTTGGTATTTTAAATTTTTAGTCATCAATATATATTCTATGTAAGCAGTAGCACCAAGAACATGCCACAGTAAAATTTCAGCAGATGGAAAACCTCCCAAGTCCAGATCAAGACTACCAATTTTCTTCTACATCAATGGATAATGTGGATTGTTATTTAACTATCTGATTAACTAGAAAGTCACATATTAATGAAGACGTAAATTCCGTAAAATATTACTAGGAGATTAATTTGAGGTTTAATCACTCCCATCCAAAATAGTTCTCTCAATGATGTTTTCTTTCACCAATAACGTACCAAATCAACATCAGGGCCAAACATAGATCTTGCCTTTTCTGCATTCCTCACCTGAAATATGTGAAAAAAGCAACCAAAAAAAAAAATTAAAACAGATGTGTTCGGTAAAATAATGCATTGAAGAAGCTAAAATTTCTATCAAAAATTTAAATACAAGAAAAGAGACGTTCGTGTAAAATGCTTGAGATTTCAAATGAAAGCTGATGACAAAATATTAATAAGTATTTAACAAAGATTTTTATATAGGCATTTACAAAACAGATAATGGATTACAAAACATCATACCAGAACACGGACAGGGATTCCTTTTTTGCGTAGAACGTCAACAGCCCGTCTACCAACACCGCCTGTTGCTCCAGCCACTAGTACAAGATCCATCTTTTCCTTTTCAGTTTGTGACTGTCCAGTGGCAGAGCCTGATAATTGTGCTAGTAAAGTTTCAAACAACTTGACAACACAAACACATTTGAAACAAATTTGTTATTCTGTGATGTTTTTGATTCTTGAAGGGTCAGAGCCTAGTTAAGAATGATCCTTGAAACCTTGAATGCTTAGCTTCTTAATAACAGTCAGCTCAGAAGACATTTACCTTTGCTGGTGATGGAGGCCCATTAAAGAAGTACAATGTTTTCAAGAACCTTCCAATGTCCCAACGTTGCCTCTCACCTATTGCTACAATTTTCTGACTAAATTTAAAGGAAGAACTTTGCAAAAAATGCCTTCTGGCACAGGAGGTAGAAAATCCGTGTTTCAATTGGACAAACCCTTTAGAACCAGGGAAGACTTCCTTTTGATGAAAATTTATCTTACTGCAAGTCTTATCAGCAAATGACGATGAAAAACCCTGCAATAAAAATTATGTTTGCACATTTAGATGATAAAAAGATGTTTTCTTCCATGGTGTTTGACATACACCATTGACATTTTTGCATGAAAACCATGTGAAAACTAGAGAGGGGGAGGCAGGCAGGGAGAAACAAAATGTATTTGTTGCCATAGATGACCAGAAGTTTAAATTTATGATCTCAATTAAAACATGCAATAATCAACATAAATCAATAAATAAAGTTGTCCAAAGTAATGCAGTCATAGAGTGAGGACTGATTCAATCCCTCAAATTAATTAGCAGTATTTGAAGATCAATTGAAGGATTCATATTGAATTTTGATGTTAGGAAGCTTCATGCTCAATACTACGTGGAAAACTAATAAAACCTCCATGTAGAAGACGAAGACGGCTGAAAAAAATACGGTATATTGATTCACCTATTGTTGTGCTGAACAAAATTGGCAATATAGCCTCTATTGGGCCTTTAAATGAAAAATAAGAAAACAGGGTTTAAAACCACTTTCTTTTGTTTTTACCAAGTATAGGCATGTTATACATCAATAGAAAGCTCTTGAAAAATAGTTTCACATGCAACAAGTTTCATTCTAAAGCTCTATCTTGGATTCCCAGTTTTAATGTCGGTCTTTTGTGAAATATTTGATACGGATACAATACTAGTACAGGGGCGAGAAATTTTCAAAAACCTCTAGATATGGTGCAACATGATACAACTATGTTGTAGGGAAATGTCCCAGGCCTCCCTGTTTCAGCCTTGGAAACCTTTCTGGTACAAAAACTCTCCAGAAACATACCGGAAATGCTTGGGCACATGCCGGACTTTCCGGACATTTCATCACATACGCAGATGTTTCCAGGACGTTTCCATCAGGAAAAAAGTTGACCAACTCGGAAAAAAAAAAGCGAAAACATTAAAAAAAATCATAATCTTCTAGAATACACTATCTAAAACCTATATAAACACACTCAATGCAAAGACAAAACACACACTCTCATCGTTGTTGTTTTTTACAAACGCAAGGAGGAGTTTAGGAGGCAGCCATTGAAAGGAAGAGGAGTTTAGAGGCAGCCATTGCAAGGTGGAGTTTGGAGGCAGCCATTACAACAAGGAGTGAAGCTAGTGGGAGTGGCACTCATGATTTTGAGGACAATCTAGATGATTTATTTTAGATTTGAATGTACTTTTTGTATTTGAAGTTTGATTGAATATTATATTTATAATTTTTAAAGTGTTTTATCTTTTATGGACTAAAAAATAAGTATTATGCATTGTTTATATGTGTGTGTGTGTGTGTGTGTGTGTGTGTGAGTGAATATAAATATATTATATATTTATATTTTTTATAGTATAATGTACAGACGTTTCCAAACCAAGGGTGTTTGAAAATCCGCATTTCTGTGTTTTGTGCTCGTTTCCATTTCCATTACTTGGCAACATAGTGTCTTACAAAACATACCATTGCGTTCATGCCCTAACCAGGGACATACTACCTTCGTGGTCCTTTAATTTTTGTAGGCCTTTGACACTTATTTTGCGTCCCCACTCCCCATTATTTTTGGTCCTTCTTTGTCAACTTTTCCATCCGTTGTGTGTCAACTTGCATACCAATAGGGTCCTAATTTGAATTTAAGAATTCTATAAATACGCAGGTACATTACTGCATATAAGACATGAAATAGAGAGTATAAGCCACAAATTGAAAGCAATAGTCTAGCATTTTATTGGAAGGGCAGAATTGAAATGTTTAGAGCATAATTTGATTCAAGATTGAAGTCTTCATATTGCATTGTGCCACTTGTTCATGCTAGTGAAAAGTCATATAGGGATTTGGGATTGCATCCATGAATTGAATGTTGAAGTGCATCAAATTTTGTTTTCCAAACTTGTTCAAGAACAAAGGTGTCATAATAGAGGGATAGCACGGGCCCTTCAATGACGTCCCCCCCCCCCCCACCTTTTAAGGTGTTGTGAAGCTAATTAGGGTTTCAAGGAAGGATATCGATTTTCTAGAGATCTGTACAGAATTACAAGAAAGTGAGTAAGGTTTTCAAAGACCAAGAGTAGAGGAACATGATCATCAAATTTGTTTTGCAGAATATCACAATTACCAGGGGTGTATTGTATGGTTTTGGCAATGCTAGGACAAGAAATGCTGTTCTTGTTCAAAATTGAAAAGTTCTTTGTTTGCTGTACGATTTTTGAGTTTTGTCCACCTTGCTATCTGAACTTGTTCCCCACTATTTTTATCTTCTGACTATCTACATATTTGCGACAATTCAGTATTCTTCTCAAAACCCTATATTTGAACATTGCAATTATTTTATAATATTCCTTATTGCAATTAAGGCTGATTATTATTGTTATATTAAGGCTAAATCTGATTAAATCTGAAATGCACATGTTTATGGGTAGATGTATTGCATTTTGATGTAAAATCACTTTCCCGTATCACCATATTCAAATGTTATAAATACTTACAAAATATTATACCCCAATCAGTTGTTGGTTGACTTCGCAAATAATAGGGTTTAACATTTCTAGATTTAAACTAATTTTTTTAGGTTCCCACATTTCACAGTGTCATCTTTAATGCTTATGAATTATGTATGTTTGTGTTTATTGTGATATCATGTATATAATCCTAGGAATAATATTTTCATCTT
Organism: Torreya grandis; assembly: GCA_037957365.1. Lineage (NCBI taxonomy): Eukaryota > Viridiplantae > Streptophyta > Pinopsida > Cupressales > Taxaceae > Torreya > Torreya grandis. The sequence goes on from JARHVA010000507.1 coordinate 2,673,572, forward strand.
CTTGTAGAATTTGAATAGTCATATGGAGATGAACTGAACAATCACATAGATTGTTATTTATTTGGAATCTTGCATCTCATTTAGTGAATGAATACAATTTTGGTTTGCACCAATTACATTGTCTAATTTTCACAGTCCATTCTTGGCCTAACATTGGTATTACAGCGTAGGCTATTTTCATTCATTCTTTTCTCATCCTCCAATCTTCTCCTCCCACTGAAGATTCCTATCCCCAACTATACGATGCTGATACAACAATAATAATTGAAGCGTTGGAATTGTGCTCTATTATTCAAACATTTCAGAGGCCTCTGAGGGATTGTAGTCTAAATTTGTGCATCTAACTGCTCTTATTTTGAACAACATAGTCAAAATTCTATCAGAACTCTCGAGGGTCTTCACTAGCTATTTGGAATGTGCAAGAATGATGGTTGGCAGGGAAAGAGAACCAAACATTGTGTAGGCAGGACGATTGGTAAGAAGACATAAGGGTGGATGGCAGTACTAATTGAAGTCCTGGAATTCCACAGGGCCTCTCCACTGTCACTAGGCTTCCTCTTTGCAAACCGAACAATAGACTCTATCTGATAATATTTATTTGCACATTTAGATTGGCACATTGGTGATTCGGATTGGCTTAGGCATTGGATTTCACATTAAGCAAATAGCTTTTCAAACCTTTGTCTATGCCATCACCTCTCTTCTCTCAAAAATTAGGCTAACTTCAACAAATGTGAAGCTAAGCCTTTTTTTATTTTTGGAAAATTATTTTTTGTATGCTTTTTATTTGAAAGAGCACATATATGTGTATGTGTATATATATATATATATATAAGAGGATTTTCCCCAAAATAAAAATAATAATAAAAAATAAGGAATGCTATATTTTTTGACTTATAAAAAAAATCATTTTGGTGCAAACAAATTTAAAATCAAAACAAATTTTACAAATGCAATGTTCAATATGCAGTGCCTCTGGCTCATGTTTACGAGTAAAATCATCGCATTTAAACTACTGCATCTAATGCCTAACATAACTGCAACAATGATGTTTAAAGCTTTAACCTTATAAATCACCGAGGAGAAATAACGACAAAATTTTCATTTTCCCATTTCCCTTTGTTACCCATTTGTCTCTATCATTAGATATAAATTGTGACAAGAAGAAATTTTAAATATATAGGGAAGCTACACCCACGTACAAGGATTTCTATCTAAGCATATGTCATTGATAAGACGAAACATTTTCAAATACTGCCTAAGTGCCATGTACCACTTTATTCTCACATGCTTCAACATATATTTCACGAATCATTGAGCGTATTGAAAGAACAAGCTTCTTTTACATACCGACAGATATATAGAAGGGTGAGTATATCGAGAGGTTTGATATATCAGTCTGGCGGCATATAGAAAAGAAAACTTATTGGAGTGATAAGGAACCAATCTCTCTCCCCATAATAACAAAATGCATTCAATCAAAACAATAGTTGGCACAACACTAACCGAAAAAGACCCCTGATTAGAATGGTCTAGACAAGTTGAGAATAATTGCATATTCAATAAATTGTGGTTCACCATTTGTGATGAAGACACAACCAGCTGAACCAACAACAAAAATAAAATCACAAACCTAGAAGCATAAAAATTCAAAGGCATTGGCCTTGATAAGGGTCTCAGTTGATGGAGGAGGTTTTCGTCACATATAAGGGTGCAACCCACCATGGGAAACACTAAACAAGTTAAGGCATTTGTATGATTCTCATTCAAAAATGGAATACATACAATTGCAATTAAAATTGTTCAACCTTCAACTGAAAAATGGTGATATAATGGGTTTGGATTCAGAAATTTGTGCAATCAAGCATGATATTGAAGTTGTCGGTACAAAAATTGATGTATAGATGGTTGATTTCATAAAATCTCTTTTTCCCACATATTCAACCTATTTAGACTCTTTGCAATCAAGCAAGCAATTGACGGCACTCACTTTTTGATCAAATATTTGAAAAGATCGCTGAAAGATAAAAGTCCTTTTGAAGAATGCCTGAAACCACAAGGGAAAATATTTTCTAAGCTCATAAAAAGAGCAATTCTTCCAATAACGCTCCCTCTTCCAAAAATGAGGGAAATGATTGAGGCAAAGGAAGAGATGGAGGATGAGATGTCAAAACTGGCAAAAATAACGGTCAACATCATGAAAAGCAAAATGACAAACAAAATTTGTTTTGCAAACATTGTGGTAGAAAATGGAGTCATGAGGCTCGTGAATGTAAAACATCATGGGACAAGATTGAGGCTTATCAAAAACAAAAAGAAGCTAATAAGGAAAAGAAGAAAATCTTAAAACCAGACTCAACTCAGTTTACAAGTGAATGTGTGCTTTCCATTTCAAATGAATTCAATAATGCCTTAGTGAGTTCAACTTGGGATAATGCTTAAGTCTTAGATACTGGTGCCACACAACACTTGACTTCTAAAAGGACTTCTTTGAGGAGCGTCGTGAAGAAAGATTGGTCTGGTATATTTGGCAAACAGAACAAGCCTACACCCTGAAGGAAAATGAACAATTTGACTCAAGTCACCGGGGCTTCCAAATTTTACTCTCCACAATGTCCTATACCTTCCTCAACTAAAAAAAAAGTTATTGTTCTTGGCGCTTTTTCGACAACAAGGCCGCTCCATTTTGTTGGGCTATGGAAAATAAAATATGAAAAGAAAATGTGATAATGTAGTTGTCTTGATTGGATTTGAGGAAGAAAACTTGTTGAAACTCAAAGGATGAGCCTTCAATTTCAAGAAATTTTGCTCATCTTGTTGGAGGAGGAATGTCAGTCTTTTGTGGCATGCTCGATTTGGACATACCAACTATGACAACATTTGAACAATGCAAAAGAATGGTGTTATAGGTTTACCATATCTGCCCAAAAAGATTGAAAAATGTGAGTGTGCATATTGGCTAAACATGAAAGAGAACCATTTCGAAAACCAAATTGACAAGCTGAAAAAAATTGCATTTGATTCACTCTGATTTGTGTACTCTACCAATTCTTTTTGTCGGACATAATTAGTTCATGTTGTTCATTGATCACTATAGTAGAATGACCTGGATCTATTTTTAAAAGCAAAAAACACAAGCTTTTGAAACTTTTCAAGTGTTTCGAACAATGGTTGAAAATGAATCACAATCCCATATTGGGACACTTAGAACTGATAATGGTGGTGAATTCACATCAAAGGTGTTTGAAGTCTATCTCAAGAAAAATGGGATCAAGTATCATGTCACAGTTCCTTACACTCCTCAACAAAATAGAGTAGTTGAAAGGATGAACAAAATTGTGATGAACATGGTTTGGGCAATGTTGTATTTCAAAAGAGTAAATCTATATTGTTGAGTAGAAGAAGCTCAAACAACAATCTATCTCCACAACCGATCACCATCAGCAGCTCTTCAAATGAAGATTCCATATGAATCTTAGTGAGGTCATCTTCCTTCAATGCGACATCTTTGGGTTTTCGGATCCACATGCTACGCATTGATTCCCAAGGAGAAAAGGAACAAGTTGGACCACGAGAGTTGAAAATACATCCTTTTTGGGATATTTAGAACCCTCAAAGGCATACAGACTCTTTAACGACAAAAACAAGAAGTTTATCATTGCAAGAGATGTTTCTATGAAACCACAAAGGACAAAGCTAGCATTGATCGGCAATTGAGTCAACATGAAAAAAATGCAAAATTTAATATTTTTTGAAAAGAATGATATGGAGATTCCAAACAGTGGGGGGCATGCAATTGGGAATCAATTGAATCTATATTGTGCACTATAATTGAGAATGAAACTCCCCCCGAGGTAGAAATTGAAACTTCACAAAAGAAGAACAGTTGTCAAAAGATGAAGGGGCTTTAGATCAAGAAAATGAGGCACCAATTATTCCAAAAAAAAACACAAAAAAAGATGCCAAAATGGGCCACAGAGACATTGAAAGATGTCAAACCTAATGAAGTTGGAAAAACAGGCACTCGAAGTACACACATAGGCACACATCAAACAAACAAGTTCCTAGAAGAGATTCAAGATAAGTTGAAAAAGTTTACCTTGGAAGACCATCTAGAAGAAGTCAATATTGTTTTTGATTCAAAACCAACTTCCTCAAACAAACTGAAAAGTTTAATGCAAGGAGAAAAACGATGAAAATTGAATATGATACTTTGGTCAAAAATGGAAATTGGAAGTTAGTTGATCCTCCACTCAATTGTAAACCTATTGGTTGCAAGTTGGTCTTTTGAAACAAGTACAAAGCAGATGACTCACTAGAAAAACACCAAGTAAGGTTGTTGCAAAGGGATATACTCAAAAAAAAAAGGATAGACTATAAGGAAACTTTTGCCCCTACAACAAAATGGACTACTATTTGGACTTTTGTGGCTTTAGCAACACAAAATGGATGGAAAGTTCATCAGATGGATGTGAAAATTGTTTTTCTAAATGGTGATCTAAAAGAAACATTTTACATGACTCAAGGAAAAGGTTTGGCAATTGATGGCCAAGCACACAAAGTATGCAAGTTGGTGAAATCATTATATGGATGGAAACAAGGCACAAGAGCGTGGTATGAAAAGCTCACTAAGCACCTCTTGAGCATGAACTTGTTAAGCACGAAATATACTGAGAGGGGGGGTGAATCAATATATTATATATCTTTTATTTAATCTGATTTTTTTTTTAACCACTTAATCACACATTCAAGATATGCAATAAAACTGAAACAATAACATGCACCACACAAGAGAGAGAGAAACACCAGATTTTTACGTGAAAATCCTAAGTGAGAAAAACCACGGAGAACCATCTCAAGTATATGAATAAGCACCAACTCAAATTACAAAATTCGCAAGCACCAAATTGCAGGAGCACCAACTCATAGGAGCACCAACTCACAAGAGCACCAACCCCTCTTGTGTATAAAACACAACTATCTCTCAATGTTGCTTACTCAATAAATGATAGAACTCTACAATATCTCATGTTTTTCTCTCTTTTTTCTTATATAAAATAATTACAAAACCATGCACTCTCTTGCATATAACAAATGGCTTCTCAAACCTTTATTTATAACTTTTCAAATGACCTTTGGCATTCACTTTTTGTGATCCTTCAATCCTTATAGAGAATGGTGCCAAACTTGCATGACCCTTTGTATCCTTGCATTTGAAAAGTCATATGGTGACCTTTCATAAGCAAATGCGTCATTTCCTTGTCTTTATCTTGGTGATTTTTCGTATTCCTCAAAGTGTCCTTTCATAAAAAAATGCATCATACCCTCTTTTGTCTTCACATGGTGACTCTTGGAATTCCTCAGGATGACTCTTCATGAAAAAATGCGTCCCATTCCTCTTTTGTCTTTACTCCGTGACTCTTTGACTTCTCCATGGGCCCTCTTTTGACTTATATACAACCAAAAATATATTTGTTAATATTAAATAAATATTAACACACATTAGCCAAGATATGGATATTAAAAACACCATTTAATGCAATGGGGTCTTTATCACCAATGCTAGACCTTTGACATCAATGACAATATTTTCAGTAATCTCCTCTTTTGTCATTGATGGCAACCTCAAACTGAAACTACCACATCTTGAACCCTGTATTGCACATGTCAACCTGCACATACTGTCATTTGAAAAACATACAATAACTCTCTCTTATTGTAGCAACCTGTCCCTGTTCCCTATACCTATTTTTACACATGTACCTATACCTATACCTATTCTTCTCCCCCTTTGACATCAATAGCAAAGGGCCTATTCTAGAGCTAACACTTAGCACCCCCTCAATTGATGTTGATCCTGAATGGTAGGAAGTAAAATAAATTACTCTCAACTTCTCCCGCAAATACTCAATTATGTTTTTTGAAAGTGCTTTTATGAAAATATCTACAATTTATTTTGTAGTACTAATATATTCTATCTTAACCTATTGATTTGCAACCTGCTATCTCAAGAAGTGATATCTAATGGAAATATGTTTTGTTTTTGAATGCATCACTAGATTCTTCAAAATATTAATAGTACTTGTGTTGTCACAAAAAATAGAAATAGGTTCATCATATTTTACCTTGATATCTTTCAAAGTTTGCTTATCCAAAGCACTTGAGTACAAGACAATACCGTTGCAATATATTTTGCTTCAACTGTAGAAAGTGATACTAAATTTTGTTTTTTGCTTAGTCATGATACTAAGCTATCACCAAAGAAGAAAACTCCTCCACTTGTACTCTTTCTGTCATCCAAGCAACCTGCGCAATCTGAATCTATATAAGCAACCAAAGTGAAATCTCTCCCTGTGGGATACCACAATCCATAATCCAATGTCCCCTTGATATATCTGAATATTCTCTTCACCAACTGAACATGACTATTTTTTGGAGCTGACTGATATTTTGCAACCATACCTACTACATGCATAATGTCTGGCTTCGATGCTATCAAATATAAAAGACTACTAATCATAGATCTGTACAAAGATTGATCTATAACAGGTGAATCTTCATCCTTGCTTACCTTATTTTCTGTACTCATTGGTGTGCCAACTGGTGCACAATCCTCAAAACCAAATTTCTTCAACATTTCCTCGGCATATTTACTTTAAGATATGAAAATTCCTTTATTTGACTAAAATATTTGCAATCCTAAGAAAATGATAATTCTCTAAGCATAGACATCTCAAATTCTTTTTGCATATCAGAAAATTCTTGTCATCTTTTCAATGTTTCCTCAAAAAATGATGCCATCAACATATACCACAACAATCAATTGATGCTTACTTTCTATTTTGATGTAGAGATTATTGTCAACAAATCCTCTCTTGAAACCTTGATCTTGCAGGTATTTATCAAGTCTTGCATTCCAAACTTTGGGAGCTTGTTTCAATCCATACAATGCTTTCTTCAAACTGCATACATGACTACTAACATTTGAGAGAATAAATCTCTCAGGCTGCTCAATGTAGACCTCTTTTTCTAGATTCTCATTTAGAAAAGCAGATTTGACATCCATCTAAAACACTTTGAAATTTTTAAACATTGCATATGCAAAAAACATTCTAATAGCCTCTAGCCTTGCCATTGGTGCAAAAGTTTTTTCAAAATCTATTCCCTCAATCTAAACATATCCTTTATATACTAATCTTGTTTTATTCCTAGTCACTTCTCTATTTTCATTCAACTTATTTCTGTAAACCCATTTTGTTCATATCACATTGTGATCTTTTGATCTAAGCACCATTCCAAAGTATCAATTTTTTTTATTTGATTTAATTCTTCATCCATTGCCTTAACCCAATGCTTATAATGTCTAGCTTCTAAAAAAAATTTAGGCTAAATTTTGGATAATAAAGAGAAATTAACTTGCTCAAATTCATTTACCATCATTTTATTTGTGCGAATTCTTTCATTTGTCTCTGATGATGTCACTTTCATTATGATTTCTCTAGACATATTTGAATGGAGTTTTGGTATCATTTTTCTCCTTCTCATCTTCATCTGATTCTTCAAAATCTTTCTCTTCAATGATTTCAGGAATGTCTATTGGATCAATGATTCTTTGTATTCCATCTTCTTCTATCCTGACACTTGCACTTTCAACTATTTTCTTGATTCTTTTGTTATAACATTTATAAGCTTTACTTTTACAAGAATAACCAAGAAATATATCTTCATCTGCTCTAGATTCAAACTTATCTAGTTTTTCATCGGTTCTCTTTATGAAGCATCTACTGCCAAAAATTCTAAAATAATCAACTGTAGCTGGTTTCTCTTTCTATAGCTCATAAAGAGTCTTGTCATTGTTGACTCTCAATAATGCTCTGTTCTGAATATGCACTATTGTACCAACTCTCTCTCTAATATTTATCTTGTATCTTGGATTCATTTAACATTGTCCTCACCATCTCCTGAACTGTTTTGTTTTTCTGTTCTACTACATTTTGCTATGGAGTTCTGGCTGTTGAATAATGTCTTTTTATTTTATGGTCTTCACAAAACTCAATAAACTAATCTGACATGAATTATCTTCGCTCTGATATTAGGCACTTAATCTTCAAACCGATTTCATTCTCAACTAATGCTTTGAACGCTTTGAAATGTCTAAAAGCTTCTAATTTTTTCTTTAAAAACATTACCCAAATCATACATGAAAAATCATCAATAAGCAACATAAAATATTTCTCACCTTGAGTACTTTGAGTTCTCATTGGTCCACACAGATCAGTGTGAACAAGCTCTAACATCTGAGTGGTCGAGTATTCTTTTGTTTTGAACCGCCTTTTGGCCTGCTTCCCATGCTGACAAGGATCACAAAGCGTGTTGGATGGCTTTGTAATCTTTGAAAGATTTTTGACTGCTTGCTTCTTGCTGATGTTGACAAAATTGTCAAAATTTATATGTCCCACTCTCCTATGTCATAGCCAACTTTCTTCAATCTGACTCAAACAACATCTTTGACCTTTGATGTCTGATAACATATATAAATTATTTCTTGTTCTCTGCGCATATGCAACCAACACATCTGAATCTTTTCTTTTAATTTCACAACCTTCTGCATAAAACTTTAGTGTGTGCCCCTGATCACACGTTTGACTTACACTCAAAGATTATGCTTAAAATCTACATACAAAATATTTTCAGTTTTAGTTCTACCATTATCCAAACTTAGTGTACCTTTTTCGACAATTCTAGCAATAATATTATCTCTGAATTTCACTATGCCATCATTGATCTTCTTCAAGGTTATGAACTTGCTCTTGTCCCCTGTCATGTGCCTCGAACATCCACTGTCAATGAACCATGGCTTTTCTTCATTTCTTGCATGCAAAGTTGTTTGTACCAACATGAATTTTTTAGGTTGTTTCTTCTGCCATGAACCTGTCTGAACTTTCTTCTTAATGAATGGAGCTTTAAAACTCTGGTCCTTCTTGACTGACTCGAACACACTTCTACAGTACCGGACTATGTGTCCGAAGTTATTGCATTTGTAACATATTATGGCCTCTTTATTAAAACCTGATAAAGAGCAAAAGAATTGTGGCTTTTGCTAGACTCTGCATGATTTTCTCTCTTTATTTCTGAAATTGTTAGCCTTTTTTTGACATTTTATTTTTCTATGACCATATCCATTACAATAAAAATAGTAACCATAAAAATAAGACATGTTTGTGTATCTCTACCCTGATTGTCTTTTGTAGCTCTGTTCCTTTCAGCTTTCTTTATTTGAAATGTTTTCTATATTCTTAACTTCTCTTTTTATTTTTTCTTTTGTAAGAGCTTCAGCATAGCTCTTTTTTTTTTGTGTTAACCTTGTCTGTGAAAGTAGTGACCTCTTTTTTCTCTTTTTAAAATCCAATACCTATCTTCTCTGTCATTGATCTTTGACTTTCTAATATCTTATTCAACATATTAGTGTTATTCTCAAATTTTGAATCATTGACTACTCTATCATTAATTACTTTATTTGTTTTCTCAAGATCTGTTTTTAAAAAAACAATTTCAATAACATACCTTTCACATTCTTCACTTATTTTTTGCAACTGTGCCGTTAGATCTTTTTCATTCTTCTTGGCTTCTTCAAAATGTGCTTGTAGATCTTCAATTGTTTCTTTTGACTCATTTTCATTTTTCTCGATCTGGAGCTTCAATCTTCGATTCTTCTTCTCAAGAGCTTTTAACTCTTCTAAAACACAAACGAGTTTTTCTTCTAGATTCATTTCAGCTTCATCATGTTCTTCTTGATCCTCTGTACTTTTGCTTGCGAAGGCATCTTCATGTAAGACCATGAATAGAATCTCTTCTTCTGAATCACTAACTCCACTATCTTTGGCTAAGCTAAGATCTTTAGAATACAAACTCTTCTTTTCGAATCTCTTCTTGAATTTTTCTTTGAAATTCTTCTTGTATGTAGACTTTCCTTCTTCATTGTCACCATTAGCATTATATGGACACTTAGCTGCAAAATATCCAATTTTTTCACAATTAAAACATTTAAAAGATAAAATTTTTTTATATTTACCTGTGCCTTTTTTCGGTTTGCGAATGAATAGAGCTCCATTGTCATCTTCATCATCGCTAAAACTGTCACCTGATTCTTGAATCTTAACCTCTTTTTTTTTGATGTTTTGAAAACAGTTTCTCTCTTTGAGAGTTTTTTTTGTTCGATCCGCATCTCATATACCGTAAGAATACCATGTAGCTCATCCATCTTTAACTTGACTAAATTCTTCATCTCTTCAATTCCCGAAACTTTTGCATCATATCTCAATAGTAGAGATCTCAAAACTTTTTGTACTACAATTAATTCTTCTAACTTTTCTCCAAGACCTTGAATTTGATTAACTATTTGATCAACCCGCAAAAAATAACTTGCTATATTTTCTTCCTCTTCCATTTTCAAACTCTCAAACTATCTTCTGAAAGTCTGAAGCTTAGCTTGCTGAACCTTTCCATCACCTTTGTAAATATTTTCAAGTTTTACCCAAGTTTTATGAGCAAATTTACATTGCATAACTTTAACAAATTCTGATTCATGTAAAATAGGATTTAAAGCTTTAGCATTATTTTCACTTGCCTTCTTTTCTACCGGAGTAGTTACAAGTGTCTGTGGCTCTTCATATTCCTCCACCACTGCTTGCCAAATGTCGAATCCAAGGGCCATCAAATAAGTCCTCATCTTTATGCTCCAAAAAGCATAATTTGTCCCATCAAACAAAGGTGTCTTATTTGTATAACAACCTTCATGTGATCTAGCCATCGTGCTTTCCCCAATCTACCTTCAAGCTGTAAAACTTTTTCAAAAAGAACCTGCTCTGATACCAATTGTTAAGCACGAAATATACTAAGAGGGGGTGAATAGTATATTATATATTTTTTATTTAATTTGATTTTTTTTCTTTAACCACTTAATCACACATTCAAGATATGCAATAAAACTGAAACAATAAAATGCACAACACAAGAGAGAGAGAAACACCAAATTTTTACGTGAAAATCCAAAGTGAAAAAAACCACAGAGAACAATTTCAAGTATATGAATGAGCACCAATTCAAATTACAAAGTTCGCAAGTACCAACTTGTAGGAGCACCAACCCCTTTGCCGAGCACCAACACGGCAACTATTTGTGAGCACCAACCCACAGGAGCGCCAACCCCTCTTGTGTATAAAACACAATTATCTCTCAATATTGCTTACTCAACAAATGATACAACTCTACAATATCTCTTATTTTTCTCTCATCTTTTCTTATATAAAACAATTACAAAACCATGCACTCTCTTGCATATAACAAATGGCTTCTCAAGATTTTATTTATAGCTTTCCAAATGACCTATGGCATTCACCCTTTGTGACCCTTCAATCCTCATAGAAAATGGCGTCAAACTTGCATGACCCTTCGTATCCTTGCATTTGAAAAGTCATATGGTGACTCTTCATAAGCAAATGCGTCATTTTTTTTTTTGTCTTTATCTTGGTGACTTTTCGTATTCTTCAAAGTGTCCCTTCATAGAAAAATGCGTTATACCCTCTTTTGTCTTCACATGATAACTCTTGAAATTCTTCAAGAGTGACTCTTCATGAGAAAATGCGTCACATTCCTCTTTTGTCTTTACCCCGTGACTCTTTGACTTCTCCATGGGCCTTCTTTTGACTTATATGCAACCAAAAATATATTCGTTAATATTAAATAAATATTAACACACATTAGCCAAGATATGACTATTAAAAATACCATTAAATGCAATGGGGCCTTTATCACAAATGCCAAACCTTTGACATCAATGACAATATTTCCAACAGAACTTACAAGCGTTTTGAATTTGAAGATGCAACTCTTTTTGTCAAAATAGTTTTATATCTAATTGTATATGTGAATGATTTGCTTTTCATAGGAAATAATGAAAGGCACAATGCAAAAGTCAAAAAAAATTAATGAAAGGTTTTGTAATAACATATTTATGTCACCTTCATTACTATGTAGGTATTGAAGTGATTCAAAAATCCAAGTACATTTTCATCATACAATAGAAGTGCATTGGAAAAATTATGAGCAAATTTTGAATGACAAATCGAAAACCACTCAGTACGTCCATGGAACAAAAATTGAAGTTCACATCAGATGATACTACAAACTTTGTAAATGCAACTAAATATAGACAACTCATTGGAAGTCTAGTCTATGTAACTACAACTAGACAAAACATCTCTCTTGCTGTTGATATTCTTTTTAGATTCATGCAACAACTTAGAGAAAGTGACTTGGTAGCAACAAAGAGAGTTCTTCAATATCTAAAGGGAACACATAATATTGGGCTAAAATGCTCCAAGGCAGCAGACTTCAGAATAGTTGGATATTCAAATTTAGACTACATAGGTGATTTTGAAGATGGCAAATCTACTTCAGGATCCCTGATAAAATTAGGAACAACAATCATCACTTGGAAGTCAAAGAAGCAATTATTGTCAGCTATTTCTTCAGCAAAAGTAGAATATATGGCAGCTTCGGAGGTAGCCAGAAAATAATATGGCTTAGAAAGGTTCTTGCAGATTTGCAAGAAAAACAAGGTTCGTCAACACAATTAATGGTTGATAACACTTTTGCAATCCAAATGGAAAGAAATCCAGTATTTCATGACTGAACCAAGGACATCAACACCAAATTCCATTTTATTCAACATTATGTGAAAGACAAAAATATAAATTGATACATTGTCCAACTACAGAGCAACCAATGAATATCTTGACACAAGCGCTTGGAAGAAATAAATTTGAAAAATTCAAAGGCATGCTTGGTCTCACTATAACCCCTATGGTTTAAGGGGGGGATGTAATATTATGTATATAATCCTAGGAATTATATTCTTGTCTTCTTGTAAAATCTGAAAAGTCATCTTGGAGATGAACTGAACAGTCACATGGATAGATATTGATTTGCAAGTTATTTAATAGAGTGACCAATTTCTAATATTTTCATTGTATTTCCATAGTTCATGATAAAAACCTCTACTACCAGACTAAGTCTTTCTATGTTGTCTGTTCAAGTAGTAGAAGAGTTTTTTCAAAATTAGGGCTGTTTTTCACTAAATTACTTGCCCAGTCAAGCAATGCTTCTTGATTCATTTCTTTTCAAATTTATTTCTCGCTTTGTGTCTTTTTGTTAGAATTCTCTGCCACATATAAACCACAAATGAACTAAATTCCAGTGCATGCAAACCCTTCTTAAAAACAAGCCCCTTTTGTGGGAAATTTTTATTTTACCAGTCACGAAAAACCTAATTTAACAAACTAAATTCAATTTATTTTCCTTCAGACTTTAGTTATTAATATAGGGGTTGAAAAAACTAAAATTTCTCAAAGTGGCTTACCAAGAACACCATAAACATAATAAAAACCAAAAGTATTCCTCAAAAAAATCACCAAAAATACTATCAACAAAAATGGCGACAAGCAGAACAGAATGCCTTTTAGCAGCAGCAATTACACATCAAGAAGGAGCAAATGACCCTTAGCTTGAGAGCCTTTTGTTTGGTTTACAAGAAATTCATGGGAAGCTGCTAGTCGGGATTATAGCATTTGATCAAGATCACGTTCTTTATGATACGCCATTTCTCCTATTCATTTTAACTTTGAAATGATCCTTTTGTGTGTCATTTCTTCTATTCATCTATCACCAAAGATGACAACCACATGTTCACATAGGAGGGCCATGCATGGGTTGATCATTCATAAAAAAATAGCTAGCTAGGAGATTAAAACAGGATGTCCATCATTCACCAGTAGAATTAGAAGCATCAATCAAACTACCAATTTTTTATAATTTCTCCTAGACCAAGTGGAAGAATTTCATTACGAGAATTGCTTGGGCTAAAGAGAGCTGATGATGCTATCCATGGAAGTTGGATACACCTTTTCTTGACACCCAAAGTTGTTGAACCAATGGTGGAGTTAATGTAGTTGACAAGGCAGGTCCGATGAGAATATCTCGACCTTGTGTGGGTACTGCTAGTTACCACTCTATACTGATGATTAACTCGAAGAGTGCCGGTTGAGCTTATGGCAGATTAAATGGTCTATGTACCATCCTAGCAGTATCTCTACCACCTACAGAAGAATTTGATTGGCGTTTTGTATCATTTGCATCAAAGAGAGGTTGTAAGAAAGAAGTAATCAAGCAAATCAGCCTAGATGGTCCTTGACAAGTCTGGTGTCTAAGAGCCCAAAGAAGAACAGCCAAACTTCTCTGATCAGGATAATCAAATAATACAAATATGTTACCTCCAACATCTCTGAAGAGGCAACAATACCTTCCTCAAATCTCAAAGTGGATAGAAAATTTAAAAATAAAATGTCATGTCAACCTCACGTAGTGAACATAATCTGGAAATCCTATCCTTGCAGTGGATATGATGGTCAACCTCAATTCTGAGCTGGTGGGATCACCCAGTGGTTATCTTAGGCCTTGGGACCAATGTTATAAGTACCATGGTTGAACAATCTTCCGTCTGAATTTTTAAGAAATGTCTCCGCATAACTTGTGCAAGGAAGTGAACATCACTGTCATGGACCATAAGCAGGAGATTTTCATTATCAAGCAGAAGTGCAGATGGTTGACTGTGAGCAGATTAATGAAATTTAAAATATTCCTAGGTCACCATAATCTCGACATGGGCTGCATGCATGTTTAGTGGTTTGCTGAGCACCTCTCCAAGGATGAGAAGTGTGATGAAGCGCTTTCATAAAGCTTGCTACATCAACTGCATGGTTGCCTCAGAAGCATGGTTTCATGGTCTTCTAGTTATTGTGGTTTCTTGGGTCTCTAGTAGTTTGGTCTGTCTAAATTTTCTTCTTTAGTTATATCTTTTATCATTATAGGAATGATAATGGGTACTTTCTCAGGCCTGGACAGTTTAACCCTTTCTAGTCAGTTTGATCCCCCTTAGGAGATTCTTAGGCTTCCATCGACTCTGTTATATTTTTCCCAAGGGCTCTTTCACATGCCCTTTAGGATTTATATTTACATATGGTTATCTTCGTGGCTCTGATAGATATTGCTGGTGATTTGTAATTGTGCAGAACGGTTATAGGGTTTAATGGTGGCCCTGAATTAGGGAGATTTTCTGTATATTTATCCTGTATTAATATGTATTATCTTTACTATTACTGTTACTATTATTTTGATAAAGAAAACAAGGGTGTGTGTGTGTGTGAAAAAACAATTATATTAATGTCCACAAATGACCAAAAGTAGGTCAATGGGACTGAAGGATACAATCATTAGCAATAGAAAGTTCTAGGAAGAGAAAATCCTAGAGTCGAATCAAAGAAATAAAGTGCGTAGACAAAATAGAACAAGTCGCTAACACAAGTGGCATAGAAACCAATACAAAAAGCAATGAGGGGCGAACAAAAGCCCCCACAACATGTGCCAATGAAGACTGGAGGAAAATCGCATCAAATGTCTCTGTTTGTGCCTAAAGTGGAGGAATCATCTGAGCCATTGTCGATCACTGTGAGAGATCTGATAATGCTGTCCAGCGAGTATACAGGGTCGAAGGAGCCCGGGTAGGGGATCCTAGGAGGAAGCACGACACTTCCTCAAATCTCCCCTAACATCTAAGGCCGGTGTAACTCCCATAGTAGAAAAGAAGCTAATAATATCAATTTGCCCCTATGGTCTGGCAGGCGGCTGACAAGTAGTAGACCCATGTCTCAATATGTGACACAGTCATCAATATGCAAGCGTTATAAATACTTACAACAAGTTATAGTTCAGCCAGCTGCTGCTTGACTTTTGTTAGTAACTGGGTAAACACAAATGCAGATAACTTAGAAGAATTGAAGATCAAAGTTCTGGGTTTGTGTTTCTGTATTATGTGAGTTATTCTCCTCATGTTGTCAGAGTGATTTGAATGTTATTGAATGAAGTGACAATTTTCTAGTACTGTCATTACATTTCCGTACTTCATGATAACAACCTCTGCTGGGAGACTAAATCTCTCTAAGTCTTCCGTTCACAAAGTAAAAGAATTTTCCAAAATCAGGGCTGCTTTTCACTAAATTACTTGTCCTGTCACGTAATGTTTCTTGGTTCATTTCTTTTCCAATTTATTTCTCACTTTGTGGCTTTTTGTTAGAATTTTCTGCTACACATTAACCACAAATGTACTAAATTTTAGCGCATGCAAGCCCTTCTTAAAAACATTTCCCTTTTGTGCAGAAAACTGATTTTACCATTCAAGAAAAATCTAGTTGAACAAGATAAATTCAATTTCTTTTCATTTGGACTCTAGTTATTAATATAGAGGTTGGAAAAAATTAAAGCCAAAGAATTCAGTCAAAATTGTTACCAAAAATGCTATCAACCAAAATGGCTGTAAGAAGAACAGAATGCCCTTTAGCAGCAGCAATTACACATCGGGAAGTAGCAAATGACTCTTAACTTGAGACCCTTGTGTTTGATTTGCCGCTAATCAAGATTATAAAATTGATCAATATTATAATTTTTTTGTTACGCCATTTATCCAATTCACATATAGCTCTCAATGACCCTTAGCTTAAGACACTTTTGTATGGTTTAGAAGAAATTGACAGTGAGCTACTAATTGGGATTATAACACATCAAATTCATGTTTTTATTTTTTAGGCGTCATTTCTCCCATTCATCTATAACTCTGCATTTGGGTATGTTCAATTTTAATAGTCCATGAAATATTTCAACCGACAATCTTGTACTTGGAGTAGAGAATTTCTGGATAAAACTGTGTTTAAAATTTTTACCAACATTTCGGTTCACACTCCATGAACTATCAATAGCTTAGTCTTCCATTTTAGCTTAGTCTTAAATCTTACATTTTTCATTCTCTTACAGTGATGATGGTTCATGGAGTGTGAACCGAAACATCAGTCAAAAACTTAAACACAGTTTTATCTGTAAGCTCTTTACTCCAATAAATGGACTGTGAAAATACTATTGCTTTGTGAATGATTGTTGGTTCAATTCGGGAAGTTGCTTGGCTCACAAAGAGCCCACCAGGGATCAATTCTTGCTGCTGGCAAACCCTGATACATGAAAAGGGATGAGACCGGGATCGTGCCCCGGACAACTTTGGCGGAATAGATACCCCTAGGGCCTTGACTCTTAGCTTAAGATCACAGCATAAAACAATGATTCATAAAAATAAAATAAAAAATACTGTTGCTTTAATCTTGTAATTTATTAAACATTTCGCCTTACTGCTAATTGGGATTACACCATTGATTTCAAACAAGTTATTTTCTTTAGCATTTTCTCTTGTTCTATACAGATGGGTACGCTTGATTGTTGTACTCTATTAACAATTTCAACTCAGTACTAAATAGGCGTAAAAAATTGAACAAAACCATGTTTCTTTTTATAATTTTCTCAAATTCATTCATAATTCTGTATCTGGTTATGTTCAATTTTTGTAATCCATTAAAAAATTCAGCTGACATAAGGAAAATTTCAAGTTATAAGCAAAAAAAGGTACCTGAAATTGCTGGGGACCATAGGAAGAGCAGGGTAGAGAAATTGCAGAGCAAGGCATTGTATAATTGAAACATACACAGGTTTATTCGAAGGAAAAGATGTTTATTGCTGGTTCAGACCGAGCAGATGATAAGTAATACGTGGCGTTTTCGATCTCCATCTTTCGCCTCTCTTCCAAAAATTTAAAGAATGATATGCAATAACTAAATCGTTGTTTAAGAGGGCTGAAACCACACAAAAGATAAAACCAAGATATTATTATTATTATTATTATTATTATCTTTCTATGTTTACATTTAATTAGAGTTGTGTTTTGGGTATATCTATTTTTGTGTTAAAATTTTATATAATTAAGTTATATATAATTAAGATTAGAAATGGGTAAGATTTAATTTATTTTTGTATTTTGAAATTGTATATGATCATTAAAAAAATTTGTAGAATGTCAATAATTATAGATTTAGTAATTTATATTAATCTCATAAAAATAAGTATTAATAAAATATGTGTATTGATTTTAGGATGATTTATATTTGTTATGACGATGTCAAATTTATAATATTTAAGTAAATTAACATATAGCAAAAACTCTATAAATAACAAGCACATGGAGTGACTAAAGTGAAACTATACAAAAGTTAACACTATTACAAACTATAAAATTAATAAATTGTTTAGGCAAAAATGTAACGAATGTGTTGGCCAAAAAATCGATACTTGACCCATGTTTGCACATGTATGGTGTGACGCGGTTAATGGCAACCAGTATGTTGTATAATATTTTTAATACAACGTTGAGGACGATTAGTTATGTGGACATCTCAATAAATAGCCCGTACTTTGACGTAACCTGTCTATATCAACAACCTATTGAATTAATATTAAAATATTGTGTGTGACAGTTGTTTTTATTATTTTTTATAGTTTTCAAATCAAGTGCATTTAACTTTGCAATAAATATAATAGAATATGTTACAATAACACCTCCGAGAATATACTTTTATTTATGTTTTAAACTTTATAAAAACCTTATATTTTTATTTTGATATATATTTCAATCTATTTAATTCGTTGAAAAAAATCAAGGCAAGGACTAATAACTAGTAGTAACCCAAAGGTGAAAGTTACATTGATAAGGATGTAATTATCTATTTTATAAAAATGAGATTTCATAAAGTGAAAGATTGAAACATAATAAATCAATAGTTGTAACGCATTTAAAATCATGATTGTTGATTACATGTCAACTTTGTACATGAAGTATTAAGCAACAATAATTTTATATTTCAGGTGGAAGTGAGAGTGGAAAATAAAGTTGTGTTTATTCATATAGCTTGACAATATGTTGTGTAGGAAGGAGACATTTCATTTCATGATGAACTTGAGCAATGGCGAAGTGGTGGGAAAGGGCAAGGCCATACAAAGTATGCAAGTAGTGAAATATTTCAAGATGTGTTGAGTGATGACAGTAAGGGGCAATGAGAGGTATTTCAGATGATATAGAATGCTAATGGGCCCATATCATATATCAAACCTAGATTCAAGGTAACTAGTGAATCTATATGCCCTGCATCCATTACAAAGGGGTCCACAACATATTGATTGGTCGTTTTCTATTGTCAAGGGTGAGTGAGGATGTCATGAGAGATGATTTGATTTCGGCAAGACTCCACATCCGATGTGCAGCTTCAATCAATACTACAATGGCACTACTCAGAGACAACATTAAGGCTCCGAAATAAATAAATAAATATATATATATATATATATATATATATATATATATATATATATATATATATATATATATATATATATTTTAATTGATCGAGGGTATCATGACTTATCATTTCGTGTTGGAGGAACTGGCAACCAGGCATGCACTTAAACACGCGACAATTGGATGAGTTCATCACACTAATCACGTGGATGATGCATCGATGCTCAACCCATGCACCGCAAATAAATCAAGATTGTGCCTGTGACCTAGTAGTCACCAATGCAACCACATACTATTGAAGCCAACCCTAAAGGCTAAATTTATATATATTAATCATAAATATAATATAGTATAATAATATATAGCATATTATTATAAATAATTTTATTATATATTTATAATTATAAATATTATTAAATATATATATAATAATAATATATATTTGTAATAACACATAATAAAATATAATAGTGTATGATATATTATATATGTAATTAATTATTATAAATATATATTAGATATATTAAATTTATATATTATATTAATACAATATAATAGTTTTATTATAAATTATAATAAATATAGATATAATAATTGTTGATATTTTTGAGTTGAAGATATGAAAACATCTTGTATTTTAAGGGAGACCCATTAATTTTTTTGAAAAAGAGTTTTAAAGTGATCAAGAAACCTTTTTCATTTACCTAACGGAAACCAGAGATTTGGGTGTAATTTGTAACTTTAAAAAATGCAAAGTGCACCCAAAGCTCCACTTTCTATTTTTCATATACTTAGTGGAAACCAAATATTTGAGTGCAGTTTGCAACTTGCAAAGTGCACTCAAACATCCGCTTCCTACTGACCCAATGCCCAACAAAAATCGAAACTCTGGTTGCATTTTTCAACTATGCAAAATTGCAAAGTGCAATTGGAACCCCGTCTTCTGCTCTTACCTAATACCCACAAAAACCAGAACTTTGATTGCACTTTACAACTTTGTAAAGTTCCAAAGTGTAAATCGAGTTCTATTTTTTGTTGTTTGTAATACTTGTGAAAACCAGAACTCTGAGTGCACTTTGTAACTTTGCAAAAATGTTGATATTGTTGAGCCAAAAATATCAAAAATCTTGTACCCTAAGGGAGACCCATTAATTTTTTCAAAAAAAAAGCTTTAAAGTGATCAAGAAACCTTTTTCATTTACCTAGTGCAAACTGAAGATTTGGGTGCATTTACACCTTGCAAAATTGCAAAGTGCATCCAAACCTTTGCTTCTCATTTTTCATATACTTAGCAAAAACCAAATATTTGATTGTAGTTTACAACTTGAAAAGTTACAAAGTGCACCCAAACCTCTGTTTACTACTTACCCAATGCCCAACGAAAACTGGAACTCTAGTTGCACTTTGCAACTTTACAAATCGAAACCCTACCTTCTGCTCTTACCTAATGCCTATGGAAACTAGAAATCCAATTGCACTTTATAACTTTGCAAAGTTGTAAAGTGCAACTCGAGTTCCACTTTTCATCATTCATAATACTGGCAGAAACTGGAAATCCAAATGCAAAGTGCAACTCAAGTTTCGCTTTCCACCCTTACTCCCTACCCAGTAGAAATCGAAACTTCCACTACACTTTACAACTTTGCAAAGTTGTAAAGTGCAAATGAGGTTCCGATACCTCCTTCCTCCACCAAATGACTCAGCAAAAAGTGGAGATCCAAACGCAAATTACAAATTTGAAAACTTGTAAAATTGCATTATACCTCTGAAACCCCGCTTTCTTGTTATTTACCTAATCATCGCCCTAGTTAGCATTAAATGCAAGTTTTATTAAAAATTTAGGTATTTTGGGTCATTGTTTAACATTTTAAAAATTGAATTGGATCTCTCCATGCCAAGAAGACTACAAACTAGATGCCAAGCAAACACCAAGCAACGCCACACATGTCAGTTCGCCATTGCCATCCCCTACACACATAAAAATGGTATTCCTCTAGGTCATCACATTTTTGTCAAAGCACAGCTATTATTTTTTTCAGTTAAAGCAAAGCTTCCTTTTGAATTTACATAAGGGTTTTAGCTATGAAAATCTAGGCTTTTAATCTATTTTATTGTCTTGCTCACATTTTCCAGTATTGTATGTTTTTTTCCTATTTTCCTCATTTGTGTACTGTTAGACCAAGATTATTCTTTACATATTTTCTAAAAGGTCTAGGTTTTGTGTCATGTTATTGAAATACATAATATTCCCATAAGATTTTCCACACAAACTCTAGCGAAAACCCCTCTCGCTCTTGCAAGATCGAAACCCGTGGAGATCCTCGTTGCTAAAACACAAATGAATCCCTAACGGAGATTTTCCTTGCTCTAACAACTCTAAGTTCTTGTCAGAATTCTGACTTGCCTCTACAAACCAAAAACCCTGTTGGAACTTTTATCAGACTTTGTAAGTACAAATTGCAAGTCAAAACCCTGCCAGATGTTTCAACTGTAATTGTATGTCATATCTCCACCAAACTTTCTAGTTGCAATTACAAGCCCAAACCCCACCAACTTTGTAGTTGGCTTTCCCACACCAATTTTCATAGAATACATGTCTGTAAAGGAAATGAAGTTAAAGTTAAAGGGAGCCGATGTCTTATCCAACCTGGACTCAAATACAAATGAGATCACTGACATAGATCAAGGTCACACAGACCTAGCAGATTTATGGAACAAAATAAATGTTGAATTCAAAAATGATTGGATACAAAGCATCTATGACAGTGAGTTGCCCCATATAGAAACTTTTCCACTATTGGTACAGAGCTCTGAGCTTGTGCTCACAATGGACAAACACTATGATGTTGAGAAGAGGGAGGTGGTGAATGACAAAGGAAAGGAGATTTTGAATTTGGAACTCGATTTCATAGATATCATGTTCCCAATTCCAGAATACAAAATCTATCTAGATATAACCCCTAACTTTCTAATAAGTTCTATCAAGATAATAATAATGCATGTCTACAAGTTCTAAATAAATAATGGCTAAAAACCTCTAGGCCTATATCCACAAGAATGCCTAAAACACTGGCTATAATAGACTTCAAAGCTGAAGTAGGTGACATTATCATATTCTTGCATAGAGTTACAAGGAACCCAAATGCCAAGAACTATCAAAATTGAATGTATCAGTATATCTAGGTGATCCATCAAAACAAACAATACATCCATTGAGCCCAGTTGATTTTTGACTTCATTCACAAACAATTGATGGAAGTCCAAATTACAAGCAAGTTTTATATGACCGCATACCTGGTCTATATATTAGTAAAAGGGAGGGCATTCCCAGGATTGAACAAAGTGCCTGATTAAGTCAACAAGGTCTTTAACTATTACCCTAACCTCATCCTTAAGGCAAACAAACATCATTTCAGAAGAGTCAATGATGTTCTCATTTACTGCATCGTAATTATGTTTGAAAAAGAGATAGAGAAAATAAGCTTTTTTGATCCTGCAACATTTAAAATCATAAATTGGGGTTCATATTTCATTCAATTCTCAACATATCTATACATCAGAGTGGGAGGTTTTAGTGGTTGTCCCTACACCCTTCCAAGCTATGTAAGCAACAAATGGGCCTTGATGGAACATGTGAGGCAACTTGAAAAAACTTGAAAGTTATTATCAAGCAGGCATAAGGCAGGGATCCACTTCCCTATCAGTATAAGAAGATACACCTGCCCATCTCTATCAAAAGCTAAAAAGTGTTGATGTCGAGATGACCCAAATGACCTTAAGAGCTCTCGATGCAAGGCCATTATATGATGGGATTGGCCATATTACTAGTATAGTGGGTGTCACCACATATTCCCACATTCCTTTATATGAAGATTACTAGGAAGATATGCAGGATGAAGATGAAGTAAGGTTGAGAGATTATTCTAGAATGACCCTGGAACAAATCAAAACTAGTAACATAACACCAGTCCCTGAGGATTTGAAAGATGATAAGTCACTAGTTGATAGGGTGTATTATGATAATAAAATTTGTCTCCACCCTCTTCCAATGGTCAAGTAGTCTATACCTAAATCCTTCTCATAGATGGATAGGACCACCCAAGTTATAAACAGAACAATAAATTGGCTAAGGAGCAAAGGGGTCAAGATAACCAAAGATACCCTGAGTATCAGTGACAAGTTGAGAGAAGTAAAGGCGAAGGGTATGGAAACAACAATAGAAGGTTCCACATTGGAACCCAAATAGACTAGATAGATAGGACAATTGTGTCACATCAGTAAAATGCAAAAAGGGGACCTTCCAGCAGCCAAGAGATAACATCACAACCAATGGATCAACCAAGGTCAACTTCTATAGAGGACACAACTATTGTTTAAGCAACACAAATAGTTTCCCCTCATGTATCCACTATTCAACCAACCACAATACTCCCTCCTTATATCTTCACTACCTAGTCAGCTCAAACATCTACACCTCCTATCTCCATTAGTCCAACAATGCAAGTAATTACACCTTTACCTGACCCACCTGTGCAAGTAGCTCCCTTGACAAAAATTCAATCAACATAGTTGTACATTCAACTCCACCTTCACCTCCATCTTCTGCAGTCACTTCCACCTCATCCCCAATATCCACTACCACTCCATTAATCACTAATACGACCCAACATTACATGGTTACAGATTCAATCATTCTGACTACAACCCCACTATCCATCCCAACCACTAGGATATATATCACTTCATTTTCGTCTCCCATCACACTCCCCATTTCATCTACTCTTAGCATTCCCACTATGTTGATTGATTCATTTTTTGCCTTAGTTTCACCCTTTCACAAGTTCCCCTATTCCAACTACCAGTGCCTACCCTTCCACTTGCATCACTCCCAACTTCCACACCCCTGATAAGCACATTTATACCCACTTCACCCATTCAAGTACCCATTTATTCCACTCCCAAAACAATCCAAGCCCCCACCAAGGAGGTGGAGATAAAAGGACCCACTAATATAACTATTGCTACTCAACCCATATATGGGAAAAAAATGGCCAAATCATCAATCGAGGATTATGTGATAACATTAGTGATAGATACATAAATTGTCATAGTAATCGCTAGTGTAGCAACTTCAACTACATATTCATAGATGATAGTGTCAGATTCATAGGTTTTCACTCCAAGTTGGCTAACGCAATCATTAGCAAAAAAGTGAAAACAAATGGTGTCTCCCTGTACTCTAGACTTTGGTCTTTTAGAGTCATCTAAATGACCAAAGATAGGCCCCAAGACCATATCTAAAATATCATATGATGTAGTGGGGGAAAGATATGTGGAAATGGCAGTCCTCCCACCAGATAAACAAAAGAAAGATCTAGTGGTGGGGGATTATCTAATATCTAAAGTGCACTTAGGTCATCTGATAAGAGAAGGATTGAAGCATGGTGTTCAATCAAGTACTATCTCTCTTTTTGAGAATATGAACAGTGACAAGGTCACTAAAGATGAACTAAAAAATAAAGTTGAGCAGTCGACAACTACCTTGAGGAAGTTCATCGAGCCAATAAAGATCAGCTGAAGGGTGAGAAGAAAAATATCATAGTCAATGAAGAAGACTATGAGTGAGTAGTCATCTCAGAAAGCAAAGCATTAAATATCTAAAAGGTATGCAATACTTTCAAAAAGCAAGATTTTATTATATTGTGTCAAGAATTTGATAATAACTTTGCTCGGAGTTATAAATATCTAAGGGGTTTCAACCCTAGCTTATCTTAACACACAATAGAACATAACCCAAATACCAAGCTTGTTAGACAAAAATAGAGACCAATCAATCTAAAAATAGAACCCTTACTGAAGAGTGAGTTGTCCAAACTGATAGAGGTTAACATCATTTTCCCTATCAAACACTCATCATGGGTTGCTATTTTGGTCCCTATAAGGAAAAAGAATGGTGAAATCAGGATTTGTGTAGATTTCAGGGATCTAAATAAGGCATCTTTAAAGGATAATTATCCTCTTCCACCCATGGAGCAAATATTTCAAACTGTATCAGGATATAAAAGGTTTTTTCTTCTAAACAGTTATTTTAGATATAACCAAATCCTAGTACATGAATTTAACAGTTCAAAACTGCTTTCACTACAAAATGGGAAACATATGCCTATAAAAAGATGCCTTTTGGTCTAACTAATGTTGGTGCTACATTCCAAAGAGCAATGGATATGGCTTTCAAGGGTTTGATAAATGAGATGACCCTGGTGTACCTAGATGACATCATTATTTATTCAAAACATGTTGGTGACCACCTAGATCACCTTAGGAAAGTTTTTGAAAGGTGTAGAGAATTTGAATTTTCCGTCAATCCAAAAAAGTGCATTTTCATATTTTATGAAGGGAAACTACTAGGACACATTATTTTAAAAGAGGGTCTCGCAATAGACCTAGAGAGAGTGAGTGTTATATCTTCACTAGCACTTTCGAGCCATAAAAAGGGATTACAAAGTAACCTAGGAAAGATCAATTTCATAAGAAGGTTTGTTCCAAATTTTACCTTCATGGCCAAGCCAATTACTGTCATGCTTAAGAATGGGGTCGGTTTAAGTTGGATAAGGGAAGGAAAAAATAGTTTTGAATCCATCAAACAGGCTATTTCTCAAGCTCCTACCCTAGTCAACCCCAACTACAAGAATGATTTCATTCTCTATGCTTTTGGAGGGGAAGGTAGTGTATTAGCTATTCTAACCCAATAAAATAAAGAATAATTGGAGTAGCCTATATCCTTTTTTAGTAAATACTTGAAGGATTACGAGGAAAAGTACAGTTTTATTGAGAAACAAGTATTTGCCATAGTAAAATCTCTCATAAAGATCAAGCACATGCTCTCCAATAATAAAATTCATTTGATGGTTAGTCACCAAAGCATCAACAAGTTCCTATTGAGTTGGGAAATAATGAGAAAAGATCAGGTTTGATCACAAAAGTCATGGAATATGACGTGAACATCAAAATAACAAAGCTCATAAGAGGAAAGGGCTTATGTGAACAACTTGCTTTTGATATAAATATTACTAATGTAATATAGATACAATATACATTCAATAGGCATTCCAAATAACCACTTAACATCTTATCAACAGTTGGATCAGTGACATGACTATTTTCCTACAAATTAGCAAATACATGCATGAGCTCCAGCAGTCCAAGAAGAGGTACTTCAAACTCTAATATATTCCTTATATTCTTGTTGATGAGGTATTATTTAAGAAAGATATGAATAGAGTTATGTTGATTTGCATTAAGCATATTCAAATTCCTAAGGTGCTCGAGGATTTCATGATGGTTCATCAGGTGGCCATTTCTCTGCAAGAACCACTGCCATCAAAATAATGAGGGTAGGCTACTATTGGCCTGACCTATTTAAATATGCTCATAAATGGGTGTAGAATTGTGAGAAATGTGCTTACTTTGTAGGCAAGTAAAGACTAGTATCTCTCCCTCTCAAACCAATCCAAGCTGACCATTCATTTGCCCAGTGGGGATTGGATTTCATTGGCATGATCAATCCACCATCGAGTGTATGCCACAAATGGGTCCTTCCAGCAATTGATTATTTCACTAGATGGACTGAAGCATCTGCATTGAAAGATGCCAGAAAGACATCTATCCTAGAATTCATGGATGGTATTGTCACTATATTTGGTGTTCCTTACACCATTATCTCATACAATGCTAAAGCTTTTGTGAGCACTCAGGTGAGTGAATGAGCAATAAGTCATAATGTATACCTAAATACCTCATCTAATTATTACCTGTAAGGTAATGGCTTGGCCAAATCTACCAACAAAAATCTTATAATGATTATCAAAAAGATAATGGAAGATAACCAAAAGATGTGGCACATTAAGTTGAAATCAACATTTTGGACTGACAGGGTCACTTCCAAGAGAGCTATTGGCAATTCTCAATTCATGTTGATCTATGCAAGGGAAGCTAGAATTCCACTGTCAATTGAGTTACCATCTCTAAAACTCAATCATCAGTTAGACTTGATCAAAAATTATGAAATGACCATACGCTTGGTGGAACTCATGGAGCTAGAAGAACTTATGAACCAGTCGATGCAAGTTCTAGAAGCAAATCAAGCTCAAATATAGATAACTTTCAAAAAAATATCATCTAAAAAGAACTCCAACAAAGGAGACATGGTCCTAAAATGGGATGCTAAAAGATCCAACTAAGCAAGCATACAAAATTTTATGCAATATGGAGTGGTCCATACATCATAACTCAGTACAAAGGAGCCAATGCATTCCAGCTATCCAGGCTCAGTGGATCGAAACTACCTATCCCAGTCAATGGGATATACCTTAAAACTTACTTTTGAGGCTGGAAAGGTTTCCAAAATATTTTATATATTAAGTTTAGTTGGTTTTCCCAAATAAGTGCTTTTGCATAGGTCTGTAACTCATTGGGATTTTATACCCTTAGTTTGTTTTTATTTATTTTTTACCTGTTTTGTTCTTATTTAGACAATTCCTAGTTTTTTCCTTCTCCAGCTAAAGGGTGTTAAAACTTAAAATGACTCCATGCCCAATGAACTAGATGGCTACTAGAAATAAATTGATTAATAGGTAATCACCCCATAGAGGTTGCCAAAAATGTTGATATTTTTGAGCCAAAAATATCAAAACATCTTGTACCCTAAGGGTGACCCATTATTTTTTTGGGAAAAGAGCTTTAAAGTGACCAATAAACCTTTTTCATTTACCTAGCATATATTAGAGATTTGGATGCAGTTTGAAACTTACAAAATTACAAAGTGCACCCAAACCTCTGCTTTTTATTTTTAGTATACTTAGTGGAAATTGGAGATTTGGTTGTAGTTTATAACTTACAAAGGTGAAAAGTGCACCCAAACCTCCACTTCTCGTTTACCCAATGCCTAGCAGAAATTGGAACTCTGATTACACTTTGCAACTTTACGAAGTTGTAAAGTGCAATTGAAACCCTGCTTTTCGCTCTTACATATTATGAATGATAGAAATTAAAACTCCAATTGCACTCTATAACTTTACAAAGTTGCAAAGTACAACTTGAGTTCTACTTTTTGTTGTTCATAATTCCTATGGAAACCAAAACTTTGAGTGCACTTTGCAACTTTGCAAAGTTTCAAAATGCAACTCAAGTTCTGCTTTCTGCTCTTCCTCCCTCCCCAATGGAAATTGGAACTTCGACTACACTTTGCAACTTTACAAAGTGCAAATGAGGTTCTGATACCCACTTCTTCCACCAAAAAACTTAGTGAAAAGCAAAGATTCAAATGTAAATTACAAATTTGCAAACTTATAAAATTACAGTATACCTCTGAAACCCTGCTTTCCCTTTGTTTATCCAACCACCACCCTAATTAGCATTAAATACAAGTTTTATTAATAAATTTAGGTTTTTTGGGTCATTATTTAACATTTTGCAAATTGAATTGGAGCTCTTCATGCCAAGAAGCCTACGAACTAGACACCAATCGATGCCAAGCAAACACCAAACAATGCCACATGTGTCAGTCTACCATTGCCATCCCCTACATGCATAAAAATGGTATTCTTATAGGTCATTCACATTTCCATCAAAGCACTACTATTATTTATGTTAGCTAAAACATAACTTCCTTTTGAATTTGTTCAAGGGTTTTAACTATGAAAATCTAAGGTTTTTATCCAATTTACCATCTTGCTCGCATTTTACAGTATTATCTACTTTTTTATTATTGTCCTTATTTGTGTATTGTTAGACCAAGATTATTCTTTACATATTTTTAAAAAGGTCTAGGGTTTGTGTTGTGTTATTAAAATCCAAAATATTCCCATAAGATTTTCCACACAAACTCTGGTAGAATCCCCTCTTGCTCTTGCAAGATCAAAGCCCGTAGAGGTCCGAATTGCTAAAACATAAATGAATCCCCGATGGATATTTTCCTTGCTCTAATAACTCTAAGTTCCCATCAAAAATCCAACTTGCCTCTATAAACAAAAAACCCCATCGAAACTTTCATCAGACTTTACAAGTGCAAATTGCAAGTCGAAACCCCACCATACATTTCAACTGCAATTGCATGTCATATCTCCGTCAGACTTTCTAGTTATAATTACAAGCCAAAACCCCACCAACTTTGTAGTTGGTTTTACCATGCCAATTTTCCTAGAATATGTGTTTGGAAAGGAAATGAAGTTCAAGTCAAAGGGACTTGGTGTCCCATCCAGCCTGGACTCGAATACAAATGAGATCACCAACATAGATCTAGGTCATATAGACCTAGCAAATTTTTGTAACATAATAAATGTTGAATTTAAAAATGATTGGATACAAAACATCTACAATAGCAGTTACCCCAGGCATAGACTTTTCCATTATCAATATAGATCCCTGAGCTAGTGCTCACAATGGCAAAA
Organism: Torreya grandis; assembly: GCA_037957365.1. Taxonomy (NCBI): domain Eukaryota; kingdom Viridiplantae; phylum Streptophyta; class Pinopsida; order Cupressales; family Taxaceae; genus Torreya; species Torreya grandis. The sequence goes on from JARHVA010000507.1 coordinate 2,703,302, forward strand.
CACTATGATGTTGAGAAGAGGGAAATGGTGAATAACAAAGGAGAGAAGATTCTGAATCTAGACCTCAATTTCATAGATATCACATTCTTAATTATAGAATATGAAAGCTATCTAGATATAACCCCTTACTCTTCTAAGAAGTTCTATCAGGATAATAATACTGCATGCCTACAAGTTCTAAATAAACAATGGTTAAAAACCTCTAGGCATACATCCATAAGAATACCTAAAATACTGGATATAACAGATTTCAAAGATGAAGTAGGTGACATTATCATACTCTTGCACACAGTTACATGGAACCCATATGCCAAAAATTATCATAATTGGATATACTAGTATATTTGGGTGATCCATCAAAACAAACAATACATCCACTAGGCCCAGTTGATTTTTGACTCCATTCATAAACAATTGATGGAAGTCCAAACTACAGGCAAGTTTTATATGACCTCATACCTGGTTTATATATTAGTAAAACTGAGGGCATTCACAGGATTGAATGTAGTGCCCGATCAAGTCAACAAGGTCTTTAACTATTACCTTGACCTCACCTTTGAGGCAAGCAAACAACATTTTAGAAGGGTTAATTATGTTTTCATATACTTTATCATATTATGTTTGAAAAGGAGCTAGAGAGGAGAAGATTTTATGATGTTGCAACATCTGAAATCATAAATTGAGGGTCATATTTCATTCAGTTCCCAACATATTCATACATCAAAGTGGGAGGTTTCAGTAGTTATCCCTACACCCTTCCAAGGTATGTAAGTGACAAATGGGCCCTAAGGGAACTTGTGAGGCAACTTGTAGAACCCCATAAGTTATTATCAAGTAAGCATAAGGCAGGAATCCACTTCCCTATTAGTATAGGAAAATACACCTACCCTTCCATATCAAAAGCTAAAAGTGTTGATACCAAGATGACGCAAATGACCTTAAGAGCTCTCGATGCAAGGCCATTCTATGATGTGACTAGCCATATTACCAGTATAGTGGGTGTCACCACATCTTCCCAGATTCATTTTTATGAATATTAGTAGGAAGATATGCAGGATGAATAAGAAGTGAGGTTGAGAGATTATTCTAGAATGACCCTGGAACAAATCAAAATGGCATCGGTCCTTGAGGATTTGAAAGAGGATGAGTCAGCAGTTGATAGGGTGTATTATTATAATAAAATTTATTTCCAACCTCTTCCATTGGTCAGGTGGTCTATACCTGAATCCTTCTCATTGATGGATGTGACCACCTAGATTACAAACAGAACAAGAAATTGGCTAAGGAGCAAAGGGGTCAAGATAACCAAAAAGACCCTAAGTATCAATGACAAGTTGAGATAATTAAAGGAGAAAGGTATGGCAATAGCAATAGAAGGTCCCAACAACAAAACCCAAGTAGACCAAATAGAAGGCCAATTGTGTCACACACGTGAAAGCAGAATTAAAAGGCAAAAAGGGGACCTTCCAGCAGCCAAAAGACAACATCACAATTGATGGATTAACCAATGTCAACTTCTATAGAGGACACAACTACTGTTCAACCAACATAAATAGTTCCCCCTCCTTTATCCACTATTTAACTAACCACAATACTCCCTCCTTCTGTCTTCACTACCCAGTCAAATCAAACAACTACCCCTCATATTTCCACTAGTGCAAGTAATTGCACTTTCACCTGACCTACCTATGCAAGTAGCTCCCTTGAAAGAAATCCAATCAACACAATTAGACACTCAAACTCCACCTTCACCTCCCTATTTTGTAATCACTTCCACATCATCCCCAATATCCACTACCACTCCATTAATCACTAATACCACCCAATAGTGCATGATTGTGTATTTAGTCATTTTGACTACAACCCCACTAACCATCCCAACCATTGGGATAGATATTGCTTCATTTTCATCTCCCATCACACTCCCCATTTCATCTACTTTGAGTGTTCCCACTACATTTATTGATTCATTTATTACCTTGGAGTCCACCCTTCCTCAGGTTTCCCTATTTTAACTACCCATACCTACCCTTCCACTCGTGTCACTCCTAGATTTCACACCCTTGATAAGCACATATATACCCACTTCACACATTCAAGTACCCATTTCTTCCACTCCCATAGTAACCCAAGCCCCCACCAAGGAGGTGGAGACAGAAGGACCCACTGATACAATTGTGGCTACTCAACCCATAAATAGGAAAGAGATAGCCAAATCATCAGTCGAGAATTCAGTGGCAACATCAGTGGAAAATATAACACTTATCACGATAACCACTAGTGTAGTAACTTTAGCTACAAATTCATAGATGACAATGTCAGATTAATAGGTTGTCACTCCAAGTTGGCTAACACAATCAGTAGAAAAGAAACATAAACAAATGGTACCTCCCAACACTCTAGACTTTGGTCTTTTGGAGGCTTCCAAATGACTAAAGACAAGCCCCAGGACCATATCCAAAATATCATATGATGTAATGGGGGAAAAATATGTGGAAACAATAGTCCCCCCACAAGACAAGTAGAAGGCAGATCTAATAGTGGGGAATTATCAAATATCTAAAGTACACCTAGGTCATCTGACAAGAAAATGGCTGAAGCACGATGTTTTGTCAAGTATCAACTCTCTTTTTGAGAAGATGGACAGTGACAAGGTCACCAAAGATGAACTAAAGAATAAAGTTGAGTAGTTGGCAATTGCCTTGAGGACATTCATCGAGCCAGTATCCTAGCCAACTCAATATCTTTCTCAATTACTTAATAAAGAAACATTTGAAGTAATGATAGAGATTGGTAACATGAGAAGGGCCACAAAACACTGGGTTGGTGAACTCATAACAAAAGGAAACAAAGTGATAGAGTTGGAAATGAACTATTATAAGACTCTGAAGGATGATCATGCATCTCTGAAAGTAGAGATAAGCAAATATGAGGAAGAGATTGAAATATTGAACCTATTCTTTTCAAAATTATAGGCTATTGACCCAATTGAGATTGACACCCTCATATCAAAAATGATATTGAATAGTTATATAGAACATGAAGCGCTGAATAGGGCAGCGCATTTCAGAATTAGGATACTCACTGAGGGTATTAATAAGGCCAAAATTATATGTGATAAGGCCATGTATATAATTTATGACATTGAATATTTACTTGGTAAATTGTCATGTGAAGCAACAAATCATCAAGATCAATTCTTTCCTGTTTAAGAGATTTAGGACAAATTCAAGGAGGTAATCAAGAGAGAATCAACATAGGATACAACCTTCAACTTGAGTTCCATCCATCGATTCATCAGATATCAAAATATACTAGATCAAATGGGAAAAGGTACTCAAGTCTACAAAGCTACATATAAAAAACTCTCTGAAGTGATAACAGAATGTGAGATCAACAACCTTTACACCCTTGGTCCTGATGAAGAACGCCTTCAAGAGTTCTTCAATAGCTTCGATGCTTATATCGAGAAGATACAAGCAAAAAAGGATAAGGAATCTTCAGAGGTCATGGTTGTGGACTAATTTTTTCAATTAATTGTAAAACAAAATTATGTAAATTGCATTCTTTATGTTAAGAAACATTGTAAAGTTTCAAGTCGTAAATTACAACTATCATTTTCAATTATCATTTTGTTAGGGTTTAAGCTGTAAAAGTGAAACTTGTAATTTGCACCTTTTCTTTCAACAAGGTTTGAATTGCTTCACTTGCAAAAACTCATGTTGTAATTTACACTTTTCTTTTAGTCAAGATGAATGACTTAAAAAGTTATATAAGTTTTCACTTTAAATTACAAATTAGGTTTTGCAAGTTACAACCTAAAATATCTAAAAGCATTCAATATTTACCAAGGAACGGTTCATTTTGGTGCCTCATTCCTTGGGAGAGATAACAACATCACAACTCAAAGAAGAAAGGGTTCAACTGGAAGATTTCAATGGATTTTTCCAACACTTGTTGAAGCACCCAACAGTTGCATGCTTCTTTTTCAACCTTCTACTCCAGTAACAACACCATTCTAAGCTAAAGAGGAGAATGTTTGCATGAAGTTTTCTGAATTTTCTTGCTCTATGACTGGCGTAAGGTTTTGTTAACTTCCTCTATTTCAATAGAGTATTTTTATATAAATATGGGTACCCTAGCATAACCCATCTATCTTTTTGATGTTAGAGAAATTATTTTGCATTTTGAAGAACCAATCTATATGTTGTAACCTAGAGAAAGTTGATAGACTGAAGTTTTGTCTTCCTTGTGTTGTGTCTTCTTTGTGTATGTATGACTATTTGTCAAGTTTGTGAATGCTTTGATTATTGTTTTAATCATATAGTTTGATATGTGGTATTATCTCTTCCCTTTTGAAAGCATGTTGATGAAAAATAAAGAAAAATGTTCCTTATTTGATAAAAGTTCAAAATTACCTTTGATTTCATATTTGTGCAAGATCGTGCTTTAATAAACTTAGCATATTAAACATTCAACTATGTTTAAATAAAACAAGCATTAATTTCCACTATACTATTTGGTGCAATCACCATTTTTTAGTTTTTTACTCATTTTGAAACTCTTTTCCTCGTAAGTCAAACCCTAGTTAGGAGAAATATCTCTAAGAGGCAGTAATTTGATGTGAATTGGTCATATACCAATTGCACTAAGCTTAGTGAAAGGAAGTTGGCCTTCTTCGGAGGTTCACCTCAATTCACTAAGATTCTACAGCTTGGAGGTGATCCCATTGTGTCATTACATTTTATACGTGTTGTAACTCACACTACTCAAAATACTACAAATACAAGAACGAGTGAAAAATCTAATTGATAACAATAATATATAAATATATCCTAACGATGATAGCCTAACAAGTTGAGTGTTAGGAGTGGGAGGTCTCAGGGTCCATTCTTTGGGATGCCCACTCTCTAGCATTGTTCCCATACTAAGCTATAGTAGGCTATTCATGAAAAGTATCCAAATGCAATGGACTATCGGCTCGTTATTCAATGCAATGGAGGTCGGCACGTGGCTTGAAACCTATATTCAATATGACAAAGCAAGTCCACAATGCATGGCTAGGGATATTATTTATCGTTGGTTTGATGGCATTCCAATTATAAAAAAGTCTTAACCCAACATTTTGAAAAATGCCAATGAGTTTTGGGTGAGTTGGTTAAATGGTTTGGTTATTCCAAGCCTCACCCAAGTTCAAATATCTATAAAGGCATATGAAGCCAGTTATGGTCATTTACATCCTTGAGCCTAGTTATGGCCATTGTTGGAACTTGGGTCATCCCTGGTCGTTGGAGTGATTTTCGGGTCGGTTGTCCCTGTTGTTGGAAATTGGGTCATCCTTGGCCTTAGGTACGATTATTGGGCCAGTTGTGGCTTGGTAGTTGTTAGTAATAGCTGGTAATATCTCATACTTGTGGTACTTATATCAAATAGAGATCTAGGTCCCCGATTATGTCTCATAGCAGTTATGGTCCTGGTAAAAAACCATTAACCTAACCAAAAAAACTATATAAATATAAAATAATATTATAATAACACATAATATTATAATAATGTTATTAGTCCTTACCAAAATAAGTCTATAAGAATCAATTTTTAATTAATTAGTTTTTATTTAATTAATTAGAAAATTTTGAAATACATATTATAATAAAATTATAAAGTTCTACTGAGGGATGTGGGTGAGTTGGTAAAGTGACATGGTTGAAACAAGTCCCATCCATGTTTAAATCTCAAATGGTATTGGAGGCCAGTTGTGGTTGATCATTAGTATTGGGCCAATTGTGACTGTTGATGGTATTCTCAAATCGATTATGACCGTTCGTTGGTATTCTTGAACCAATTATAACCATTATTAATAATTTTAGTACTTGAAGATATAAATCCCCGATTGTATGGTCCAATAAAAAACATCTATATAACTAAAGGCCTCAAAAAAACCCCATATTAAAAAAAAAAATGATAAAATTCAACATATTAATATAAATATATTCCCTAAAAGTTATTTAAGTATATACCTATTAAATACTTAATCATTTAATATGGTTACAAATATTCTTCATTTAATTTTGGTGGTGGACTCAACATTTTTTAATTATCACAATTTTACAACTAATTTAATGATAAATATATAATTACTATTTTTTAAATCAAACAATTGATTAAATTATTTTTAACCATTTATTCTTTTTCACAAATTTATTAAAAATTACAATTATTAATGATTAATAACCCTGTGAATCCAACTTAAAAAGACAAAAATGATATTTCTCTCTTTTTTGAACTAACGGTTAATATTTAGAATATGACAAAAGTTACTATTTTTCTTACCTAATAGAGAGCTATTTACCCAAGTTTCTTACTTTGAACGGTTTAGATCTTTCTATCTTTCTTACTTGGACGGTTTAAATGAAATAGCACTATATTAAACTCCCTGACAAAAGTTGCTATTTTAAAAGAATTGTGAAGGAACCACGTTTCATGCCCCAATGTACTAAAATGGAAAAGACAATTAAGGTAATTATTGTCAAACATATACGACCAATATTATTTTTTATTTTTGGATAATTTTCTTTTTTAAAATTATTAATTAAATATATTTCTAAAATTTTATAAAAAAATATTTATCTGTATGTAATAATTATACATTGCAAAATTTAAATAGGGATTTATGTTAACAACATGTGTTACTTTTAATTTTTATATTTGAATGATGTTAAAGAGAGACGAACTCCACAACATCAAGACTAATATATTGATTTTAGCCCCACAATTCAAAGACCCATATGATACGTGGTTTCCGAGTAATAAAGATAATATTTGTCCAGCTAAACTAGACCCTGTGTTTAGAGAAAATATTTATATGTTATTTTATATTTATCAGGGCCCACCACCATTTGTAACTTTTATTTATTATTATAATAAATAAATTATATTTTTTAATTTAGAAATGCTTACATTATCTATTTATTATTAACACAACTTATATTGTTATTACTGAGCCATAAATATTGCAACTTGGACATATTTACGATAATTTTTAATTTAATTATTTCTTTTCCAACACCACTAAATTTCATCATGGAGTAATTACCAATCAATGTTTTTTTCAAAGATTTAAATGATATGCTAAGTTTGTCTCTTCATATCCTCCACCAATGAGTGTCCCTTCCTAATATGTAACCTTTTTCCTATTGACTACAAGTTTGCCTCATAAATGCCGCAAATTAACTATGACACAAGTTACATTATAATTTCTAATGCAATTGACACATTAAAGGTAAGGAATAGTCACTACGCGACCCTTGTTAAAATAGTATAATAATAATAATATATTTATATTATTAAGTATTATAAATATAAAATAATATACAATATTACAATAATTGTATTATAATAATATATATATTATTAAAAAAAAAAAAATGATACTTAGTGTTTGGGGGGCTTGCCCGTATAATAATAATGAAATGACAAAAAGTGGAGAAAGTATTGGAGGATCCACAATACTTGTGTCTAGAAGATAACTCTTTGTCATAAATGACCAAAGAGGGTATGAAAACAAAGAACATACTCCGTGAAAACAAAGAAAGACAAACTCTTTGTCAAAGCCCAGATAAACAACACTCTAGAAACTTCAAAGATCCAAAACTCCAAACCTCCATTCTAAAAAAACTAGGAGATCTAAACTTCCAAACCACTGGAAGACCCAATCGAGCCAACATAACTCAACTCAAGCTCAAATAACCATTATCCAAACCCCACAAGCAGTGCCTTCTCTCTTTCTGAATCCAATACAAATAAAAAGGCCCAACACATACAACTAAAAAGGACATAACTAACACAGGGATAAATTAGCCTAAAACCCTGGAGGAAGCAATTAATGAGAAGAGATGGGGTTTCTTTCCCCACTTCCTAGGAGAGAAAAGGGAACTAATGACTTTTTAAGAGCCCGCTACCACCTCCCTCTGATCTTTATCACTCTTGGATTTATGGCCTCGCTTTGTAATCCTTCCACTACTGACTTACTTCATAATGATTGAACAAATTAAGGGAATATCCACAGGATTATCTATTGCATCCTCAATTGCAAATGGATCCCCAACGGTTTGATCTGCCTGATCTTCCAAATCCTTGAGGGCCACCACATTAATAACATCCTTCATAGATTCACACAACATAGAATCTAGAACACATGATTCTTTTGTAATGGATTATGTCTCCTTCAAAATTGGTTTGAGGGTTCATCTGATCAAAGTTTTTCACATAATTTTATCGCAAAGAGGAATCAACCCTACCCTAATTGAAATGAAAAGAATCCACATCCATAAAAATAGTACTCAATTTATGACCATTATGCCTTAATATCATCATCGAAGGACTCTCGGGCTTGGGGCACCACACCTTGTTAGATGTATAACTACGTAAGGGAGAATGAATCTTTTAATGCTTGGGTTGATGACATAGAAAACAAGTATGATCTTCCACCTTTGTGTGTTACAACCAAGAGCCTCTAAGAGACTAATGTCGAATGAAATGGGGTAGGGGAAAGGAAGGATCAACAAAGATACAAATTCTTTCAAATGATGCAAGTGATCTTTCTTAGTGACTTTATCGATTAAAACCATCTTTTTGAGAGAGCATTTAATTTTGGTCAACAATCTTTCCTCCCAGAACTCTAACGGTGAGGCATACATTCAAATCCCTCTTAAAGAGAACCCAAACTCAACAGTGACAACATTGAAGTTGGGGACCCAAGGTTGCATGTAGAACCCAAAAGACTCTAAAAACTCAAGGTAGTTGCACAATGTAGCAAATTTTAGGTTAGCATGGGTAAAGATCACCACAAAATAACCTTAAGAAAAAAACATAGTTTGCAAACATCCACCTAGTTCTCCAAGCACCATTTATCTATCTCTGATGTCAACATCTGCTTCCCACTGAATTTATCAATTAGGGCACAAAAGGATACCAATTTGATTTCCTTTGATATGGAGATATTAGAAAAATCCACTTGAAAGTAATCACCTCTCCATTATTAACCCCCACTAAACCTAGGTCAAATTGATTCTCCAACCTAGGTTGTTTCCCTAGATCCTGAATAACCTCATTCCCACAATTATTTGCTTCCATCCTTGAGATTGAAATACTTTACCTTTGAGCCAGTTGAGGGAAGGCACTTGGATGGTCAAGGAGAATCAGTGACTTAAAGAAATTTCTATAGTAGTGAAATGGATTTCTAGCATTGATACATTCAATAAAAATTAGGGCACTTACCCCTTTGTCCACACCCAACCCAACCTGCTTCACCATGCACAATTGTGATGGATTTTTAAGCTTTTTGCTAGTGAGGAAACCTCCTCATAGACCTTGGGAAAGACCCTTCTCATCACCATAACTTGCTTCAATGCCTTCCAGAAACTCATTGTCGCTAATGCCCCTACTTCTACTCTTGCTCCTCATTGCCTTTGTTTTATTTTATTTATTATTAATTTTTTTATAAGTAAAAAAAAAGGGAAAAAGCCCATCTATTATAGATAATTAATCAAAAACCCTGAGAAAACTAGGGAAATACACCAGGAGTATAAAAATCTAAAAGAGCAAGATGTTATGTAGCATCGAAGAAACTGAAAAGGGAAACTAGTCTTTATCAGAGATTACTATATCAACATTTTTATTTCCAACAACACGAGTATCTTCTTCAAGGTTAATAATAGCCAAGGAACCCACCAAGTGAATCTTATCAGTGCCATTGCCTTTATCAGAGTCCAAATTTGATCGAGTCAAGTTTCTATTAGGTGGTTGAAGTGATCAACATCTTCAAGCACAACAAGAGAATTGCTAGCACTAAAAAGGATGGTTTAAATGCCAAAAAGTTGGGTAACTTTGAGGGTGTCCAAGTGGGCATTAGACTGACCAGTATCCTATAGATCCTTGATAATAGCCTCCATCGAAGCCACCAAAGAGCTGCCACTGAGATGAGTAGAAAGTTGGGCACAAAGCAGGTTCATGACCATCCACTTCAGCAACTTCTCATCCTTCACACCTTCCAAAAAAGTTTTGTATAAGAAGTCCAGAGCTTCTTGGGCCATGAAACGAGTCTTTTTATCCAGGAGGGAGCCAGAGTCAAGCAAGTGCTAGAGCTTCAAGTCGTCCACCAGGCCCAAAAAAGAGGAATGGACATCTTCAAGGGAGTATTTATGTAGTAAAATTTTGTTCATCTCATTGACCAAATTGATGACAGAAGCCTTACCTTTTGCTTGCCTGGTTCTTTTGTGATTAGAGCCTCCCGAATCCATTCTGTCAAGGAATTTAGCATCTAATAATCGAGAGCAAAAATCATAGAAGAGAGTAAAATGCACAAAGAGGAGAGCAAATAGGGATAAAAGCCATGCCATGAGACACACATGCTATGTGTGTCTCCCAAGGGCAATCATTCTCCATTACCAATAATGATTTCCCATGCCATGAAAATTAATAAAATCAGACCCAAACCAATTAATGATTATATTCATTAATATGGTGATTATGAGCATCATTTTTTATAATCTTCTAAGCTTTTGTACCCTTGGTGAGGGTGCTGGTCACATAGAGACCCAAATCTAAATTATTGAGGGTAACCCCTTCATTAGCCAAGTGGTCAACAAGCTTATTAATTTCATGATAGATATGCAAGGGAAGATAAGTTCTCAAATTGATACAAAGGATCTTACAATCATCCAAAATATTTTTTAGAATCCAGTTGTGAGAATATCCTTTTGTGAGGGCTTCAACAATAACTTTTGGGTCCCCTTTTATATCCAGATCAATCCAATTCTTTTGAATAGCCAAAGAGAGGCCACACTAGAGGGATTTGGATTTGGTGACATTATTGGAGTAGGAGACAAGCACTTTACTGAATCCAAGAAAGAATTTGCCCTTAGAATTGCTAAAAGTCCTCTCGACACCAGCCAGACTAGGGTTGCCTTTAGTAGTGCCATTGAAGTTGAGCTTGATCCTAAGGCTAAACAGGGGAGTCCAATTATCTCTCGTACTTTTTTTAAGATTAATTCTGACCCTATTATCATGTAAGCCAACAATGACCTCATTCTAGTAGTGAAGAAGGTAATGATCAGCTAGAACAATAGTGCTATTTTTGGGGGTTAATAAATCAGTAGTTCTCTGATGGTCTTCAAAAGTTTATCAATATTCTGATTTAATTTTATCAGGTGTCTTTGAAGATTCTTATGTTCTTTTCGTGCTAGATATTCTAACATATGATGGCAGGTAGAGATTTTTAGATTTGCTAAAATATAGGCATCCTGATCTTGAGAGTCCAACTAAGAATTAAATCCTTAAGAGATTATGGAGAGAAAAACAACAATTGAAGTGAAGCAGGAAGAAGTTCCATATTGACAAGGAAAATTGGTAGTGTATGAGGAGATGATTAGTATTTTCTTCCTGAGAGTAGCACAAGGTATATCTCAAAGGGTCCTAAAAACCTTTTTTTTGAGATTGTTAATTATGAGAATTTTGTCCCAAGAGGTAGTCCATAAAAAAAAATTGGCTTTGGGGAGACCGTGCTTATTCTATATTGTAGAAGAAGGGAAAGAATCCAAAGGGTGAGTATTTTGGACATAAGAGATTTTGTAACCATCATTAACAGTGTAGTTACCAGATTTAGATCCTCTCCATATAAGTATGTCATATTTTTTGGAGAAATGGAAGGGTTGAAGAATTTCTTGAAATTTCTTTTTCTTTTCTTTGAGGTGCTCAGAAAATTACAAGTCAATCTAACCATCTTTATTGTTGTTGAAATAGTTTGAAACCCAAATGCCCACATGAGTAGAGCACTAGAAGTAAATGTTTTGAAGAAAGTTGATGCTTGAGAGGGGATGAGGGAGAATCTAGATATCAGTCCAAATTTTGGCTTTGCTACCTTTCCTGACATTCCATCTAAGCAAAGATTTAAGAATATTATTTGCTTTTATCATGAGATTCGATGCATGAGAACCTTTGTGCAAAGAGATAATAGTGAAAATCCTTTTCAGAATCATATTATCAAGATATTTGCGTTTGAGGATGATGCTCCATAGAGAGGAATCTTCAAAATATAACCTCCAAACAAGCTTGGCTCTCAGGGCCCAGTTCATGTTCATATATTTGTTGATTCTAAATACAAGTCCTCCCCATTCACGAGGCAGGCAAGTTATTTCCCACTTGATCAAAACTAGTCTTTTGATTTCATCAAGACCTCCCCAGATAAATCTAATTTGAATAGACTTTAGATAGTTCTCAACTTTGCTAGGCAAAGGAAGAATAGACATTATGTATATAGGCATAGCTTGGAGGTAGGATTTAATGAGTTGAATTCTACCAGCAAAAGAGAGCCACTTGCCTTTCCATCCTTCTAGTTTGGACATGGTTCTATCTACCACCATTTTCCAAAGATTAGAATAATTTATACTAGAGAAGAGAGGGATACCCAAATATGAACAAAGAAAAGATCCTGAGTTAATGTTTAGAATCCTACAAATAGTTGCTTATACAAAATTATTAGTATTAAAAAAGAATATATTTGATTTCTCAAAATTGACCTATTGACCCAAATCCCTTTCATATAGATCAAGATCTTGATTGAAAGAAGTCGCCTCTTCAATGGTAGTAGTACCAGCAAAGCTAGTGTCATCCATGAACAGGAGATGGGTTAACTTTGGGAGCATTGTTATCAACCAAAATTCCATTCAAATCATTAGTGTTCTCGATATGGGAGAGCCATCTACTTAGAGCACTGGCCACAATTATGAATAATTAGGGAGATAAATGGTCTCCTTGATGGAGTCTACGAGGAGAAGCAAAGAAGCTTACCGGTTCACAGTTGATGAGAATAGAGAATTTGGGTGAGCTGAAGCAACTGAAAATCCGATTCCTCCAGGCTTAGCTAAATCAAATTTTATTAAGAATGGCAAGAATAAAATCCTAGTTCATGTGATCAAAATCTTTGTTTATGTCTAGTTTTATAAACATGTTTCTTTTATTTTGAGAGGAAATTGAATGAATTAGATCATGGGCTATAATAATGTCATCCAAGATTTGTCTTTCAGCCACAAAACCCTCGTGTTCTTTCGAGATGATCTAAGGCAAAATAATTTTGAGTATGTTAGCCATAACCTTAGCAATGATTTTGTAGTAGACATTGCACAAAGAAATGGGTCTATAAGAATCAAAATACTTGGTGTCTTCTCTTTTTGGGATGAGAATAATGAAATTTTAATTCATCTGCTTGAGCACCTGATTGGAGGTACTAGACTCTTGGACAGTAGCAATGACATCAGGGCCTACAATGTTCTAAAAATGTTGAAAGAACCTGGCTGGGAAGCCATTAACGCCAGGTGCTTTATCAAGTTTGAAAGAAAAGATAACATTTTTGACTTCATCTTTAGAGATGGCATAGTCAATAAATCATTATCAGCCTTAGACACCAGAGAAGGAATCTAGCTAAGAATTTAATTTTACACCGAAGATATGTCAAAGTCTGTTTTAGAGAGGAGGGCCTTGAAGTAATTTTTTGATTCTTTTTTGATTTGAGACTCTTTAGAGAGTAAGACACCTTCAGGAGTAATCACTTTGGAAATCCTGCCGAAATTTCTTCTTATGATAGTTGTTTTGTAAAAGAAACCAGTATTTATATCACCCTATTTGAGCTATTTGATGTGAGACTATTGCTTCCAATGGATTTCCTCTTGAAGAAGAAATTTGTTCCAATCTCTAAAAGCGTTATTTTCTCGAATTTCAAATCATTAGTTAATCCAAAGTGTTGGATTTGTTTTTCTAGATCAACAAGTTTACCTTGAAGAAGATATTTTTTATTAGAGAGAGATCCAAAGGTGAGCTTGTTCTAGACTTTTAAATGAGCTTTAATAGTTTTTGAATTTTGAACCAATTTGAACTAGTTAGAGCCAAAGTAAAAAATTCCCCACCAAGATTTGAGGTTATCCACAAGAGAGGGTTCTTTAAGCCACATAAGCTCAAATTCAAAGGGTTTGAGCTTAGGAGATGGACAAGTAGATAGGCCAGTGATTAGAGCCAGCTTCTAAAAGGATTTTAGATTCAAGTATAGAATATTGTTCAATCCAATCGATGTTGAGAAGGAATCTATCAAGTCTTTTTGTAATGAAAGCAACACCAATCCTTCTATTATTCCAAGTATACTCTCTTGACTTAGGTCTAATATCAAAAATAGAGATGTCTTCAATGAAAGAGGTCAGGAGATGCTCAGAGAGGGAGAGAGAGCTCGTTCCTCCAAATTTTCCAGTGGGGAGGCTATGGTATTGAAGTCTCCCCTTATAATCCATTTATCAGAGGGAAAAAGAGACTTTATATTTTTGAGAGATAGCCAACACAAAGATCTACCCCATCATGAGTTAGGGCCATAGACATTAGCAAGAAAGAAGGATTGATTGAAGCCAATCAACAAAAAATTTACCACTTACTAATTGGCACAGTCATCAATAAAAGTACCAAAAAGAGAAAAAGGATTCCAAGCCAAAGCAAGTTCTCCCGAGGAGCTAGAGGAGCTTTTAGAAATACACTTACAATTTTTCCAAATTCTTTTGAAGATGTCCTGACAGAGGTTATCCTCCATTTTGGTTTCTTGGATTAGAACCAAATCTAGTTTTTTCGAAAAGATTAACTACTTCAACAACCTTTACTTTTGTGGGGAGTTGAGCCCTCACATATTCTAGGAGATAATAATCATTGTAAGGATTTTTGCCTGCTATTGCTACAGGTGTGGGGCTTGTCCCCCTTAGAAGAAAAGATCTACTTCTTTAGGGAATTGTTTGCACTAGGGTTTTTTTTCCTTTTTCTTCCTCTTCAAGTAAATTGGGGTTTTGATTTTCTTTGACTAGCATTTCAGAGATTTGTTTTTGACTTCCTTTTCCAATATTGATTTGAGCCTCCAAATTCTTAGAATTAGAAAGAGGAGGCCTGCCAACTTTATTTTTCCCACTTTGTATCAAATTGATAGCAAGAGAAGAGACATCAATCATACCTGGATTATTAAGAATTTGTTTGAATCAGACTTGAGAAAGGTTTTCTTCTCCATCCACCACTTGCTTGTTTGAATCCAGATCCTCCTCCAACCCAAAAATTTCCCATCTTCCATATCAAGAGGAGCAAAAACATTAGGGAGCAGATTATCTCCCTCAAATGAAATAGAAAATTCAAGTGCCAGGACTAGAGGCAGAGCCTCCAAAGAAGGGTAGATCTCTGCATCAATAGTAGCCTCATTTTCAAGAAAGGAAAACTAATTAGAGACATCAGTCTAAACTATCAGGGGTCAGAGTGGGATTTTTGGGCTTGATTTTAGTACTTCTATTTCTTTTCTTCCTCTGATATTTGAAACCCTCAACATCTGATTAATTCAAAGGATCCTGAAGAGGATAATCATGAATGAAATGTCCATGGGAGTGGCAAAAATGATAATGAAAATGAACATTTTCAAAATCAACCTCTTAAAGCCATTTCTGAGTGTCCAATTTAAGTCAGATTGATAGGGGAAGAGGATTAAAGAGGTCAATTTTAACACAAAACTTGGCATAAACTTCAAGATGGGATTCTTTGGAGGGGTTTGCCAGGCAAACAAACTCCCTGAGTTGATTTCCAATCAATTTTAAAATTTCATCATTCCAGGATTCAGAGGGCAACCCATAAAGCCTGGTCCAAATTGGGACCTTGTTCATGTCCACATATTTGGGATCAAATCTTTCTACTCAAGGCTTCATGAACATACCAATGTGACCTAGAAACCAAGGGCCACCTCTGAATATATCATCCTTGTGCTTCACACTGTCAAAGGTCACTTGAAAGAAGCCCTGAAGAAAGAGTTTGACTTTAAAAACTTTCTAGTTCTTTGCAAGCTAGATCTACTATTGACACTTGTATTTGCACCCCTGAGGAGATGCCTAATTCTCCTCATCCAAGTGGCACCATGGATATATTTCTCTTTATATGGGTGACAATGTTGAGAAATGAATCTCTAGATGAGGGGCTAGCTCCCCTTGATGCACTCTTTGAAGCTTTCTCTTTAACTTAGTAACTTGAAGATGAAAAGGGATTAAGAAAAACAACTAAAATAGAAAAAAGGGTGATGCACGAATATATAATGTTCTCTCACTTGACTGAAACCACTACTTAAAGATAAACAAGGATGTTTTACACACAAGACTCATAACTTAGGATCCATTGTTACATCAATGTTTCATATGCTAGATTCAAGAAGGTATATGTTTCTTAGGAAGGGAATGAATGATTAAAAGGAGGGATACAATCATGGACCACTTCTAGGATATATCTACACTTATAAAAGAATACTATCAAAGACCTGCAATAATCTATTTTCTACAAATTGGTAGACCATCAAGAGTATAAGCTAGAAAAAATAATCTTTCGCTAGACTAGACCAACAAGATTCAAGTCATTACTCAATATCACAGAATATGAGTGGAAATAAAACTTGTATATTTCTTAAATAGTTCTTCAAGTAAAAATTTGGCTAGATTTTCCCCATCAACCAATAGAGGCTACTCAAATGAGCAAAGAGAATGCATATTTATAGCTTTAAGAGTAGGAACAAGCAAAGGAAGTCTAAGGGTCACTTGGACATGTGTCACCTTGAGAGAATCAATTACATTTTCATGTGAAAAATAGGTGGGGTGAGCTATTCCATGTCATAGAGGTCTGATTATCTAAAACAAGTCATAAGAATGGTGAAAAGTGGCACAAAACCTGCAATTATGGCATAGGAAACTGCCTTCATGATTCACCTTCCAAAAATATATTTTCTATGCATATGGTCAAGTCTAATGGTTGGTCTGAATAAGAGGGGTTATAAATAATTTCCCACATGTATTTTATTGATTCCTGACCATACCTATTCTTTTGGACATGCAAAATCATCTTTGGTAGTTTCAAAATGGCTCTTTTCCATGCACCCTCTACACTTGCCATTCAAAAATTCCCACTTTTCCAAAATTATCCATGACAAATAGGGAATGACACTTTTCAAAGGTTCCCATATCATCATTTTCAAGAAAAAAACCTTTAAAAGGTTTCCCTAATTACTTTTCACCACTTTTCACAAGTGTTCACTAATTGGCTCACTAGACTGGATAAAAGTGAGGGCATGGTTGAGGAACTTAGAGGTTGATCCATGATATTAGATGAATTTTTGTAGTTATCTCAAGTTTAAATATTCATTCCAATTTTTTTTTCATCTCCTAACTCCTCTTGTAACTTGCACACCACTCAAAATGGTCAAAATAAGCCCTATTTTCCTATGATCCATATAGTTCTATACACAAAAATAACATGTATGGGATAATATTAGAGTCCTATATAACCTATAGGTTTTTTCATGGCCATTAAATTTCATTTAGATTCTCAAATAGCAATATTTCTCCAATTGGGTTCTTATGAGGGTTTTACAAGGGTTTTGAGTGGCCTAAATTCTTAAACTTTATTCATAAAGGTCAGACATTAAAACCATTTCTAAATTTGATTGAGGGATATTCAAGGACCTTAAATAACATATACAAATGGATCAGGGTCCCATGCAAAATATGATGGGAGGTATGAGTGTCCAAAGTTGACCTTCGAGTCATTTCTATGCTTCTCGTGAGGGTCTGAGCACTCTTAAGGCCAAAAATTGCTTTCTATGGAGTTATTTTTCCAACAATAAGTTGTACCATCTCTGTATCTATCCCAAAAACACTCTTCAACACCTATAATGGATCACCAAAGGCCAAAAATGGAAATGATCCCTAGTTTGGGACAAGACCTACACCTTGCCAATGAGCTAGTTTGCATTTTTGAGATATATGACATTTCATTTTCACTTAAAATTCCTTAAAACATATTGAAAACATCATTAAAATTCACATATAATTAATTCAAGGCAATATAACATTTTTCTAATCCTAAGACTTGGAGTGATTTTGCCTTAGGGGCTAGATTTACATGTTTATTTATCAAGCCTGGCTGCAGACCTCCTTATTTGGGCCACCCTGTTAGCATTCCAACACAATAGGATGGTTTTTCATTTTAATTCATGTGTCCTACAATTTTTCAAACCTCCTTTATTGATCAAAATGAGTACAAGCCCTCCATTCTTCACTTTTCCCAAAAACTGCCATTCTTGTGCATGAAAGGACTGACCTACCTCTGAGACAAAACAAAGGGTATTAAGCCTAATTGGATGAGAAAAATGAATATTTTTAGAGATAATAAAGGCCTTGATTATCAATTTTACTGAATTTTTTTTATATTCTTTTCCTAAGGGGTCTAACCATCTCAACTTTGTCAAAAAAGGGGTCAAAAACCCCATTTTTGCATGTTTTTTGCTCAAATCTCCATGTAGCTGATACTTCCTCACAATTTTTATGCTTAAATGTTTATAAAACATGATTTTAATGTTCATTTAAATCTCATATATCTTTTGGGATCATCTTGGACCTTTTTGTTAATGAGAAACCCCTGTTTTCCCTTTGTTCCAAGGTCTCCAAGCCTGCCTGTACGGACTGAGACAAATCTTGTATGGGTGAAAAGGTCATTAGGAATGTTGTGAGTGTTATAAGAATGAAAAATCATTAATTTTATGCAAGGTATTCATGTTATACTTTTTATAACCTTCTCATCCTTGTCTCCGTGCTTGGCGTTAGGCCAATCCTTCACCCTTTCATTCTTGCCACTACTTGTAGGACTGAGACAACCTTCATTTGAGAAAATTAGGCTTGGGATGATCATGGTAATGAAGTTTATAAATGTCATTTTATCCATTTTATATAATTAAACCTTCACCTATCTTGTCACAAGTCTTCAAGCTCCTTATATGCTCCCATGGCTTGATTGTGTTTCACCTTTCTGCATGACTGTAGGTGCACAATTTGCTTTGCCTGTAGGTTTCCAATGTGAGTTTTTTAACCTAAAAAGTAAATAAAAATATTTATTTCTATATTTATAATCATGTTACATTATCTCACCTCATTACATTCTTCACTTGGGCTCAAAACCCACCCTACTCCAAACTGAGTTTACACCCTTAATACCTCTAACTATGTATGGATGCTCACAGGCCTATAAGTACATTTTGATAGGTATCTAGCCTCTAAATTTATGAAATTCATTTTATTTTACTCTTATCACACCATTATAATCATTCCATCAGCTTACATGCTCCACTTGAGCTTCAAAAAACCTCCCTTACCCCTGATTGAGAACAACTTCCAATACTAGGTTGTAGGTGCATGTTTTTTAGGCCTATAAGTTTCTCTAGAGCATTTAGATCATATTTCACCTTGTATAGAGCTTGTTGAGCTTGAATCTAGCTTCGTATAATTCACATTTATACTATTTCCTTCCTAGGAGTCCTTAACACAAACTCTTTATGCCAATCATTGAAACATTGCATTCACTGCCTACTCTACCCTGTGTACAGACAGGGGATAGGCCCAAGAGGTCACTTAATGCAATATCCTCTTTCTCCATCACCTAAGTGCTCAGGGCTGATTGTTTTAGTGATTGGAAATGTTTCCTCTACTTTCACATGTTTAGGACTTGCTCATAGGATCCAAATATCAACCTTCCCCTCAAAATCTTGTAGACATTACTACCTTTTCTCAGTGTTTTTTTGCCATTTTTGGAGGTCTCAAAACATATATGAATATTATCCTTTCAAGCTCAAATTTGGCATGATGGTTACCCATGAATGGGACTATAAAGTAAGGATAAGATGATTCCTCAAAACCAACTATATCTTCACCTTATGAAAACCAAAAAACCCCTAGGAGCTCTGTTTGGTGTGTTTAGGGACTGAGGAACAAAACTCAGTCATCTCTTTTGCTTTGCAATCTAACCTTCTATTTATGTCCTTGGTGAAGGAAATATGATCTTCCATATGAGAACTACTATATAAAACCTTAATAAAAGACCCCTATACCATCTCCATCTTCCAAATTCTTCTATTCCCTGTTCATGGCCTCCTACAGGTTGGATTGAGTTGGAGTGGGCAGTGAGAAGAAACAATGAAGAAGTGCATAATTTTAGACCTTATGAGAAGGCTTGTGCTAATAAAACATGTCCATGAAATAAAAATAGATATAACCTTGTCTAATTTCCTCATGTTGGC
This sequence comes from Torreya grandis, assembly GCA_037957365.1. Classification (NCBI taxonomy): domain Eukaryota; kingdom Viridiplantae; phylum Streptophyta; class Pinopsida; order Cupressales; family Taxaceae; genus Torreya; species Torreya grandis. Next base: position 2,723,466 of record JARHVA010000507.1, read on the forward strand.
ATGGAGGATTGCTCAAGATCATCTGTAGGTGCACTCCTTTTGAGAAGAAGGTAGTACATTGACCCAAAGTGGAAAACAAGCCTAGAGAAGGCTTCCTTGCATTATTGATGCCTTTCAAACCAAATGAGGAATGCATAACTTGAAATAAAACCTTGAAAATCATGTGGAAACCTCTACAAAACATGGAATCATCAGACCAAAATAGGAAAACGAAGATGTCTGCAAATAGTGACCCCCCTCCTAGTTGTAAACCCAAACAAGTCTATTTGTAGTGTTAGTGTTGGTTCACGAAGGAGAAGACACCAAAATGGAATTTATTATTATGGATGTGTAGAGGACTCAAATCAATATCCACCTGTAAGATCACTCCCTCCCATTCCACCTATAGGGTCTGTACCATATGCTTGAAGTTGCTTTTTTTTTTTTTGCTTACCAAGACAAGAAGAGAGGAAAAGAAGCAAGAGATGAAATTTTATGCATTTTTATTGAAAACAAAATGTGGAAATGGATATTAGGAGTTAAATAGACACCTTTCTGACATTTCCACCTAAAAATGAGATGATCCATTTCGTACAAGTTCCATTAAGGCCCTCAAAACAAGGGGAAACTGATCTTTTCTAACTATAACTGATTCTTGGACTATCATAACCAGATTTTGACCTTCTCTAACCTCTCCCACATTTAATCCTAGCTTATTAACAAGTTGGTCACTCTATCCATCCATACAAGTCCTCCTCTTTAGCTCAAAGTGGGCCCACAAGGCGATTTTTTGCATATTGAACATGATAAAAGTAATTAAATGAACTAAAAATGTCTTAAATCATATTCAAAACAATATTGGGACCAAAATAACATAATTCATGCCTTTGAATAGGTTTTACCCTATTTGACCAAGGTTGACCGTCATTGACTTGACTAGTACAAAGGGATAGACTTGAACTAAGACTAAGCTAGGCATAAGTGGAACATATGGATCAAAAAGACACCCTTATAGGTCATGAATAAACTTCTACAAAGTTTGAAAAAGTAGGGGGTTGTCTCAAATTTGACCAAAGGTCAAATTTGGTCAACATCTGCAAAATGGCAACCCTAGGCCAATAACCAATGGATTTGTAGAAGATGGCTCACTCCTTAAGAATCTTGACCTCTACATCCAAGACACTATCCTCAAAAAGAACCATAGGAACCTCAACTAAAACAAGAAAAATTGAGCCACCTCCAAATTTTTTTTTGGTGCCCCGAGAACTGCCAGAGCTCACTACTCCCACTTCATCCTTGTCGTTGTTGCCCTCGATCATTGTCAGAGATCTTCTGCCTACGTTCACCATACAATAATTAATTTTTATATATTATTAATTATTATAAATTTATGATATGTATAATAAAACTATATATCATATTTTAATACATATTATTATATCATATCAATATAATGGTATTATTATAATTTATAATTATATAAATAATAACATTATAATAATAAATAATTTATTTCTGATAATATATTATTTTTGCATTTATATAATGTATATATATAATATTACATTATTATTATATTAATATGTTATATATTACTATATATTTTATGTTGTCATTATAATTGTATTAACATACATATATATATATATATATATAATATTACTCTGATATATTTATAATTATATATAATATAATAATTTATAATATTAATATATTTTAATTATTATTAACTTAATATATTATTAAATATATTAATTATTACTAGAATATAATATAATAATATATTATTATAATAATATACAATATATTATTGTAGGCCAAAAATGGCTTCAGATGCGACAATCATGCAACAATGAGGCGATAGAGGTAGACATGCAAAAGGGTTTGTAGAAGGGAAGGAACTATCTGGTATAGAGGTGACTGATCACAGTAAGCTAGGTTGCATAAAGGCAAAGATCTGTGCACAGGTCATAAGACAGGGAAGCGAGTGTGTTGGAGGTGAGGAGAGAGGAGTCGTAGGGGTTTAGTTAGAAAGGGTGGAGTGTGAGACATCCATCAGACATGCCTATTTAGGGTAGGGGTCACCATTCTGGTAAAGAAATGAATCAACACTTGTCTTTCAAGGAGAGGTTTAGTTCAGGTTTAGATCCTCCTCAAGATCCTTTAGGGCTGAGCCATTTAAATTTTTTTGACAAATTATCAACAAGGGGTTTCAGTCATGAGGAGAGAGAAGATGGAGCTACAGAAGAAGTGGCTAGGGTTTCTTCAAAAGTGTTATTTTTTTTAAATTGCATCAGTAACTCTAACCCCCTTCATTCTTGTGGCTCTTTTTGCAAAGATGCTATCATAAAGGTTCATCCGGGTTTTGATCCAACTCTTGTTCCCAGAAGCCAGATTCTTGCAAATAAAGCCACAATGAAAGAATTAGTTAATAAAAAGGGTTTACATGGGATTCCAAAAGAAGGATTATCTCAAATTCAATCTCTAGAAACAACTTATTTGGTTGATATTCCTTTAATCTTTTATGATTATTCTCCTAATCTGGTTGATATTCCTTTAATCTTTTATGATTATTCTCCTAATCTGGAAATAACATACTCAAATCTTTTTATGGTGGATTTGGCAAGAGGAAACAAGTCTCTGATAGGCAAATGTGTTAGGAAATTACCATCTTGGGAAGCTCTTCTACAATGGGTGTTAGCTTCCTAGTCTTCTCTCAAAATCCATTCAATATCCATGCTTTCAAATGGTTTTTTTGGGCTTCAATTTCAATCTCCAGAAGATATAGATTTCATGTGGATGCATGGACCCTTGTTTGTTGGTAAATAGGGGGTGTTTTTACACCCATGGGCTCCTTTCTTTGACACTAATTCTTTAGTTATCATGCAAGCACTAGTTTGGGTAAGATTTTACAATCTTCCCTTATATTTTCATGATGTGGGTCTTTTTAAATAGCTGGTGAGTAAACTAGGAAATTTTATCAAAATTAATGATTCCATTACAACTAACATGGATTTTGTAAGAGCTTGTGTAATGGTAGATCTTTCTCAACCTATACATCATTTGGCAAGGATCTCTTTCTCACATAGAGTTTGGAATCAATTTTTTAATTATGAAGGTCTACCATTTAGATGCTTCAACTGTAACAAATTCGATCATAAGATTATTGCCTGCCCTAAGAAGAGTTTTAAAGGTTCTCATTCAAAATTTATTCAGAAATGGGTAAGGAATATTGGTTGTCCAAATCATGATCTAGTTCAAAAATTGATTTTCTCTTCAAACTCTAAAGTAGCCGAGGTTCCTTTTTTGGAAGCTCCTCTGGTAGCTCAGAACAATTCATACCAAAGTAAGGTTTTAGCGGTAGTAGTAGAGAGGATTATTTTGGATTCTGGGTAGCCATCATCTCCTAAGGTGGGTAAAGAAGATTTGGTTTTGGAAGCAAGGTTAGAGACCATGGATAAAGCCTTTCTAATTCTCGAAAGCCCCTAAGAGAAGGAAGGGTCTGCAGAAGAGGAAGAGGGTTGGGAGGAGGAAGAAGAAGAGTTGGCAAGTAAGTCAGTTTTATCTTTTGCTCAGAGTCTCAATAATTTAAAGACTCCTAATTGCAGCCCGAAAGGGGAATGAGGTAGGAAATCAAAAGAAAAAAGATTACAACTAGATGCTCAGAATTCTATTCTTGGTGGCATTCAATGAACTATGGAATTGTTGTTGTCCAGCAGGGGCAGATTCATACAATCAGCAAAAGGATGATCTGAAGGCTAGATTGATAGTGTTTTTATGTTTTTTAATGATAAGTTTTTTCTGCTTGTAGGTTTGTGTAGGTGTTTAATGTAAATTTTTGAACTGAGTGGTTTCTTATGAATCCACACTATTTTAATGAGGATTTTTAAGGTTTAAAGGTATCTTTATAAAAAAATTGGTATTATTTTCTGGGAGACTGGACCTCTTGTTGTGTTTCAAAATTGGTTAAGGCTCCAATCAAAAGCTAGTATTGATCTAAAAATATACAATATATTATTATTATATTAATATAAGTAATCAATATGATCAATAAAAAATATAAGTAATTAATATATTTGACACAAATATTAAATTATATATGATATATTATATTAATATAAAATTATTATTGACGGTGCTAAAAAAGAAGGCAACTGGGGAAGAAATGTAGGTAGTATAGGCAAAGCAAACAAGAAAGGTGGTAGGCAAAAGCATGAAGCTAGGCAAGATCTACAAAAAGAACTGGAGTGGTTACAAGGGTTAACAACCCTAAATGTTCCCCACCCACAAGTGTTGCAAACCTTAGAGGTCTTTGGTGCTAAAACCACCCTTTCTAGGAATCTTGATGAAGACCAAAACCCTCCTTTTGTTTATGAGAAATGCTCAACCCTTATTATTGGTCCTGGTCAAGAGCTGGTGCTGGAACATAGAGATCTACAGGTTAAAATCAAATCTCTTAAAGAGTGCAGTGTTTTAGCCAAGGCCACAGGTAAATGACCAACCATTAGTGAAATACAAGAATGTGTTTCTATCAGTTGGGGGGAAGACCTTAATATAAAAAAATTTCCTAATGGTTTTTTGGTCTCTTGCCTAAATTATGGAGCTAGGGCACAAATTTTGTCCTTAGGTCCATGGTCTTTGAATGATGTCCAACCTTGGCATCCTAATTTTGATGTTTTGAACAATATTGAAAGCAAATTTTGGGTGTGGAATCACCTCTATGCCCTGCCCATTGAATACTAGGGAGAGACAAGTCTTATAGCGACTGGAATCTTGATTAGGGAATTCATTTTAATTGACTTGATTTCCCTAGAGGGATCATTCGATTCCTATGCTAAAATATGTGTTAGTGTGGATCTGGAAGCTAAAATCCCAGAGGCCATTATTCTCAAATCCTTTGGCATATAATGGATTCTAAATATTGACCTTGAAAATTTTTGATTTTGATGTTATGGATGCCATAATACTGGTCATGTTAGGCGTGACTGCCCCAAGGTTGTACATTCTACTCCCAAAAAGGAAATAAGAAGTTTAAAAAAGTATAGAAGGTGAAGGAGTCCCCCCATTCAGATATTTTCCTTAAAATAAATGATGGCACCTAGTTCAACAAGCACCTTTCTCATAATCAAGGTCAATCTAGTCAGCCTTTGATTGACAGGTTGGAACCCTCTTCAATCTAAATGATTGTGGATGAAACCAAATAATTGGTCTCGCAATCCTCTAGTTTGTTAAACACCCTCTCCTTTGCTCACCCATCTTCATTCTAGGAAATTGAATACAAGATTCTTAATATGGAAGGTCATGTTTCTACAAACTTGGATGGACTGGAGCTCAAGGTTAGGCCCTTTTCTTTAGATTTTGTAGAAGGTGATTTATAGGATGGTTCTCTTCTCCCATATATCAATGAATCTCTGAGATACAACACTTTTGAAAGTGATTTGGAGGAAGAGATTGGCTCCGAAAAATTTCTAACTATTGCACAAATTGAGTGTCCGCTCTTAGTGCCAAACTGTGGGAAAAAATGCAAATGCAATTGAAACCCAACTTTGAAAAAATTGTTGAACAAGGGTTATTGGAAAATTAGAAACCCATCATTGTTTTCTTTCCTTAAGTGAAAGGGGTGGAAAGCCCCTCACAAGTATCATTAAGTTCATCTCCTAGAATGTTAGGGGCATATATGACCCTAATAAGAGGTGCTTAATAAAGCATCAAATCTCTCCTCTGCATCCATATATTCTTATTTGTAAGAAACCAAATTTTGCAAGGATGAGGTAGAGAAAGTGTGTCTTCATTATTGGAAGCATTGGAAAGGATGGTTTGTTGACTCCATTGGAGCCTCAAGGGGTATGGACATGCTTTGGAACCTAATCAAAGTGGAAGTGAATTCTTATGGGAATAGGACTAATTATTAGTGGAGTATGATCAAAGACCTATCCTCTAACATTGTTTTCAATTTCTTCAATGTCTATGGTCCCAACAACCTAGACCTAAAGTGAAAGTGTTGGGATGAAATTATGCTCATATTTTCATCTCATCCAAATGAAAAATTTGCACTTGATGGGGATTTCAATGCAATTCTAAACTATGAGAACAAATGTGGTGGTATGGGAAGCCCCCTTCAATCTCAAAGGGACTTTGCTTCCTTCATTATTGTTTCTAACCTAGTTGATGTAGTTCTAAAAAAAATTCATGTATTCCTAGACCAAAAATAGGAAGGGTTTTAGTAATATTGTGGAAATATTGGAAACTTTCTAATAAATCCAATGTGTTTGAATTCTAATTGGGTTCATGAAAGTCATATTATTCCTCTTTCTGGCTCTGATCATGCCCTTATTAATTGGGAAATCAAGGAGATCAAGCTAATCCTTTAACCCCTTTAAATTTGAATTAATGTGGTTAAGATATCCCTACATTTTTGAAACAATAAATTTTTGGTGGAGTGTGTCCACCAAAACAAAAGGGAATTATGTTCATACTTTTTCTAAAAATTTGTTTTTCATCAAAATCTGCTTCAAGCATTGGAATAAATCACCCTTTAAAAACATATTTGATGAAACCAAGAGAGTGGAGTTTGAGCTTCAAGTGCTTAATGAAATGATACTAAGTTTTGGGATTGATTGGTGATGTATGAAGAAGAGCATTCGTTATTCATTGATCTTGAGTAACTTAATCTTAGGGAAGAAATATATTGGAAGCATAAGACTAGAGAATGTTCGCTAAAGGAAGGTGATCACAATACAAAAAAATCCACAACTTAACACGAGCCCAAATGAGTAGTAATATAATTTCAAAAATACAAGACACTGAGGGTAAACAATTAGACCTCATCTTTGATATTAAAGGGGAAGTAGTCTGATTCTTCTCTGAACTTCTTGCCAACCTAGAAGCTTATGATCTTCACTCTTAGGAAGACCTTCTTAGAGCCATTCTCGATCTTGTCATGAGACAATAAAATGACTTTATGATGGCTCCCTTTTCTCAAGATGACATCCACAAGGTGGTTTTTACCATGAAGAATGATAAAGCTCCTAGCTTGGATGGGTTCTTGACAACCTTTTATCAAGATTTCTTGCCTTTTATTGGGGAAAAGGTCACTATTGTGGTGGAATATTCGAGACAAGTGAAAAAGGTAATTTCTAGCATAAACTGCACTTTCTTATTCTTTGATTCCAAAAAGAACCACACAATTATCTTTCTATGATTTCTACCCCATTGCTTTGTGTAAAATCATCTATAAGATCATTTCCAAATCTATATATTTCATATTAAAATCATTCATCTTTTAGTTAATTTTACCTGAATAGGGGGCTTTATTTTAGGACATCATATTCAAGATGGTATCATCATTGTTCATGAGCTCTTGCACTCATTAAATCATAAAAAGGAAAAATATGTGCTCATCAAATTGGATATTAGTAAAGCTTATGACAAGGTCAATTAGAGATTCCTCATGAAATTCATATAGCATTTTGGCTTTGCTAAAGATTGGTGTGAATGGATTTTTAATTGCATTTCCACCCCCAAATTCTCTATTCTCCTCAATGGTAGTCTGGTGAGTTTTTTTGAAGCCACTTAGGATATTAGATAAGGTGATCCACTTTTGCCTTTTCTCTTTATTTTAATGGTAGAGGCTCTAAGTAGGTTTATCCTTTTAGCAAAATATTTAGGTGAGATTGAAGGTTTATGTGTGACAGATGGTATCGCTAACCTTTTTCATCAATAGATCGTAGATGATACTTTCTTTTTTGGCACGACCTCCATCGAGGAAGCTTCTTCCTTCAGATCAATACTGGATAAATATGTCATGACTTTAGGATGGTTAATGATTTGAAATCTAATATCTATTTTGTAAATGTTGTCAATTAGCATCAACTTCAACTAGCTCATTGCTTGAACTTGAAAATTGGTAAACTCCCAACTATTTTTCTAGGAGTACCACTCTTGGCTAGTGTAGGTAAAGCTAATTTGTGGAATAGTTTTCTCTAATATTTCAGGAAAGATTGTCTTCGTAGAAGGGTAAATTCCTCTCCTTTGTAGGTTGTTTGACTCTTATCAAATCAGTTCTCTCTAGTATTCCCATCTACCTCCTGTTGATCCTCAAACCCCCACCTAAAATTTTAAAATGCATCAATCATATTTGTAGGTCCTTTCTTTAGAAAGGCATTGAAGATAATAAAAATATTCATTTGGTTTGTTGGGATAAAGTTTGTTACTCCAAAAAATTAGGGGGTGCCAGCATTCATCATACAGATTATTAGAATTTGGCTTTGGGAGCCAAACTGATCTGGAGTGTTTTCTCTAACCCTAATGCTTTGTGTAGCAAGATAGTTCTACTCAAATAGTTGGGTTTCATCGATCCATTAGAAATTATTAGTTTTATGTCTCTTCCCTCTAGGTTGCATATATGGAATTTACTTCTTCATTACAAGCCTAAAATTACTAATCACATTTCATGGATAGTTAATAATATTAGGAAGGTAGACTTATGGGAAGATTATTGGAATGGTGACAAACCATTGTGTGAATTTCATGCCTTGGATATGGCTAAAATCTCTTTGTCGGCTACCTAGGGCGAGAAAGTTGGTGATTACATTTATTTTGGTAGGTGTGGTTCTATTATTTTTGGAAAATGGAAAATATTTGAGAATTCTCCCATTCCTGAATGTCAAATTATGCTTCTTAAATCCATTCTGAGCACATGCAATGTTTTTATGAACCCCAAGTAGGAATCCATTTGTTGGATGGGGTCTAGTTCTAGGGATTACAAACTTAATTTTGGGTACCAAATGGCAATGGCTAAAAATGAGGGTAACCCCTCATCAAATTTCTCTGTTGGAACAACAAGGGTCTCCCAAAAATGGGTGATTTTGCTCATCTCTCTACCTGGTACAAAATTCTTACCCAAGACCACTTGCATAAAATTGGATGGTTCAATCCTTACATATGCTACACATGTTTTTAAGATGAAGAAAGAATTAATCACTTACTCCTTATTTGTCTATTTGTGGCTACTTATTGGGACTGGCTGAGTTTTAAACACAGTTGGCACTAGGCTCATCCCCACATGCTTTCCCTTATTTTTTATTCTTAGAAATTTGGGTCATGAGAATGATCTACTAAGGGATTTCTATATTTCTAGTCAAACCATCCTCATTTGGTCAATGTGGAAAGAAATAAACATCCACATTTTTGTGATAAATATCTCCCCCTTGCAGACTTTTTGATCAAGCTGAAAATTTTGATTTTTGAAGTTGTTTCAACCCTTTCTTACATAAGTTATGCTAATCTTTCTCATTGGGACATGATGATTTTCCCAAATTAGATGTTGATCAAGCTTCCCCTATAAATGGGTTGAGATTAGTTAGATTCAAGCTCCATTCTCATTCTAATGCATCTTGTACTCCTCCATTGGTTGGCTCCTTTAAGTTAAAATTTGATGGAGTGGTGTATGGAAACCCAAGTGCATCAGGAGCTAGGTGTTGCATCAAAGTTTGAATTGAATCTCATATTCAAACCTTATCTAAAAGGATCTATGATGGAAAAAATAATGAAGTTGAACCCCAAGCTTTGGTCTTAGGTCTTCAACTTACCAAACAATGTGGCATTGAGCATCTAGAGATTAAAATGGATTCTAAGATTATTATTGAGGCCATATGCAATAGGAATTATAAATCTTAGAGTTGAAGAACATTTTCATTAATGCATGGTCTATCCTCTTGGAGTTGATCTCTTGGTCCATTAAACATTATTTTCATGAAGCAAATGGGCAAGAGTGCTTTCTAGTGAATAAGGGGGTCAACCAACTTGAAAAATATATTATAGACAATGTAATGTCAAGATGGAGAGGGATTGAGCTTATTATTCCAATTAATTGATCAATGCTTTTGCCTTTTGGATCATCAATTTTAGTCTGGCAAGGTAAAATAAATTCGGAGGTGGACTTTATTTTTGTGAGCAATCTTCTATGTGCAGTGTGTTTGCCATAAGTGGTTTTGAAGGTAGTTAATACTTTGGTATTACCTAGTTTGTGTGGTGATTTGGGTGGCTATTTGAATTTTTTCCCTATAGTTTTAGGCCCTACTCTGCCCTTTTCTAACTCTCATTGTATAGGTTTGATCCTTCTTCTCTCTTTTTGATATCTAAAAGCTCATTTTCTCAATTTATTGGAAGTTCTGCATTTGGTTTTGAATAATCTAGCTGGTATCCTTCACCCAGTCATTTATTTAGATAGATGGCTTGAGCCAATCCGATATATTTGTTTTTATGTGGATCATTTCAACTCTTCATATATGTCTTTAGTTGCTCAAACTTTGATTGGGTTCTACAATTTCAAAGGAGTAGAAGTAGTTATGGCAGAGGAGGATTTAAGATTTTATGTTAGAGGTGGTAGCAAAGTATCACGGTGAGATTTTACACACCACATGCAAATGCACATACAATAAATTGTTGATGTGGTGGGTCTTGGAGGTGTTTTCACCTTTGCTAAAAGTAGGAAAGTGGTTGGTTTCTTTGATGTCAGGTTGGGCTTTGTTGTCAAGTGCACCAAAACTAAACTTTTTTGTTGAGTTGGCCCCAAATTTGTCATAACATTTTAGATATATGTTCTCCTATGTTGGTTTCTTGTTTTGTTTTATTTTGTTTTAATTTTTTCTCTATTTTGTTAGGTTTTTTTCCCTATTGGTTTTTTGCTCTCCTTTCTTGGACTTGCCCTTGATTTTGTCTTTGTGTGTATTCCAGATTTCAACTAGTTTTTGTTCTTGATTTAATCCTTATATTGAGTGAGGGCCCTTTTCTCTCTAAGTGACAAAAAATATATATAACATTATTATTATAAATTATACTATACAATATATACATATATACTAATATATAAATATATTATGTTAGAGAAAGACCGTCATCTTTTCTCCTCTTGGATCCCATAATTGCCCAATTTTGTCAAATTGAATGTTGATAGAGCCTCTAGGGGTAATCCTGGTGCATCTAGAACTGGGTGTGTAATCAAGGATTATTCTAGTTCTTTGATTAGTGTTATTTACTTATAGTTATTTGTGGGTGCCAATAATGAATTAGAAGCCCAAGCTTTATTTTTGGGCCTTTAGGTGGTGAGAGATTGTGGGATTTCCAACATAGTCATTGAAATTGACTCAATGGTAATGCTTGTAGCTTTTAAGCAAAAAAAATATTTTGTTGGAAAATTTACAACATCCTGTGTAAGTGTTATTCTCTGCTTGAAAAATTTAATGCTTGGGAGGCTAGTCATTGATATAAAGAAGCAAATAAAGTCACCGAATCCATAGTTAATTATAGAGTTGATCAGAATCTCATGGTCAAAGTGGATAACTCCCTCTCTACATGCCTTGGTTTAAACAAGAGTTGGTACATCATTTGTTATGCCCTTAGCTTATAGCGTGTGTTAGTTTATGTATAGTCAACTTGTGGCTTACAAAACCCCTTCCTTATCATATTTTATTTCTCTCTGATCTCATTTGGTTAGTTAGGTTAGCCTATGGAATAAGCATATCCTAGGTAGACTATAAATAAGAGGTAGTGATTAGTACTTGAGTAACATATTACAATTTTTGTTCTTTTTATAAGGTTGTGGAGGTTTCCCCCTTGAAGTCCCTTATCATTTACTAATATATTCTTCTTCATTTCAATCATATTATGATATATTATTGTTATTAGACTTTGTCGGTGAAGTAGTTTCATTACAAGTGGTATTATAACATCAATTTGGGCCACGGAGTAGGTGAAACCATAATGTTATAAATTTGCTTGTATCTTGCAATCTATAGAAAATTTATCTACAGTTTTTTGACTGGAGTTGAAAGATCATTCAAGGACCTTTCAGTAAAAAAATAAGGGTTTGGGAATTCATTTTGAGTGCATTATTATCAATTTAGGGTTTTTTGTAAATTCACTTTGTACACTACATTTTGAGCTTTTTTTGATTTATTTATATTTTCAAAAATCTTTCAAAAATATAGTGGGGGTCTATTATTTATATTTTTTGATTTGAGGTTGACATATTTGTAAAAACTATTGGTTAAAGTTGGGTCAACGGTGACAATCATGATCAATATTGTCAAGCCTTGTTATGGCAAGACCACAAACTAAGGGCCCAAGTAAGGGTATTGAAACTCTGAGTAAAAATCCTAAAAAAGATGAGATGAAGTCAAAATGGGGATTTAGAGGATCATTTATTCCAAATTTTTTTGTGATGGATCTCAAAGTGAACCAACTTGAGTATGATGTGCAAGGCATACAATCTGAGGTGCAAGGCATGCATTCTAAAATGAAAGACGTAAAGACTACTTTGGATAATATCATGATGACTTTGAAAAATATTCAACAAAACCAACCACATATCACCATTGTACAACCCAACCAGGGTGGATATTCTAGCCAACCCAATTTAAATTCAAGTACCTCGTAATTAAAGAACATGATGCCAAAAATGGAAATGCAAAAGCTAGATAGGAAGGATGTGGTCACCTGAATCAACCAAATGGATATTTTATTGATATACATCAAATCCCATGTGGATAAAAGGTGGTTATGTAATCCCTATATCTAAAACTAGAAAAAATCATTTGGTATCAATGGTTGTGTGCTCAAAAGAAGAAAAAGGCTCTCAATCTCACTTGGTATGCTTTTATGAAGGAGCTAAAAATTAACTATAATATAGTGTGAGTGATAACCACTTATTCAATTTTAAAATCTTTGTGTGAAGCACATTCTGGAGGAACGCCTAAATGGCCTATTTATTAGAGGTCTCAATGACCACATTGAACATAAGGTATGCATGTTAAATGCAGTAAATGTGTCTGAATCTATTCACATGGCTCGTACGGTAGAGGAAAAAAATTATCTAGCAAGAGGTAGTCATTCACTAATATCAAAAATTGAAGCAACCTGTCACCATCATTCACTTAGCCTACCAGATTGACACATCAAAAAATTAAAGATAAACAAGTGAAAGGTTTATGTTTCAATTGTAATAACAAATGGATCAAAGGACATAAATGTGCTAATAATAATTTTTTATACATTGAAGGTGTTAATAAGGAAGAATATGGTAATGAAACATTAGGTGAAAAAGAAGAGGTGCTAGAGATAGAATCTGAAGAATCCCAACCAACTATCTCTTGTCATTCACTTTTGAGTATTAGCACTCCTCAAACCCTTAAAGTTGTGGGTTTTCTCAAGATACAGAAGGTAACAATGTTGATTAATTTTGGGAGTATACATAACTTCATCAACAGTAAGTTGGCTACTCTTTTAAACTATTTCATTTATCCATCTCTATAAATTCATTACATGATTGTAGATGGTGATATAGTCAATTATTTTAAGAAATGCCATAGTATTAAGATTGTTATGGGTGACTACAGGCTAGATTATCCTATGTTTGATATTCCCATGGGTGTGTCCGACATTGTTCTCAGATTCCAATAGCTCATAACCTTAGGCATAATGGATATGAGTTTCCATGAATTATTCATGCACTTTTATTACGAAGGTATGACATTTGAACTACATGGATTACAAGAAAAGTATCCATAATTGGTTTGTTCACATCAAATGACAAAGATTATAAAAAAAAGGGGCTGAAGGATTTGTAGCACAATTTTATGCCATATGATTTCAACCAACAAAGGTGTGTACACATTTGTATCTACAAATGATTATTGATGACCACCCAAATATTTTGAGTGACATGATAAAAGTACTTCCACCAAAAAGAGAACATGATCATGCCATACGAATACTTCTATGGAGTCAACCACCAAACATCAGACTATATAAGTATCCATATTCTCAAAAAAGTGAAATTGAAAAGATGGTACAAGAGATGTTAGAGGTGGGTTTTATCATACATAACCAAAGTGAATATTCATCCATAGTGGCCATGGTGTGTAAGAAGGATGACACTAGGAAGATGTGCCTAAATTATAGAGAGCTCAACAAATACACCATCAAAGACAAGTTTCTTATTCCATTAATTGATGATTTGTTAGATGAGTTACATAGTGTTGTTTATTTTATAAAATTACATATGCATTATTGGTAACATCAAATTTGAATTAGAGATGAGGATATTCTTAAAACAACTTTCAAAACTCATGAAGGCCATGATGAGTTTTTGGTCATGCCTTTTGGTCTCACAAATGCACCATCTATATTTCAGAGTTTGATGAACATTATTTTTAGGTCTTTTTAAAGGAATTTTGTGTTAGTGTTTTTTCATGACATTCTAGTATATAATAAATCTATGAGAAAAACATTTTTAGTATGTGAAACAAGTTATGTTAGTTTTGTAATAACATTAACTTTATGTAAAACCTTCAAAATGTGCTTTTAGAGTCCAAGAGGTAGAGTATTTGGGCCATTTTTTTACAATATTAGTCAAATTAGACCCTACGAAGAACAAAGTTATGATGGAGTGGCAAGTGCCAAAAACCCTCAAGAATCTTCGAGGCTTTTTGGGGTTCACAAGTAACTATCACAGATTTGTGAAAATTTATAGTAGCATAGCATCACCACTCACAACCTTGTTGGATAAGGACTCCTTACATAAGAATGAATCAACAACCATAGACATTAAGAAGCTAAAGGAGGCTATGTATATCACTCCAGTTTTGGCTCCTCTTAATTTTTCCAAAACTTTTATTGTTGAATGTAATGTATCATAATATGGCATGGGGGAAGTAATCATGCAATAAGGAAGACCCAATGCATTTGAGAGTAATCAAATCTAGGGTAAAAATAGGCTAAAACCAATCTATGAGAAAGAGATGTTGGTTATTCTTCATGTATTCAAGCATTGAGACCTTATCTGATGGGTAGACACTTTAAGGTAAAAGCTAATCATGATGGTATAAAATATTTTTTAGAATAAAATTATCATCATAAGAACAAAAAAAATGGGTGACTAAGATGTTGGGATATGACTTTGAAATCTTATAGAAGAAATAAAAAGAGAATGTTGTATTAGATGCACTATCCAAGAAGGTGTTGGAAATATTGTGATTAATGTCAAAGGTCTAGCATTATTGGTGATAAAGGCCCCATTGCATTTGATGGTGTTTTTAATATTCATATCTTGTCTAATGTGTGTTAATATTTATTTAATATTAATGAATATATTTTTGGCTACATATAAGTCAAAAGAGGGCCCATGGAGAAGTCAAAGAGTCATGGGGTAAAAGACAAAAGAGGAATAGGACACATTTTCTCATGAAGAGTCATCTTGAGGAATTCCAAGAGTCACCATGTGAAGACAAAAGAGGGTATGGTGGATTTTTTCATGAAAGGACACTTTGAGGAATATGAAAAGTGACCAAGATAAAGACAAAAGAGGAAAGGACACATTTACTTATGAAGGGTCACCATATGACTTTTTAAATGTAAGGATACGAAGGGTCATGCAAGTTTGGCACCATTTTCCATGAGGATTGAAGGGTCACAAAGGGTGAATGCCAAAGGTCATTTGAAGAGATACAAATAAAGGCTTGAGAAGCCATTTGTAATATGCAAGAGAGTGCATAGTTTGTATTTTTTGTCAAAGAGAGAAAAGCAAGAGATATTGTAGAGTTCTATCATTTATTAAGTAAGTAACAGTAAGAGATAGTTGTGTTTTATACACAAGAGGGGTTGGTGCTCTTGTGGGTTGGTGCTCAAAAATATTTACAAGGGGTTGGTGTTTCTGTGGGTTGGTGCTCACAAATAGTTGTGTTAGTACATGGCAAAGGGGTTGGTGTTCTTGCAAGTTGGTGCTTGCAAACTTTGTAATTTGAGTTGGTGCTCATTTATATACTTGAGATTGTTCTCCATGGTTTTTTCTACTTTAGGTTTCCATATAAAAATTTAGTGTGTCTCTCTCTCTCTTATGTGGTGCATATTATTATTTCATTTTTTATTGCATTTATTAAATGTGTGATTAAGTGGTTAAAAAAAGAAATCAGATTAAGTAAATGATATATAATATACTGATTCACCCCCCTCTTAGTATATTTTATGCTTAATAATTGGTATTAGAGCAGGTTCTTTTTGAAAAATTTACAGCTTGAAGATAGATTAGAAAAGCATGATGGTTGGATCACATGAAAGTTTTTCTATAAATAAGGCACCTTTGTCTGATGGGAGAAATTATGCTTTTTGGAGCATAAGGATAAAGACTTATTTGATGGCCCTTGGATTTGACATTTGGCAAGCAGTGGTGGAAGAATATGAAGAGCCACAAACACTTGTAACTACTCTGATAGAAAAGAAGGCAAGTGAAAATAATGTTAAAGCTTTAAATGCTATTTTATGTGGTTTATGTGAATCAGAATTTATTAAAGTTATGTAATGTAAATCTGCTCATGAAACTTGCATAAAAATTGAGAATATTTACAAAGGTGATGGAAAGTTTCAGCAAGCTAAGCTTCAAACTTTCAAAATATATTTTTAGAGTTTGAAGATGGAAGAGAAAAAAAATATAGCAAGTTGTCTTTTACGGATTGATCAAATAGTTAATCGGATTCAAGGTCTTGGAGAAAATTTAGAAGAATCAATTGTGGTTAAAAAAGTTTAGAGATCTTTACCATTGAAATACGATGCAAAAGTTTTGGCAATTGAAGAGATGAAAAATTTATCCAAGATAAAGATGGATGAGCTACATGGTATTCTTACGGCATATGAGATGCAGACCGAACAAGAGAAACCTTTAAATAGTGAAGCTGCTTTCAAGATATCAAAGAAAGAGAAGGCTAAGATTCAAGAATCAAGTGATAGTTCTAGTGATGATGATGAAGATGACAATGAAGATATATTCATTCACATACTAAAAAAAAGGCAAAGGTAAATATCAAGGAAATTTAACTTTTAAATGTTTTAATTATGAAAAGATTGGATATTTTATAGTTAAGTGCCCAGATAAGGGTAATGGTGAAATGAAGAAGGAAAGTACACATACAAGAAGAATTTCAAAAGAAAATTTAAGAAGGAATTCAAGAAGAAGAGTTCTTATTCTAAAGATTCTAACTCAATGGAGTCAGTGATTCAGAAGAAGAAGAGATTCTATTCATGGCCATACATGAAGATGCCTCCACAAACAAAAGTATAGATGATCAAGAAGAAGAACATTATAAAGCCAAAGTGAATTTAGAAAGAGAACTCATTTGTGCCTTAGAAGAGTTAAAATCTCTTGAGAAGAAGAATCAAAGATTAAAGCTCTAGATCGAGAAAAATGAAAAGAAGTCAAAGGAAATAATTGAAGATCTAAAAACACACTTTGAAGAAGCTAATAAGAATGAAGAAGATCTAACGACACAGTTGTAAAAAATAAGTAAAGAATGTGAAAGGTATGTTATTGAAATTGCTTCTTTAAAAGTAGATCTTGAGAAAATAAATAAAAAAATCAATGATAAAGTAACCAATGATTCAAAATTTGAGAATATCACTAATATGTTGAATAAGATATTAGAAAGTCAAAGATCAATGTTAGATAAGATAGGTATCATATTTGGAAAAGAGAAAGGGGAGGCCATTACTTTCATAGATAAGAAAAAAGGAAAGAGCTATGCTGAAGCTCTTATAAAAGAGGAAATCAAAAGGGAAGAAGTTAAGAATACAGAGGACATCTCAAACAAAGTAGGCTAGAAAAAATAGATATATAAAAGGTAATCAGGTCAGAGATACATAAATAGGTCATCTTTTTATTGTAATGGATATGGTCATAAAAACTAGAATGTTGAAAAAGCGCTAACAATTTTAGAAATAAGGAGAAGAAAAGTCATGCAGAGTCAAGCAGAAGCCACAACCCTTTTGCTCCTCTATCAGGCTTTAATAAAGATGATATAATATGTTACAAGTGTAACAACTTTGGACATATATCTCAGTACTATAGAAGCATGTTTTATTCAGTCAAGAAAGACTAGAGTTTCAAGGCTCCATTCATCAAGAAGAAAGTTCAAACAGGTTCATGGCAGAAGAAACAACTTGAAAAATCTATGTTAGTGCAGACAACTTTGCATGCAAGAAATAAATAAAAGCCATGGTTCATTGATAATGGATGTTCAAGGCACATGACAAGAGATAAAAGTAAGTTCATAACCTTGAAGAAGATTGCCAGAAAAGGTACACTAAGTTTGGATAATTGTAGAACTAAAACTAAAAATATTTTGTATGTAGAATGTCTTAAGCATAATATTTTGAGTGTAAGTCAAATGTGTAATCAGGGGCACACAATAAATTTTTATGCGAAAGGTTTTGAAATTAGGATAAAAGTTTCAGATGTGTTGGTTACAGATGCTCAAAAAATAGGCAATAATTTGTATATACTATCAGACATCAAAGGTCAAAGATGTTTGAGTCAGATTGAATAAATTTGGATATGGCACAAGAGAATGGGACACATACATTTTGACAATATTATCAATATAAACAAGAAGCAATCAGTCAAAAATATTCTAAAGATTACAAAGCCATCCAACATGCTTTGTGAACCTTGTCAGCATGGGAAGCAGGCTAGAAAGTGATTCAAAACAAAAGAGTACTCAATCACTCAGATGCTAGAGCTTCTTCACACTGATCTGTGTGGACCTATGAGAACTCAAAGTACTCAAGGTGAGAAATATTTAATGTTGCTTATTGATGATTTTTCACATATGACTTGGGTAATATTTTTAAAGAAAAAATCAGAAGCTTTCAAACTTTTCAAAGTATTCAAAGCATTAGTTGAGAATGAAACCAATTTGAAGATTAAGTGTCTAAGATTAGATCAAGGAGGAGAATTCATGTCAGATCATTTTATTGATTTTTGTGGAGACTATGGAATAAAGAGACATTATTCAATAGCCAGAACTCCACAACAAAATGGAGTAGTTGAGCGGAGAAATAGAACAATTTAGGGGATGGTGAGGATAATGTTAAATAAATCCAAGATACCAGATAAATATTAGAAAAAGGTATCTGCTATAGTAGTGCATATTCAGAATAGAGCATTAGTGAGAGTCAATAGTGAAAAGACTCATGAGCTATGAAAAAATAAACTAGCAACAATTAATTATTTTAGAGTTTTTGGCAGTAGATGCTTCATAAAGAGAACCGACAAAAAACTTGATAAATTTGAATTCAGAGTAGATGAAGGTATATTTATTGGTTATTCTTTCAAAATTAAAGATTATAATATTATAACAAAGGAACAAAAAAAATTATTGAAAGTAAAAGTGTCAGGATAGAAGATGGAACACAAAAAATCAGTGATCTAGTAGACATTCTTGAAATCATTGAAGAGGAAGATTTTGAAGAATTGTATGAAGATAAGAAAAAGGAGAAAAAGAACACCAAAACTCCATCGAAATATGTTTAAAGAAATCATAATGAAAGTGACATCATTGGGGACATAAATGAAGGAATTCACACTAGAAGAATGATAGTAAGTGAATCTGAGCAAGTTAATTTCTCTTTGTTATCTAAAATTCAGCCTAGAACTTTTTCAGAAGCTAGACATGATAAGCATTGGGTTAAGGCAATGGATGAACAATTAAATCAGATAGAAAAGAATAATACTTGGGAATTAGTGCCTAGAACAAAAGAGCACAATGTGATAGGAACAAAATGGATTTATAGAAATAAGTTTAATGAAAATGGAGAAGTGACCAAGAATAAAGCAAGAATAGTATGTAAAGGATATGCTCAGATTGAGGGAATAGATTTTGAAGAAAATTTTGCACTAATGGCAAGGCTAGAGGCTATTAGAATGTTTATTGCATATGTAGTGTTTAAAAATTTCAAAGTGTTTCAGATGGATGTTAAATATACCTTCCTAAATGGGAATCTAGAAAAAGAGGTCTACATTGAGCTGCCTGAGAGATTTATTCTCTCAAATATTAGTAGCCATGTATGCAGATTGAAGAAAGCACTGTATGGATTGAAACAAGCTCACAGAGCTTGGTATGCAAGAATTGATAAGTACCTATAGAATCAAGGTTTCAAGAAAGAATTTGCTGACAGTAATCTCTACATCAAAATAGAAGGTGATCATCAATTGATTATTGTGGTATATGTTGATGATATCATTTTTGGAGGGAACATTGAAAAGATAACAACAATTTTTTTTGATAATATGCAAAAAGAATTTGAGATGTCTATACTTCAAGAATTATCATTTTTCTTAGGGTTGAAAATATTTCAGTTAGATAAAAGAATATTTATATCTCAAAGTAAATATGCTAAGGAAATGTTAAAAAATTTTGGTTTTGAGGAATGTGCACCAGTTGGCACACCAATGTGTACTATAAATAAGGTGAGTAAGGATGAAGATTCATCTATTGTAGATCAATATTTGTATATATCTATGATTGGTAGTATTTTATATTTGACAGCATGGAGGTTAGACATCATGTATGCAGTAGGTATCGTTGCAAGATATCAGTCAGCTCTAAAAGATAATCATGTTTAGTTGGTGAAAATAATATTCAGATATATCAAGGGGACATTGGATTATGGATTGTGATATCCCATAGATAGAGATTTCACTTTAGTTGCTTATACAAATTTAGATTGGATAGGATGCTTAGATGACAGAAAGAGTATAAGTGGAGGAGCTTTCTTCCTTGTTAATTGCTTAGTATCATGGCTAAGCAAAAAAGCATAATTCAATATCACTTTCTACAATTGAAGCAGAATATATTACAATAGTATTATGTTGTGCTTAAGTGCTTTAGATGAAGAAAACTTTAGAAGATATCAAGGTAAAATACGATGAACCTATTTTTATTTTTTGTGACAACACAAGTGCTATTAATATTTTGAAGAATCCAGTGATGCATTCAAGAATAAAACTTATTCCCATTAGATATCACTTTTTGAGAGAGTAGGTTGCAAATCAATAGGTTAAGATGGAATATATCAATACTATAGAGCAAATTATAGATATTTTCACAAAAACACTACCAAAAGACACATTTGAGTATCTATGGGAGAAGTTGGGAGTAATTTCTTTTACTTCCTACCATTGAGGTTCATCATTAGTTTAGGGGGAGCTAAATGTTAGCTCTATATAGGCCCCTTGCCATTGATGTCAAAGGGAAAGAAGAATAGAAATAGGTACAAGTGCAAAAATAGGTACAAGTTGCTACAGTAAGGGGGAGTTACTATATATTTTTCAGATGATAGTATGTGCAGGTTTCAGGATATGACAGTTTTAGTTTGAGGTTGGCATCAATGACAAAGGAGGAGATTATTGGAAATATTATCATTGATGTCAAAGGTCTAGCATTATTGGTGATAAAGACTCCATTGCATTTAATGGTGTTTTTAATATTCCTATCTTGGCTAATGTGTGTTAATATTTATTTAAATTAATGAATATATTTTTGGTTGCATATAAGTCAAAAAAGGGCCCATGGAGAAGTCAAAGAGTCATGGGGTAAAAGACAAAAGAGGAGAGGGACGCATTTTCTCATGAAGAGTCATCTTGAGGAATTATAAGAGTCACATGATAAGACAAAAGAGGGTATGGTGCCTTTTTCCATGAAGGGACACTTTGAGGAATACAAAAAGTCACCAAGATAAATACAAAAAAGGAAAGGACGCATTTGCTTATGAAGGGTTACTATATGAATTTTCAAATGCAAGGATACGAAGGGTCATGCAAGTTTGGTGCCATTTTTCATGAGGATTGAAGGGTCACAAAGGGTGAATGCCAAATGTCATTTGAAAATCTATAAATAAAGGCTTGAGAAACCATTTGTAATATGCAAGAAAGTGCATGGTTTGTATTTATTTTTGAAGAGAGAAAAACAAGAGATATTTTAGAGTTCTATCATTTGTTGAGTAAGCAACATTGAGAGATAGTTGTGTTTTATACACAAAAGGGGTTTGTGCTCATGTGAGTTGGTGCTCACAAATCTTTGCAAGGGGTTGGTGCTCGACAAAGGGGTTGGTACTCCTGCAAGTTGGTGCTTGAAAACTTTGTAATTTGAGTTGGTGCTCATTCATATACTTCCCACTTTGGATTTCCACGTAAAAATATGGTCTCTCTCTCTCTCTCTCTCTTGTGTGGTGCATATTATTATTTCAAGTTTTATTGCATTTCTTGAATGTGTGATTAAGTGGTTAAAGAAAGAAATTAGATTAAGTAAAAGATATATAATATACTGATTCACCCCCCCTCTTAGTATATTTCATGCTTAATAGAAGGATGAATCCACTAAAGCATTTTCATGTGTAATGATCATTTGGTAGGTAGATTGGTTAGAAGAGGCCATACCAGAATTGGAGAATGATAAGGATACATAGGTTATGATTCAAAATATGCAGAATGATTTTGGTGATTCTAAAAAAATTTAGTGGAAAGGGAATGCATTATGGTATCAAGGTTGATTATACATATGCAATAATTCTATCGTCAAGCACAAGATCCTTCATGAGCTTCATGCATCTCCAATAGGGGGCACTTAGGATTTGGAAAACATATCATACAATAAAACAAGATTTAATTTTAGAAGGACTTAAGGGGGATATATATACATTTGTGTCTAAATGTATGGTGTGTCATTAAGACAAAGGCAAAACAATTAAGACATCAGTTATTTTGTAGCCTTTATCCATTCTTGGACAAATGTGGGAGGAGGTTTCTATGGATTTCATTATAGGGTTGCCAATGTTTGAGGGTAAAAATTTCATCATGGTAATTGTAGATAGGCTCACAAAATATGCTCATTTTCCCCCTTTCCAAAGCCATTTATATCTAGTATTATAGTTGTTGATTTTTTTGATAAAGTTCAAAAGTTGCATAGTACTCCCAAGATCATTGTAAGTGATCACGATCCCATATTTTTTTGATAAATAAAAAGTCTTATTAAACACAAAATAACCTTAACCACAAGATGGGTCAGACCAACTTGAAGCACTAAAATAGGGAACTACCCATTGTTAAGAGGCAAGGTTGTCTTATTATATTCCACCCACTTATTATAATTAGGGAAATAGACTTACTCCCCCATCATCCTAGTATGTGCTAATTTTTCTCCTCTTCTGTTATTTATTCCACTGGGTGATTAACCGACGTATTTTTACTTTACACACAATGCTAGTGGTGAAGATGCTCCTTCATATTCCTCATGTCTTCTACTATGCCAATCAGAGTTTTATGCATCCCTTATATTTCATGTGTTGATATGTACCATTTTTAGGATTTGAGTGTGAAGTCTTATCTCCTTTCCACTATTTTCAAGAAGATTTTTACTATGTATCAAGTTATCATTCATAGCTTCTATCAAGTTGAAATAATCCAAAAATATCTCCCAAAATCTTTTGATATAGGCATCCATCTCCTTTTGGTGCTTAATGTACACTATGTTTTGCACGTATATCATGTTATTGTTAGGATTGTGGAGCTAAAAGCTTCACTGATGCAAACAGGAGAGGAGGTTGCTGAAGGTTGCTGAGTTGCAGAAGAAGTTGGGGTCGGTCTGATCAGCCGACGTCGGCGGGAGAGCATAGAGAAGCAACCGACGTCGGTCATATATCGGCCGACGTCGGTCACCTCCAGGCGGACAGGGACCGGCGTCGGTCGCCTGTGTGGTTCGACTGCGAGCTATTTACGGGCAGTTAGCTAACGAACCAAGTGTTTGCATGATGAGCGCTAATTTTAGACTCATAGCTGCGGATCTAATTATGGTAATTAGATGTCTAATCATTGTTTGGATGAGATATATATAATAGACTCATGGTTGTATTGGAAAAGTGTGCTAGAGAGTAAGAGAGCATAATTATAAGCTCCTTCTGTGTGTGAGGTAGAGCTATGGTGCGTTCCTCCTAGTGCCTCAGTACCAGGTGTGTTGGTGCTGGATTGGAGAGCCAGCTAGGTTCTTCAAGAGTGTAGGATCTTGGTCACAGTTGCATGGCCTATATAAGAGATCTACATGGTAAGTAAGATCGTTGATCTGCAGGTGTATGTGTGTGCAAGGTCGAGGTTCACAGGTGAGCAGAACCGTTGTTTGATTTGCAGGTGTGCAAGGTCATATAGACAGCAACACAACAGGGAGCAGTATCAGGCATGATCTACTTGGAGTACAGGTGTGTACTCGGATAGAGCAAGAGGAAGGCAAGGGAGTTCCTTCCATAAGTATGGTCTGTTGAATTGCAGGTTGTTGCAGATTCATGGGAGATCTACTTGAAGTACCTTGAGTACTTGTGGAGCACGTGGAGTGCTTGTGGAGTGCGTGGAGCACTTGTGGTGTGCGTGGAGCACGGGAGGTGAACACCAACTCTGTATTTGAGTTGGGTGTTGGGACCTGTGAGAGGGAGAGCTTTGGGGAGGAGAATTACTGTTCACTTGAGGTGTGGGAAACCTCTGTAAGGTGGTGGAGAAGAAGTGGCATCTTCTTTATTGTATTATTTTCTGTATAAAGTGTTAATACAATTTGGTATTGTCTCTCATATGCTGTGTTATTCTGAATTCTAGTTACTTGGTGAATCTGGTTAATTTCCGCATATTAAGTTGCTTGGTTTGGTAATCAAATTGTGTGCTTCCGGTTTATATCTCCCAACAAGTGGTATCAGAGCTAAGGTTGGAGGAAGCAGGTTTTGTGTTTGGTTACAGGGCACTCTCAGGGGTTTCTGATCGAGTGGGAGTAGAGCAACAGCAGATCAAAGTAAGCTAAGAATGGAGGAGTTGAAAAGCACAGATGGTCACTCACGGTCCTATGGAAAGAAAGAGCAGGTAAAAGATTATTGTTGGTTGGTAGCAGATCAGCATGAAGAAACTGAAGATACAGATGTAGCAGGTGTTGTTGCACAGGATGTGTTTGCAGGTTTCTTGGATAAATTTGAATCTTGGATAAAAGATTCGGTTGCCTCTTTCCATGCAGTTCCAGGTAGAGGAGCTGGTGAGCCTTGCCAAAGAATTGGCAAAGGGGAAGTGAAGCTGAAATTGCAGGCGGCCAACACACAGGTGTTGATGAAGGTCATGCAGGTCCCAGGTTTGGAGATATGGCTAATTTCCTCAGAAAGATTGGGTGATGAGAGATGCACAAGAACTCTCACAGCGGATGCACTTGAATTAGCTGGTGGTAAGAAAACAGGTATCCTTTATCTACTTGTTTATATTACTGATTCTTCTTTTGTTGCGGAGACGTGGCTTCGTAGGCTTGGTCACATGAGCAGGAAGGAGATGCATGTTCTTAAGCGGAAGACAGATATATTTGACAGGCTTAAGAACTGGAAAGCCTTGGTGTTTATGGAGGAGATGGCGGACAGAACCCAGTGGATGTGGCTGGATACTTCTGAGCAGGGCAGTTTGGACATGGGTTTTGATTCAAAGAAGCTCGCGGGTAAAAAGTCATCACTCACAGGCGAACACAGGTACCGATGTCGGTCAGGAGGAACCGGTGTCGAACAGACAGGTGCCGATGTCGGTCATGTGCAGACCGAAGCCGGCGATGTCGGGCAGGGTAAGACCGACGTCGGTCAAGAGACCGACGTCGGTAGTATGTAAGACCGATGTCGGTCAGTGGACCGACGTCGGCAGCAGGGACACCAGTGTTGGCAGGTTGGTAGTCAGGTACAGACACATGGAACCGACGTCGGTCGGATGCAGACTGTGGAGTGACCGAGGTCGGTCACTGTAAACGAATTTTGGGTGGACAGCATGTTGTCAAGGAGTCTCAAACACCCATACGGAGGACTGAAGGCGTAAGTAGGCCCTCAAATTCGTTGTTCCTCTTCTTTATACATGTTGCTGATTGTAGAGCAGGAAGGATCCAGGAAACAGGTGTGAGCTTGGCATGGATGAGGATGTGATTCCTTGGAGGAGAACCAAACAGGTGTGTTTTGGTAGGGATGCCAGCAGGAATGAAAGCACAGAGACGAATGGATACCTTATTAGAAGAATAGAGAGAACGGATACGTGAGACGGAAGACCAGGTTATATGGTCTTGTGGAGCTGCAGAACAGTGGTACAGGTTTTGACAGGTGGAGGACGGAGCATGGCTTCAGTCAATGTCAGGGTAACTACTGTGATTTGTCTTACCAGGGGGATGATGAGTCATGACATCATTCTGTGCTGTATGTGGATGGTATGTTTTGCTATAGCAGTTTTGTACATACAGGGTTTTGCTGAGCTAAGGGTAAGATTAGTTCAGTGGCATGTCAGGAGGAGTTTGGAGCAGCGGAATTCTTTGACATGGGAGGCATGGAGATCACAGGTTGATTTTGTCTTGAGTGGGAGTTGATGTGAATCAGGTGTTGGCGAGGTTCGGGATGCAGAACTGGAGCACACTAAGGGCTGGACAGGTACAGTGTCTGAAATCACATGAGGTCTGGTATAGACCTGAGTATTCCCATGCAGTGGGAGCTGTCAGAGAGTTAGGAGCCAATTCGGGGAAGTGGGTTCTCAGGTTTTCTGAGAGGGACCGGCAGCAGGTGTTGCTATGTAGGGTCAGGACTTCACTACAGGTGTTGTAGGTTCGGATGTGGCAGGTTACTCGGATGACAGGTGGCACACCACGGGATGTGTGGTGGGTTGTCAACCAGAAAACAGATTAGATGGAGTACAGGTACAGGTACAGTGCAGCTGTTTATCTCCAAGTGGGAGATTGTTAGGATTGTGGAGCTAAAAGCTTCACTGATGCAAACAGGAGAGGAGGTTGCTGAAGGTTGCTGAGTTGCAGAAGAAGTTGGGGTCGGTCTGATCAGTCGACGTCGGCGGGAGAGCATAGAGAAGCAACCGACGTCGGTCATATATCGGCCGACGTCGGTCACCTCCAGGCGGACAGGGACCGGCGTCGGTCGCCTGTGTGGTTCGACTGCGAGCTATTTACGGGTAGTTAGCTAACGAACCAAGTGTTTGCATGATGAGCGCTAATTTTAGACTCATAGCTGCGGATCTAATTATGGTAATTAGATGTCTAATCATTGTTTGGATGAGATCTATATAATAGACTCATGGTTGTATTGGAAAAGTGTGCTAGGGAGTAAGAGAGCATAATTATAAGCTCCTTCTGTGTGTGAGGTAGAGCTATGGTGCGTTCCTCCTAGTGCCTCAGTACCAGGTGTGTTGGTGCTGGATTGGAGAGCCAGCTGGGTTCTTCAAGAGTGTAGGATCTTGGTCACAGTTGCATGGCCTATATAGGAGATCTACATGGTAAGTAAGATCATTGATCTGCAGGTGTATGTGTGTGCAAGGTCGAGGTTCACAGGTGAGCAGAACCGTTGTTTGATTTGCAGGTGTGCAAGGTCATATAGACAACAACACAACAGGGAGCAGTATCAGGCATGATCTACTTGGAGTACAGGTGTGTACTCGGATAGAGCAAGAGGAAGGCAAGGGAGTTCCTTCCATAAGTATGGTCTGTTGAATTGCAGGTTGTTTCAGATTCATGGGAGATCTACTTGAAGTACCTTGAGTACTTGTGGAGCACGTGGAGTGCTTGTGGAGTGCGTGGAGCACTTGTGGTGTGCGTGGAGCACGGGAGGTGAACACCAACTCTGTATTTGAGTTGGGTGTTGGGACCTGTGAGAGGGAGAGCTTTGGGGAGGAGAATTACTGTTCACTTGAGGTGTGGGAAACCTCTGTAAGGTGGTGGAGAAGAAGTGGCATCTTCTTTATTGTATTCTTTTCTGTATAAAGTGTTAATACAATTTGGTATTGTCTCTCATATGCTGTGTTATTCTGAATTCTAGTTACTTGGTGAATCTGGTTAATTTCCGCATATTAAGTTGCTTGGTTTGGTAATCAAATTGTGTGCTTCCGGTTTATATCTCCCAACAAGTGGTATCAGAGCTAAGGTTGGAGGAAGCAGGTTTTGTGTTTGGTTACAGGGCACTCTCAGGGGTTTCTGATCGAGTGGGAGTAGAGCAACAGCAGATCAAAGTAAGCTAAGAATGGAGGAGTTGAAAAGCACAGATGGTCACTCACGGTCCTATGGAAAGAAAGAGCAGGTAAAAGATTATTGTTGGTTGGTAGCAGATCAGCATGAAGAAACTGAAGATACAGATGTAGCAGGTGTTGTTGCACAGGATGTGTTTGTAGGTTTCTTGGATAAAGTTGAATCTTGGATAAAAGATTCGGTTGCCTCTTTCCATGCAGTTCCAGGTAGAGGAGCTGGTGAGCCTTGCCAAAGAATTGGCAAAGGGGAAGTGAAGCTGAAATTGCAGGCGGCCAACACACAGGTGTTGATGAAGGTCATGCAGGTCCCAGGTTTGGAGATATGGCTAATTTCCTCAAAAAGATTGGGTGATGAGAGATGCACAAGAACTCTCACAGCGGATGCACTTGAATTAGCTGGTGGTAAGAAAATAGGTATCCTTTATCTACTTGTTTATATTACTGATTCTTCTTTTGTTGCGGAGACGTGGCTTCGTAGGCTTGGTCACATGAGCAGGAAGGAGATGCATGTTCTTAAGCGGAAGACAGATATATTTGACAGGCTTAAGAACTGGAAAGCCTTGGTGTTTATGGAGGAGATGGCAGACAGAACCTAGTGGATGTGGCTGGATACTTCTGAGCAGGGCAGTTTGGACATGGGTTTTGATTCAAAGAAGCTCGCGGGTAAAAAGTCATCACTCACAGGCGAACACAGGTACCGATGTCGGTCAGGAGGAACCGGCGTCGAACAGACAGGTGCCGATGTCGGTCATGTGCAGACTGAAGCCGGCGATGTCGGGCAGGGTAAGACCGACGTCGGTCAAGAGACCGACGTCGGTAGTATGTAAGACCGATGTCGGTCAGTGGACCGACGTCGGCAGCAGGGACACCAGTGCTGGCAGGTTGGTAGTCAGGTACAGACGCATGGAACCGACGTCGGTCGGATGCAGACTGTGGAGTGACCGAGGTCGGTCACTGTAAATGAATTTTGGGTGGACAGCATGTTGTCAAGGAGTCTCAAACACCCATACGGAGGACTGAAGGCGTAAGTAGGCCCTCAAATTTGTTGTTCCTCTTCTTTATACATGTTGCTGATTGTAGAGCAGGAAGGATCCAGGAAACAGGTGTGAGCTTGGCATGGATGAGGATGTGATTCCTTGGAGGAGAACCAAACAGGTGTGTTTTGGTAGGGATGCTAGCAGGAATGAAAGCACAGAGACGAATGGATACCTTAGTAGAAGAATAGAGAGAATAGATACGTGAGACGGAAGACCAGGTTATATGGTCTTGTGGAGCTGCAGAACAGTGGTACAGGTTTTGACAGGTGGAGGACGGAGCATGGCTTCAATCAATGTCAGGGTAACTACTGTGATTTGTCTTACCAGGGGGATGATGAGTCATGACATCATTCTGTGCTGTATGTGGATGGTATGTTTTGCTATAGCAGTTTTGTACATACAGGGTTTTGCTGAGCTAAGGGTAAGATTAGTTCAGTGGCATGTCAGGAGGAGTTTGGAGCAGCGGAATTCTTTGACATGGGAGGCATGGAGATCACAGGTTGATTTTGTCTCGAGTGGGAGTTGATGTGAATCAGGTGTTGGCGAGGTTCGGGATGCAGAACCGGAGCACACTAAGGGCTGGACAGGTACAGTGTCCGAAATCACATGAGGTCTGGTATAGACCTGAGTATTCCCATGCAGTGGGAGCTGTCAGAGAGTTAGGAGCCAATTCGGGGAAGTGGGTTCTCAGGTTTTCTGAGAGGGACCGGCAGCAAGTGTTGCTATGTAGGGTCAGGACTTCACTACAGGTGTTGTAGGTTCGGATGTGGCAGGTTACTCGGATGACAGGTGGCACACCACGGGATGTGTGGTGGGTTGTCTTCAGGTGGGAGCTTGAAGAGGGATACAAACCAGGAAACAGATTAGACAGAGTACAGGTACAGGTACAGTGCAGATGTTTATCTCCAAGTGGGAGATTGTTAGGATTGTGGAGCTAAAAGCTTCACTGATGCAAACAGGAGAGGAGGTTGCTGAAGGTTGCTGAGTTGCAGAAGAAGTTGGGGTCGGTCTGATCAGCTGACGTCGGCGGGAGAGCATAGAGAAGCAACCGACGTCGGTCATATATCGGCCGACGTCGGTCACCTCCAGGCGGACAGGGACCGGCGTCGGTCGCCTGTGTGGTTCGACTGCGAGCTATTTACGGGCAGTTAGCTAACGAACCAAGTGTTTGCATGATGAGCGCTAATTTTAGACTCATAGCTGCGGATCTAATTATGGTAATTAGATGTCTAATCATTGTTTGGATGAGATCTATATAATAGACTCATGGTTGTATTGGAAAAGTGTGCTAGGGAGTAAGAGAGCATAATTATAAGCTCCTTCTGTGTGTGAGGTAGAGCTATGGTGCGTTCCTCCTAGTGCCTCAGTACCAGGTGTGTTGGTGCTGGATTGGAGAGCCAGCTGGGTTCTTCAAGAGTGTAGGATCTTGGTCACAGTTGCATGGCCTATATAGGAGATCTACATGGTAAGTAAGATCGTTGATCTGCAGGTGTATGTGTGTGCAAGGTCGAGGTTCACAGGTGAGCAGAACCGTTGTTTGATTTGCAGGTGTGCAAGGTCATATAGACAGCAACACAACAGGGAGTAGTATCAGGCATGATCTACTTGGAGTACAGGTGTGTACTCGGATAGAGCAAGAGGAAGGCAAGGGAGTTCCTTCCATAAGTATGGTCTGTTGAATTGCAGGTTGTTGCAGATTCATGGGAGATCTACTTGAAGTACCTTGAGTACTTGTGGAGCACGTGGAGTGCTTGTGGAGTGCGTGGAGCACTTGTGGTGTGCGTGGAGCACGGGAGGTGAACACCAACTCTGTATTTGAGTTGGGTGTTGGGACCTATGAGAGGGAGAGCTTTGGGGAGGAGAATTACTGTTCACTTGAGGTGTGGGAAACCTTTGTAAGGTGGTGGAGAAGAAGTGGCATCTTCTTTATTGTATTCTTTTCTGTATAAAGTGTTAATACAATTTGGTATTGTCTCTCATATGCTATGTTATTCTGAATTCTAGTTACTTGGTGAATCTGGTTAATTTCCGCATATTAAGTTGCTTGGTTTGGTAATCAAATTGTGTGCTTCCGGTTTATATCTCCCAACAGTTATTTATATTAATCATTGCTTCCTTGAGCATGTGAATATCATTAATCAATTCTTTGAGATGATCTGAAATCCAGCTTCCTTGACTGATCCTAGTACTACTTAGGTTAGAGGATTCTCCTTTTTCCCCTTCTTTATTAATTGGTGATTTTTATAATTTACAAAATACTACTTTTTTGTTGGTCCTCTTTGATCTAGGCTAGATTTTCTATTACTAGTTTCCTTCTGCTTATCTTTATCTTAGATGTTTTGGTTTTGATCCTCCCTTCTAATCCATATTTTAACCTATTAAACAGTAGTATAGAAATCTCCCCCCACATTAGCATGTACTATTGAACTTATCTTAGAAATAGTGTTTTTGGCACTAAAATGTTCACCATCACCTATACTCTGTCTAACTCGTTTGACTTTCCTCTACTCAGCTCCTCTACACTCCATCATTATCATCCAAAAGCTTGACCTACATTTTTTTGGCCATCTCCCTCCTCTCCTATTGACCACTAACTTCAGTGGGTTGGTCTAACTATTGAGGTAGGTCACCATAATCTCCCCTTGACTGATTATGTGTCTTAATAACTAAAAGGTCTTCTGTTACAGATCAAAATTTATTTAGCACACTAGTTGTGATGGCCATAAAAGTATAAAAATATATAGAAAATCCATAACCAACTAGAGGGTCTTATCCAAAAGCTTCGCCAGACTGAGATAAGTGAAAAACATAGCCAATAATGCTAATGTTATAGCTAAGATTCCAAAAACAACTATTGCCTTCAATTTTGGCTAGAGGCATATTTGAGATCAATAGTCAAAACATTTTTTGGAAGTTTCCCATGGTGCTTGGATGGTATTTTCCTTCTTGACTTCCTCTCTCCCATGTGTGTCCTCATGTAACCTTTCCAAATATTGCTTATGCCATCCTTTTAGGCCATAGTTTCATTGTATTTTATCCCAACTGATCATAAATTTCTTACTTTCCTTACTATTTTTTGTTCTTAGTAATTTTTGGGTAATAATTTACCAACATCTCATTTGTGGTAGGTTTCCTTTCCCTGCTTCACATTTATTCCTTGCTTGGCATCCTCCCCTACATTTTCTGTACTAAATAATGCATTCCTTTTTTATGATTTCCTTAAATTCTTCCATCTCCATTTTTATTGAGATTAGATTGTATCTCATAATACACTAACCAGTTCCAAGCTTGATTTCCTTCTCTTAACGTATAGTTCCACTTAACTTCCTCAAAATGGTTCTACAACTTTTGCCCTTCTTCTATGATCTTTTTCAGTCTCTAGTTAAGATTTTTATTGTCATCCATAAATTTAATAATGAAGAGTGAATCTCCTATTACCAATTTCTTAATATTTTATTTCAATGCCAACTTCATTCCTAATATTAATCCCTCAACTTTCACTATGTTATTGGAATCGATTCCAATGGAGACTACATTATAGGCTATCACCTACCCCTTATGATTTCTTAAAATGACCCCGATGCTAGACTTCCTAGGGTTTTATTTTGATGCACCATCAAATTTGACCTTGTATCATCCCTATTTCAGGTGAGCCCATTTTATGTATTTTCTTATCATCTCCTTTTTCTGCTTATTGCTAGGATTTAAAGGATAAAAAAACTTTCTAATTTTTTTCTAATTTTGGAGAATTTTGATTTCATTCGGATTGGCTTCCTTATTATTTAGTTGTTTCAAGGAAAATAATATATTATTAATACTAGCTTCTATTTCCATTCAGACGTTCTCAAGGGTTTTATGTTGATCATTATTTTGAATATCATCGCATTCCATTCTAGCTACACTTTCTAAGTGATTAGACCCAACCTCATTTCCCATATGTCCATAAGATTATTTAATTTATTATTACACCTCCACCCTTTGAGATGATTTATAAGGTTCTTATTCATGGTCCAACTCATGTTAAACATGTTAATAAAATGATTCCATAATCAGGAAATAAAGTTGCACTGGAGGAGGAGGTGTTGTATGTTTCCCTCATTATAGTTGCACAAGATGCATCTAGATAGTCCCTAAAAACATCTCTTTTTTAGATTTTACCCTGTTAGAATTTTTCCATGCACAACTAACCACAAGAAATCTTTCACCTTTAGTGATGCTTTAGAGCTCCATATGTTATCCCATAATGAGCCATTGAGCCCTCTGAAATATCCTTCCATTTGAGCTATATATCTTTCTTTAACTATGTATACCCCTGTGGCTTTCCTATTCTAATTTCAGGTATCTTTATCTACACTCCAAGGAATCCTAAAACCTATTAGTAGTCCATTTAGAATATTATGGTATTTCTTATGTGTGCCATCTAGATTTTGGAACATTTTATAGGAAAGGGTCTTGTGGCCTATCTCTACTCCTTTATCCCAATAATCTTTCACTTTGTGCCCCCAAATTCTAATACTTTCTTCTCAAATACTATCAAAGTTTGGTTCCATTTTTAGGGGTTTCTATGTAATCCATTTGTCTTCCCAAAAGTTTGTGCTTTCCCCATTTTTAACCTATCAAAATAGTCCTTTGATAAGATCTATGGCCTCCTTTATGCTATTCCAAATAGCTAAGCCCATTGGAAGTTCCTTTGCCATATATATTATTTTTGGATTCTTCTCATCAAGATATTTATCTTTCATCAATTCACCCAATCTTTTGAAGGCATTAACTCCAATTCTCTAGACAATTTTAACTACTAGGGATTGATTTACCTTGGATAGGTCTCTTATACTTGCCCCTACTTAATAAATTAGTTTACAAAATTTATGCCAAGTAAGATGATGAAGTTTTGCCTTTTCACTTGTGCCTTGCCAAAAAAAAATCCTTGGTATTGTACCTATCTCAAACAAAGTACCAATGGAGCCTATAGAATATAAAACTACTATATGGTTATGGACAATGAGACCATCTTGATAAGGGTTATCCTCCCTACGTACATTAGATATTTACCTTTCCATCTATTCAATTTCCTCTTGATCTTATCCATAAATTTTTTACATTGACTCTTCTCTCTCTTTCCTTCAAAAAGAGGAAAACCTAGGTAATTATTAGGGAGAGATGCCTTTTCAAACTATTAGGAATAAATTAGAAATAAATGCAAAACAATTTCAAACAATTGCAATAACAAGATCTATGATTAGAGATACATAAAGAATAGAAATCAAAATGCACAATAAGAAGACAAGATTTAATGTGGTTCACTCAATGTGGGTGACATCCACTAAGAAACACTTGATCAGATTTTATTACAAGACAACAAGATTACAATCCACTCTCAGAGAAATCTTCTCATAATTACAATGCATAAATATTGTTTGGAGTTGCGTTCAACAAACTCTCTCAAATTCAAACTTGAATTCACACACTTTGTTCTTCCTTCTCAAACCCAGATCATCTTGATGTATTATCTATTATATATCCATCTATAATACATCAATAGGTAATACATTATTGTTTTACAAAATAATGGTACCAAAACCATGGGCTAAGTTAACCCATAACTGTTAGGTTGTGGAGCTAAAAGCTTCAACCTTTGCAAACTAGGAACAGATGGTTGCTGAGTTCTACAGGAACCGGCGTCGGCAGCATGACCGACGTCGGCAGGATCCAGTGCAGAAGGCAACCGGCGACGGCACGAAGTCGGCCGACGTCGGCAGAACCAGACCAGCAGGGACCGACGTCGGTCGCCTGTGTGTTCCCGAAGTGTTCGTTTCACGGACAGTTAGTTAAGTGAACTATGAGTTTGCATGTCAAGACCAGCCAGAGTCTTGGGCTGCGAGGATAATTGTCTAAATTAAGAGTCTTAGTTATTGTTTGAGTTAGGGATCTATTTATAGACCCATTGGCATGTATTGTTTAAGGCATGAGATAGAAAGGAAGAGTTCCTTCTAGTTGTAAGATCTATGAGTTGCAGGTTGTTGCAAGCTCATTGGTGATCTACATGTAAGCTTGGTCTTTGAATTGCAGGTTGCAGGTTCATGAGAGATTAGCTTGAAGTGCTATAGAGTGCTTGATGTACCGGCAGGGTTATTACTGACTGGTTGGTGAGGTGAACACCAATTCTGTGTGTGAGTTGGTTGTTGGGACCGTTTTTGTGTAGGAGAGTGTGTGTGAGAAGAATTACTGTACACTTGAGGTGTGGCGAATCTCTGTAAGGTGAAAGAGTGTGGCGGCTCTTTGATGTATTCTTTTCTGTTAGTGTTAATACAAGATAGTGTATTGTCTCTCATATTCTGTGCTATTGGTGAATTCTAGTTACTTGTGTTTCTGGTTATTTCCGCATATTCAATTGCTTATATATTTGGTAATCATACTGTGCTCTATCTGAGGAGCAAGATCCTAACCAGTGGAGTCAGAGCATGTTTGTTGTTTCCCTGATTTCCTGACAAGTGGTATCAGAGCCTTGGTTGTAGGTTCTTGAGCTTGATACCAACAATTGGTATCAGAGCTTTTGGTTGGGATACTAACAGATTGGTGTAGATCTGGGTAGTGTGTTTTGATTACAGGTTACTCACAGGGTTTCTGTTTGAGTGGGAGTTGAGCAATGTCAGAAAGCAGTCAACTACGAATGGACAAGTTCAATGGCAAGAACTACCAATTATGGAGGATGCAGATTAAGGACTATCTGTATCAGAAAGATTTGTATTTACCGTTGGGTGGGGTTGCTAGCAAACCCTTGGATATGAAAGATGAAGAATGGGAGGTTCTTGATCGGAAGGCTCTGGGATCTGTTAGATTGAGTCTTGATTCATCTGTGATTTCCAGCTTATCACAGTGTAAGACAACGGTGGAGTTGATGAAATCTTTGGCAAATTTATATGAAAAACCCTCGGCTTCAAACAAGGTATTTCTTATGAAGCGTTTATTTAATTTGCAAATGTTGGAAGGTGGATCTATTCATAGCCATCTTAGTGATTTCCATGGTTTGGTAAACCAGTTAAGTTCAGTGAATATTGTATTTGATGATGAACTTAGAGCTCTCTTAATCTTGTGTTCATTACCTGAAAGTTGGGAAGGTTTGGTAATGGCAGTTTCTAATACTGTGTCTCCTTCAAAAGTCTTAAAAGTGGATGATGTTGTGAGTGTAATCTTGAATGAAGAGATACGCAGGAAAAGCACAGGTGAATTATCCGGAAATGCTTTGAGTGTTGAAGGAAGAGGAAGGCCAAGAGAAAGGACAGAGCGTGGGAGATCAAGGTCTAAGACAGGCAAGAGATCCAAGTCCAGGTATGGCAGAATAACCTGCTGGAAATGTGGAAAGCAAGGGCACTTAAAGAGAGATTGCAGATCGAGTGAAGATCATCATGAAGAACATGGAGAAGAAGCAGATGTTGCAGGCTACGTTGCACAGGATGCTCTGGTATGTTCTTTGGATAAAGTAGAATCTTGGGTATTAGATTCTGGTGCCTCTTTTCATGCATCTCCACATAGAGAATTTTTTCATGAGTATGTCCAGGGAGACTTTGGAGAAATTTGTGTAGGGGATGGTAAGCCTTGTCAGGTTGTTGGCAAAGGCAAAGTGAAGCTGAAATTGCAGACAGGTGACACATGGGTGTTAAAGGAGGTCATGCATGTCCCAGTTCTGAAGCGGAATCTGATTTCTGTAAGAAGCTTGGGTGAAGAGGGTTGCACAGTAACTCTCTCAGCGGACTCTTGGAAGGTTACCAAGGGTACACTTGTTATAGCTAGAGGTAAGAAAGTAGGTACGCTTTATCTATCTACTTGTTTTACTGATTCTCTTTCTGGGTTATCTACTTCAGCTGTAGATTCAGAGATGTGGCTTGATAGGCTTGGTCACATAGATAAGAAGGAGATGCTGGTTCTTGAGTCAAAGAATATGCTTTCGGATTTGGAAGGCATGGATCGTGGTTTCTGTATGCAGAAGAAGAAGGTAAGGTTTCTTGAGGAATCCGATGTTAGTGACAAGAACGGGAAAGCCTTGGTTTTCAAGGAGAAAGTGATGGACAGAGTTCAGCATAAGGTGCTGAGGAATTCTGAGCAGAGCAAAGGTGATTTGGACAAGGTTTTGATCCAAAAAGAGCTCGCGGGAAAAAGTCAGGTCTCACAAGAAAAACACAGAGACCGACGTCGGCAGGAAAACCGGCGTCGGCGTCCAGACAGGGACCGACGTCGGCTATGTGCAGCCCGACGTCGGTGACTCGGGGCAGACAGAGACCAGCGTCGGCCAGGGGAAAACGACGTCGGTAGAGAGGCAGTCGCAGGGAACCGACATCGGTCGGCTGTAGACTGAGATGTGACCGGCATCGGTTACTGAGACGAATTTTGGGTGGACAGCTAGTTGTCATGGAGTCTCAAGCGCCCATATGGAGGACTGAAGGTGTAAGTAAGTTCTTAAATTCGTCATTTCCCTTCTTTACACTACTTGTTGTTCACTTATGGCATAGGACCAGGAAGTTATTGAAGAAGCAGAACAAGTAGATCCAGGAAACAGTGGGAGCTTGGCATGGATGAGGATGTGATTCCTTGGTGGAGAACCAAACAGGTGTTTTGGGTAGTGTTGCCAGCTGGAAGTAAGCACTGAGAGACGAATGGATGTTGAGGATGAAGAAGAGCGGAAATGGTTACGTGAGATGGAAGATCAGGGTATATGATCTTGTATTAGCTGCAGTGCAATGGAGGTTTGATCATTGTGTTTCTCTTTACCAGGTTGGATAGTATTAGCTACACTATTCTATTTTCTGTATGATGTGCTTGTTGCAGGGTTACATATACAGGTATTTCTGAACTAAAGGTAAAGCTAGTTCAGGTGTTTGTCATGGAGAATCTGGGAGCAACAAGATTCTTTGGCATGAGTGTGATCTAGAGACATGGAGGTCTTGTTGACTTTGTTTCAGGATGATTGTGTGAAGCCGGTTAGCACGCCGATGGTTAGACAGTTCATAGAACAGGTGTCTTGATTCACATAGTGAGGTTGAGTGCATGGTATGTACTAAACCTGAGTTTTCCCAATCAGTGGGAGTTGTCACAAGTTTGGAGTCAATCTGGGAGAGTAATACTGAAGGGCAGTTCAGTGGGACCAGCAGCAGGTGCACATGCTATGCAGGGTCAAGTTCTTTTTCTACATGGTTGTAGATGCGGATGTGGCAGGTAATTTGGATGACAGATTTTGCATCACGGATTTTGTGGTGGTTAGTCTTCAAGAGTGATCTTGAGGAGGGATACAAAGCCAAGGAAACAAACTAGACAGTGTACAGGTACAGGTACAGGTTGCAGCTGTTTATCTCCAAGTGGGAGATTGTTAGGTTGTGGAGCTAAAAGCTTCAACCTTTGCAAACTAGGAACAGATGGTTGCTGAGTTCTACAGGAACCGGCGTCGGCAGGATCCAGTGCAGAAGGCAACCGGCGACGGCACGAAGTCGGCCGACGTCGGCAGAACCAGACCAGCAGGGACCGACGTCGGTCGCCTGTGTGTTCCCGAAGTGTTCGTTTCACGGACAGTTAGTTAAGTGAACTATGAGTTTGCATGTCAAGACCAGCCAGAGTCTTGGGCTGCGAGGATAATTGTCTAAATTAAGAGTCTTAGTTATTGTTTGAGTTAGGGATCTATTTATAGACCCATTGGCATGTATTGTTTAAGGCATGAGATAGAAAGGAAGAGTTCCTTCTAGTTGTAAGATCTATGAGTTGCAGGTTGTTGCAAGCTCATTGGTGATCTACATGTAAGCTTGGTCTTTGAATTGCAGGTTGCAGGTTCATGAGAGATTAGCTTGAAGTGCTATAGAGTGCTTGATGTACCGGCAGGGTTATTACTGACTGGTTGGTGAGGTGAACACCAATTCTGTGTGTGAGTTGGTTGTTGGGACCGTTTTTGTGTAGGAGAGTGTGTGTGAGAAGAATTACTGTACACTTGAGGTGTGGCGAATCTCTGTAAGGTGAAAGAGTGTGGCGGCTCTTTGATGTATTCTTTTTTGTTAGTGTTAATACAAGATAGTGTATTGTCTCTCATATTCTGTGCTATTGGTGAATTCTAGTTACTTGTGTTTTTGGTTATTTCCGCATATTCAATTGCTTATATATTTGGTAATCATACTGTGCTCTATCTGAGGAGCAAGATCCTAACCAGTGGAGTCAGAGCATGTTTGTTGTTTCCCTGATTTCCTGACAATAACAGTTTTTCGTTAATGGGGTCTAGAAAATTTACAGTACATTTTAATGTATAGTATTTGAAATATATTGTAATGTGGAAATAGGATCCACAACATAACAACCTCCCACTTGGAGACTGATTTCCTCTGAGTGGATTTCTCAACCCTTCACTATCATCTATGAAGGCCAACCAAAGCTAAACATAGATTTAGTTTCTCCCTTGTGACCACCTTGATCATCATGTCTACATGATTGTGATTAGTATTAATCTTCTCCAACTTCAAATTCTAATCCTCCAAAGATGTCTTGATGAAATGGTACCTCAACTGTATATGCTTCATCCTAGAGTGGAAATTAGAATTCTTTGCTAAGTGTATAATACTCTGACTATCACTAGATAGATTCCCTTCCTCTTGTTTATTCCCCAACTCCTCAAGAAATTGTTGTATCCAAACCATCTCTTTGTTTGACTTTGTCGTAATAACATACTCAGCCTTTGTGGTTGATAAAGCCACAAGTTTATATAGTCATGAAATCCAGCTCACCATTGTGTCACCTACAATAAATACATATCATGTAGTGCTTCTCCCACGATCTAAATATCTGGCCATGTCTAAATCTACATAACCATGCAAAGTGGTGTCTAATCCACTATAGCTTAAAATTATCCCCATGGTCCCTCTTAAGTACCGAAGGATTCAATTCACTTCCTTTTAGTGTTCTCTACTTGGGTCACTCATGTACCTTCTTACTACTCCCACTACATGGGCAATATCTAACCTAGTGCACACCATGTCATATATCAAGCTACCAACTACTGATGAGTAAGGTACATGTGACATCTAGATTCTCTCTTCCTCTATCTTTGGACATTGCTCTTTTGATAACTTGAAATGGCCTAGGAGTCCCAACTGGTTTAGCATCTTGCATACTAAACCTCTCCAATACCTTTTTAATGTACTCTTCTCAAGATAAATTCAACTTTCATTCCTTCCTATCCCGAGTTATTCTCATACCAAGGATTTGTTTTGTTACCCCCAAATCCTTCATAGCAAAGGAATTACTAAGTTGTTCTTTGAGTACCTTTATTTCTTGCATGTTCTTACCTATAACCAACATGTTATCCACATACAGACATAGGATAATCTAATTACCATCATCAAAATTCTTGATATATACATAATGGTTTGAATGACACCTATAACATTCTTGCTTCATCATAAAACTATCAAATTTCTTGTACCATTGTCGTAGAGCTTGTTTCAGGCTATACAAGCTCTTCTTCAATTTACACACCATGTTCTTCTTCTCTATGACCTCATATCCCTGTGGTTACTCTATGTATAAGTCCTCTTCTAAATCATTATGAAGGAATGCAGTCTTCACATCCAACAACTCTAAGTGTAAGTCTTCCACTACCACTATCCCAAGAATGATCCTAATAGAAGTCATCTTCACTACTGGAGAAAAAATCTCATTGAAATCAATTCCATTCTTCTACACAAATCCATTTACCACCAACTAGGCCTTGTACCTTTTCTTACCTCTATCATCCTCCTTAATTCTATACACCCATTTGTTTTACAATGCTCTCTTACCTTTAGGTGGGTTTACCAAATCCTGAGTTTGATTTTTTATGAGAGACTGATGCTCCTCATCTATTGCTTGTTCCCACTTCTTCCTAACATCTACCTACATTACTTATTTAAAACACTCTAGCTCCCCATTTTCAGTGAGTAATAAATAATTAAGAGATGGAGAAAAACATTCAGGTTCCCTTCTTGCCATAGAAGACCTTCTCACCATAGGAGTTTGGATTTCTTATGGAGTAGGTGCCTGAACTAGTTGCTTGGACACTTTATCATCTGCCATGTCCTCCAACACTATGTACTCTTTTTTGGATTCCTCTTTTTGATTTTATAACTATTGTTTATACATGACTTTACCAAAAGATTATATTTTCCTTATTACTCCAAATCCACAAATCAAAGCCATTCTCACCATAACCAATAATGGTGCATTTTTCAGACTTGGCCTCTAACTTGGTCCTATCATATTTATCAATATGAAAAAAAGCTTCACAACCAAATATTTTAAGAAAGGAATAATCAACCTTCTTACCAGACCAAGCTTCCTAAGGTATGCCTCCATCCAAGGTAGTTGAAGGTCCTTTATTGATCAAATATACAGTCGTGTTTATTGCTTCTGCCCAAAATTGAAGTGGCAGTCTTGCATGCAACCTCATGCATCTAGCATGCTCAATGATAGTCATGTTCATTATTTTTAACAATCCATTCTACCATGGAGTTATTGGAACTATCATCTATATACAAATTATATTCCTAGAATAGTAATCAAAAAATTTATTACTATAATATTCTCCACCATTATCTGACCTGAGACATTTTAACTTGAGACATGTTTCATTCTCAACCAAGGATTTCCATATTTTAAATGTATCAAACACATCAAATTTTATCTTAATGCCATGCACCCAAGCATTCCTAGTTGCATCATTAATAAAAGTGGCATAATAAGATTAACTACCAATAGAAGATACCTAAGCCAACCCCCATACATCTGAATGAACCAGCTCCAACTTATTCTCCTTCCTTGTAGGTCTAACCTTGAGAAACTTTACCCTTTTCTATTTTTTGTACACACAATCTTCACATAAATCTAAATCAAACTCTTTCAATCCAGGCAACCTATCCTTCAAAATTTGCATGCCCTTATGGGTCATGTGATCGAGCCTATTATGCCACAAATTTGTATCTATATCTGTAGCAACTAAATTATTACAGTCAACACTACTTGATAAATACAAAGTACCAACCTTCTTACTTCCTTCAACCATAAGAGCACCCTTGGTCACCTTCTAATAATCTATTGTAAAAGTCACCATGTAACATTTATTACCCAACTACCCCATGGATACCAAATTCCATCTCAACTTGGGCACATCCCTGACATCCTTCAGTAGCTAAGTGATCCCATTTTGCATCTTGACTTGAACACTTCCTTTTCCTACTATGTTGTAAATCTCATCATCACCAAGTTAAACATGTCCAAAATCCCCTTTAACATAATCAATAAAATAATGCCTATATGGTGTCGCATGAAAAGAATCCCCTAAATCTAAAACCCAAGACTCAATAATATTATCTATGGAGATAATTAATGCATCTTGACAAATATTACCTATTTCTATGTTCACCTCCTTGGAGTCTTCCTAAGTTTTATTCTTTTTTTGAAGAGCCCAACAATCCTTCTTCACATGCCCAAGCTTTCCACAGTGCCAACATGCCACCCTGCCCTTTGATTTTGACCTTCTAGGACCATTTGACTTTCCACACTTTCCTTTTCCTATAAGATTTTGTCTCCCTCTACTCTCCACCACTAGAGCATCACCTAAAGTATAAGTTTCCCTAGATCTTTTTCATCACATTTCTTTACTAAG
Organism: Torreya grandis; assembly: GCA_037957365.1. NCBI lineage: Eukaryota > Viridiplantae > Streptophyta > Pinopsida > Cupressales > Taxaceae > Torreya > Torreya grandis. The sequence goes on from JARHVA010000507.1 coordinate 2,766,037, forward strand.
GATTACTACTATGGCATCCTCAAACTTTAACTTGGCATTATTAGAGACCGAGTTGCTCACAACCATTACCAGGTTACCCTTACTCTCTGAAAAGGAACACAAAATAAGTAGAGCCCTGACTTCATCATTAAAGTCAATTTATACAGAGTTCAACATACTCATAACCATATTAAATTCATTTAATCGATCAACAATTGAACCATTTTTAGACATCTTCATATTAAATAACTTTTTCATTAAAAATATTTTATTTTAAGCAGAGGGTTTCTCATATAGCTTGCCTAAATATTTCATGAGACATTTCATGGTCTTCTCCTATGACATATTAAATGCGATTGAAGATTCAAGGCATAATCAAATGGCCCCAAGTGCTTTCCTATCAAGCAACTCCCAAGCCTAATCTGTCATACACATTGGTTGCTTTACTTTTCCTCCCAGTGGAGCATGGAGGTCCTTCTAATAGAGGTAATCCTCTATCTACATCTTCCATAGACCAAAGTTCTAACCTTTAAACTTTTCAACCTTTGATATATTTTCATTAGCTATAGCTCACACTTAAACTAAAAACCCTTCCTGTGATTCAATACTTCAACAAATACAACCTGAAGTTTTGATATGAGTTGTTAGGAATAAATCAAAAATAATGTGGATAATTTCTCAAAATTATAATAACAATATCTATGAATAGAGATACATAAGGAACATAAATTAAAATGCACATAAAGAAGATAGGATTTAACATGGTTCGCCCAATATGGGCTACATCCACCAAAAAACACTTGCTCAGATTTTATTACAAGCCAAAAAGAGTACAATCCACTCTCAGATTCGTCTTCTCACAATTATAATGCAAAAATATTATTTAGAGCTATGCTCAACAAACTCTCTCGAATTTGCACCTAATTCACACACTCTGTTCTTCCTTCTCAAACCCATATCATCTTGATGTATTACCTGCTATATGTCCATCTATAATACATCAATAGGTAATACATTATGGTTTTAAAAAACAATAGGTTTTAATAAATCAAGAGTGTATAATACATTTTAATGTACAGTATTTAAAATATATTTTAATGTGGAAATAAGCTCCACAACATAACACAAAACCCAAAATTATGCATAGGAAGATTGGATGCTAGGATAAACATTGATGAAAAACATCTTGGATTTACTTATTTTTATTGATTATCCCAATGCCTTTTCATATCCATCCAGTAAATCCCTTATTTATCTAATTTATTGAAATGTTGGCATAGTGAAGAGCATGTTATCATCCATGAATTAAAGATGAGAGTGGGCATGACCATTAGTTATAGCTTGCATCCTTTTTATTTTGTTACCTCTTTTAGGAATGTAATGTGGCTCCCTATGGCCTCCGCCATGAGGATGAAGAGATAGGGGAGTGGGTCCCCTTTTCTGAGGCCTCTTGAAGAGGCAAGGTACCCTTCTTGGGATCCATTAACCATAATTGAAAACTTGGAGAAAGAGTAATAACTTTGTACCCATCTTCTCCATTCTTGACTAGACCCAAACTTTTGAAGTGTTTTGTCAAGAAAAGACCAATTCACTTCGTCATATGCCTTAGATATATCCAATTTTATCAGCATTCCTTGCCTCTTATTTATGTAAAAGGAGTGAATAATTTCATGGGCAATGACTATCCCATCAATAATTTATCTTCCTTTAACAAAGTATCCTTGTTACTCTATAATTAGCTTAGGTAGAATGCTTTGGAGCTAATTGGCAATGGTTTTGGATATGATTTTGTAGACAATGTTGCAAAGAGAGCTCAGACAAAAATACTTGGGCATTCTACTCTCCATTTTTTGGGGAATGAGAACCAGGGATGTAGAATTAAAAGCTTTTAGAATCCCTTGTGATGCCTTAAATTCCTAATCTACTTCTTAAAGCTCCTCTCCTAGAATACCCAGAAGTGCTAGTAGAAAAGGGATGAGAATCTATCTGGGCCTGGAGATCGATCTCCTACCATCTCGAAGAGATATCTTTTGAATTTTTATAGTGACATGTCCTCCATCCAGTTTTTATTATCAAATTAAGTAGCTAATTGTTGAGTTTGTCTTCATAAGACTTCCTAATCTACTTGGATTTCATCCTTATCTTATACAACATATCCTCTTAGAACCTCATCATTTATTCTTTAATGTCCTTGGGCTCCTCCTATTAGGAACATTTTAGTTAGTGCTCACATTATTAGTTGTTTAGGTAGTATATTTGTAATATTATTATGAGTTGTCATACAACTCATTAATAATATATTGTGATATTAGGATAGATGCGTGTAAGTGATTTGTTATGCAACTCACGTAGATAGGTGTGTGAGAGTTTATTAGGGGATAAGATAAAAACAAGAGAGAGAGAGAGAGATTTGTGGAGGAGAAGATTAGCCTTGACTCCTTATTTTAAGGATCTCATTGAGCTATAAATATGTATCACTCTCTATTGTATGGATCTTAGAAAAATAGAACATCTCGAATAAAATATATTTTAGAAGAATATTATTTGATATGTGAATTGATTATTTGGTGTTTAGTTTGTCAAATCCAAACCAGAAATATTATTTGGTATCAAAGAAGGGATACTTTATTCCTGTGATGCAGTAAATATTTGTGGTTGAGGTTATTAGGTTTTGTTTATATCGAGCCATACCAATTCAGCCATGAGAGTCTATAGAGGGATCTGTATACTTCTTTGAGAGTAATTTAGCAATAATTAAAATTACTACATAGTAACTAAGACTCACAGTCAGATCTAAATACTTCTTGTGCACCTGTCAGATTAGTTGGTGGTGCATTATGGATTTGGATAGAGTTTTGTAATTAAATGCATCTCTTGCAATTTCTACTATCATATTCCTCACTTGTGATTAGTTATATCCATTGCTAATAAATGAGTAGATTTATTATGTCCATTCATGTACTTTAAATGTTATATGCATTGCTAGAATCTCCACCTGCTAACCTGCCATGTGTTTGATATTGGATTAGCGTGATGTCACAAAATTTACCGTATACACCTAAAATTTTAAAGCTATTGAAAGATTGAGAGGATATCATTATCATACTTGTTGTGCACTAGTTCATCATATCAGAATTATGAAGGTAAATGGAACAACAATAACACATTTTTGAAATACTGATTAGAGATATATATTTATGATCTCTTCTCCATGGTTTTTCCATTGATTCATGTTGGAGATCTATCTTCATTTGTCCTACTTGGCTTCGAAGCAATCGATGGCTACATTCTTGTTACACAAACAACGCCTCATTTTTTCTTGAAAAGATTCAAGTCTCAATTTCTAGTGAACTATTTAATAAGACAAAGCCACCTTGCTTAGCCTTCTCAAGTGTCATTATAGCTAATCCTAACTAGAAGCTAAACATTATCACTACAAAATCCTACAATTTTCACTTTTGAAGATCATTATTTGGAGATCACATTTTTTTATAGTTTTAGTCAATAAATGTTATGTGTCATGTATTTTTTTGGACTTACTTTGTAAAAGGTCCAAATAATCAAGTCAATAGATACTATTCTATTTAGTTATTAAATCTTTTTTTAATATTTTATTTTGGTTCTATAGGCTATGTTAATAGTGTTTAATAGTAGCATTGTGTGGTCATCTCAAAGAGTCAAAGAATTTTATGCGGTCATTAGTAATTGTCAATTTTTGGGTTTATTGTTAGAATCAAAAGTCATCAAGTCATTTTGTCAAGAGTCATATCTTATAATTGAGTCATTTTTTCCAAAAAGTGTAAAAAAAAAAAAATTATAAAGGATGTACTATCGCTTATATGTGATGTCCTAAGTCAAATGTCTAATGTGTCAATCTTGTGGGGGGGACCCCATTCCATTCAGAATGACACACATATGATCTTCAAAACCTTATCATTTAAATAAGTAACAGATACTGGAGGACAAAGATAATGGAGGTTGGAGGTTTTAGAGCCTCTCGTCAGTCACCAATGATGGGGCCTAGATGATTTGGTGACATATTTTGTGTGGTGTGATTTTTCATAGTTTCCACTATATGTTTGCAAATAAGGAACACAAGTACATTCATGTTCAAGTATTGTAATAAGTGAGCAAGATTTCCTATGTAATCTCTTGAGGTAAGATAGTAATGAGGACTAAAAGCGTGTTGTAATATCATGTTGGTTATTGGTTAACCACATGCAAAACCATCCTTTTTTTGTAGGTTGGTGGTAAATCAAGTGTAAAACAATCCATTTTTTGTAGGTTGTTGGTACACTGAGTGTAAAACCATCCAATGTTTATAGGTTGGTGGTAAACTGAATGTAAAACCATCCTGGTTGATTGTAGGTTTGTGGTTATCCACGAGTAAAAATATCTTTAAGGTTGTTGGTTGTCCTAGAAAACCATCCAGATCATGATTAAGCTCCATTGGTGGCAGTTTCAGTACAGGATAATGTCTTCTCCATGTTCCCACTAAGGTGGGAATGTTAGGAACATTTTAGTTAGTGCTCACATTATTATTTGTTTAGGTAGTATATTTGTAATATCATTATGAGTTGTCATACAAATCATTTATAATATATTTTGATATCAGGATAGATGTGTGTAAGTGAGTTGTTAGACAACTCACGTAGATAGGTGTGTGAGAGTTTATTAGGGGATAAGATAGAAACAATAGAGAGAGAGAGAGAGAGATTTGTGGAGGATAAGATTAGCCTTGACTCCTTATTTTAAGGATCTTATTGAGCTATAAAAATGTATCACTTTCTATTGTATGGATCCTAGAATAATAGAATGTCTCGAATAAAATATATTCAAAAGAATATTATTTGCTATGTGAGTTGATTATTTGGTGTTTAGTTTGTTAAATCCAAACCAGAAATATTACCTCCAAGTTGGTCCCTTCTAGGGTTTCTAGTTTCTGAATGAAATTTTTGTCTTATGATTATGCACAAGAGATGAAAGAACTTTGTGTTCTGGTCTCCTTCAACCATCTTACTCTAGATTTTTATTTCTAGTCAATTTCCTCCTTTTTGTACACCTCCCTCATTCCTTGTTACTAGTTCCTCCTCCTATAAGAGGTCTATGTAATTGTTTCCTTCCATTCTTTTCTCCTAAATCTAACCACTTTTCTTAGCGAGATATTTTTTAACTTGAAATATATTTTTGAAAATGTGTTGATTCCATTTTTTCAAGGCCATTTTTAGATATCTAAGTTTTTAGGATAATTTAGTATATCTAAGTTTGAAGGGATCTCTTGTTGGCTGCTCATCTTGCATGATATGTAATGTTATTAGCTAGTGATCTGATCATAGGGTTTTGAGAACCTTAGTTTCTAAAAGGAACTCATCTTCCACCTAGTTTCTCGAGGCCAAAAATCTATTCAATCTTTCATGAATAAGGTCCTTCTATGTTTTTTTATTACTACAAGTGAACCATCCTTGTTTCATTTTAATATCCCATAGTTCTGACTTCTCCACAAATTTTTGGAGGCTTTAGCAATAATTATCACCCGTGTTTCCTCCCTTATTTTTTAAGGCATCTAGTCTTGCATTGAAGTCCCCCTAAGACCCAATACACCTTATGTTTTACTTTGATTATAGCCTCTAATTGTTTCTAGGTTTGTTACCTTTCCTCTTTATTCTAGGAACCATAAATGTTTATGGTTGAGTAACTGAGTCTTGTCCTTACAAAAGCCACTTTGCACACAAGGTCTAACTTTGGGCTTCAATAATCTTTGACCTCAATAAAGTAATATTCCATAGCATTGCCAATCCTCCTATTGTTCTCATGGCCTCCTTCCCTATAATCTCTCTTCTTAGTAACCTTGACATGCTCTTACTTTAATCAACTAAATTTTCTAGTTTAGTTTCTTGCAACATCACTATATCAGTGTTATGATGTATAATTAGTTATTTCAATGTTATCCTTTTAGATCGGGCATTGATACCCCTTATATTCCAATCGCTGATCTACGTTAGGGAATGTTATTCTTCCTGATGCCCGCCAAGAGTATATCTACTTGAGATTGGGTACCTACCCTAATAACTTTCATTGCCTTGTCATGCCTATTTTTCTTCTTACTATGTCTCCCTCTCCTTTTTTACATAATTTCCTTTGGAATTGAGGTTTTGAGTTTTCATAATACCCACATTATCCTCGTTGGTTTTTGGGTCTAACTCATCTTCCTTGTCCATGCTTGTCCAGTTTTCCTTGTGTTTTTTTTTTCCTTTATGCCTTTTCCTGTCATTTATTTTCCTTAATGACTATTTATTTGTTGTTGGTCTGACTTCCTTTTGGTTAGTTATTCTAGCAAGTTTTTTAGATCTTTTTTGAATCTGTAGTCTACCCTGATGTCCTCTATTTCCATGTTATCTTGGTTCTCAAGTGGCTAGGTTTCTTTAGCAAAATCTACCCCTTCATTTGAGGTAGGTTTTTGATTGGTACCTTTTTTGCTTTCCTTTGGCACATACTTTTTCACTATTTTATTTTTAGCCTTGATAGTGTGCTTTCTTTTCAGTTTGACAAATCCCTCTGAGTCTTTCTCTATTATTCAGGTGCTTTCTCCATTACACTATTTTTTTGTAAAGTGGGACACTCTTTGATGAGATGTCTATATTTGTGTTAGTTTCTACACCAAAACAAGATGATCGCATAATATAGATCTTGGACCATTCCATTTCTCCTACTTTTAGAGTAATATTCTTGGGAAGGGGTTATGTGAGATTCAACTCAACACATATTCTAACATAACTGGATAGAACTTTACCATGATAAGGTTTAGATAAGTCTACTGGTCTACCAATAGTATTTGTAATGGTTTTGAAGACATACATGGACCAGAATCCTTATGGTAGGGCATACATTCAGATCCATATTGTTGTTGTGGTTAGGATTTCCTTTGTTGCCCTAAAGATTGTATGTTAATGCTTCATGAAGAGACCCACATTTCTAATTAAACATGACCCTCCTCCAAAAATTTTATCCCTATCAGATTTATTGGCAAAGATTCTTATAAAATACCCTTTGGCACAAGTGTTTAGTTCATATTGTTCCTTCATCCTCCAATTCATTCTAGTTCATGCATGTAACTCTTCCAGGGTTAGTTGAGCTCCCATGAATTTGTAGATCAATCTTCAATTATACAGACATGATATATTCATCTTGATTTCCCCCAGATCAAGCATGGTAATAGGGTTCTCCTTTATTGTTTGCATGCATGTTCTTTTGCCTCCACTCTCTATCTCTTTGATCTTTTTCTTACTAGTCGCCCTCATGATCTATGTATTTATCACTTTGAGCAACCTGAAGAACTCTAGGAGAGATATGAAGAAATCTTCAAACCCTAGTAGAGCTCATTCTTTATCCTTGTTGTTTTCCACTTGGTCATGTATTTTAATTAAGATCAAATAATTTTATAAGTTTAGAATAATATTATTATTTATTAAGAGATCAATTATTTTATAAGCCTAATGAAACTAAATAAATGGATTTAATTTATACCTCATATTATCAAATTAAATTGTTAATGATTTAATTTACATTTGTATTAAGTTTGGAAAGCTAGGATCATGATCCCATCTTGACTAGTAATTTTTGCATTGATATATTCACATGTTTGGGTACTCAATTGGCTCATATCTCATCATATCATCCTCAATTTGATGGGAAAACAGAGGTGGTAAACAAATTTTTAAAAGTTTATCTCCATTTTTTTTCATTTGATAAACAAAAATAGTGGGTTCATTGGTTGTCACTAGCATAATGGTGTTATAACACTTCCTTCCATACCTCTTCCTCATTTGTGGCACTTTATTGTTATTATCCCCCATCCATCATTTCATCCTTGAGGGTACAACCCAAGGTTTGATTTGTTGAAAAATAAATTCAACATCAACATGAGGTATTCGCTAGTCCAAGAGAGAATTTTGTAATGACACAAAAAGAATAAATCAACAAGTGGATTAACACCTAAGTGAACAACATTTTGACATAGGTGATTAGGTATTTGTGCACTTATATCCATATAATCAAATATCTATGAAGTAATATAAAAAGTATAATAAACTTTATCCAAAGTGTTATGTCCCTTATAAGATCTTATACAAAATTGGTAGTGTTACATACAAGCTATAGCTACCCCAATCCACTCACATACATCATGTATTTCATGTATCTTACCTGAAGAAAGTAATTGGAAAGAGAGTTTCTACCCAGACTGAGTTACCATTACTGGATGAAGAAGGCCACGTCATTCTAGAACTTAGGGAGATCCTTCAGATATACACTAAGAGGTTGAGAATAAGATAAATTAAAGAGTATTTGATCAAGTTGAAGAATTTGAACTATGAATATGCAACGTGGGAAGATCAAGCTTTTTTGTTATAACATATAGAACTATTCAACATTGAGGGCAATGTTGTTTTGAAGGGGAGAGGCATATTATGCCCTTAGTATATAGTGTGTGTTGGGATATGTGTATCCAACATATGGCTTACATAATCCCTTCTTTATCATATTTCATTTATTTATGGTCTCATTTTGTTAGTTATGTTGGCCTATGGAGTAACCATAGCCTAAGTAGACTATAAATATGAGGTAGTGATTAGTAATTAAGGATCATAGTATGAATTATGTTCTTATCGTAAGGTTGTGGAGGTTCCCCCTTGAATTGGCTTGTCATTTATTCATATATTATGTTTTATTTCAATCATATTGTGATATATTTTTTTATTATACTTTGTTGGTGAAGCAATTTCATTATATCATTCCTTAGGTTTAAGGCAAGCTTTACCTTAGTTGGCCTTTTATGTGATTTTTATTATCTGCCTTTGTGATAAAAATAATCAAACCTATTGTAATCATTCACTTATTTTTGTTCTTTAGATGTAGCAGGAAAGTGGCCCCTCAACCCTTGTTAACTTGCCAAAAAATTAATAATAAATAATAGTATTATAAGAATATAATATAACAATTGTAACATAATAAATTTTAACTATATAATATATATACACATATATAATGTTTTCATTATAATAATGTGTATATATAACTATAATCAAATAATATATAATATATTAATTTATAATATTAATATATAATATTAAATTTATCGATGTGTATATTATGGAAGAATGCGAAGAGCGGCAAAAGAGATTTCAAACTGAAAATGCTTGCCTTCCTGCCTGAAACTCTACATCATTTCTTTGAATCCAAAGCTTCTGATCTGGGTGTGTTTTCTACTTAGGATCACCATGAGGATGTGAAGGCAATGAATTGGAGCTAACAATGAATGCTTATTTTCCAAACATTATTTTAAGTAGTTTCTTTGATAGTGTTGGAGGCAAAGTTAAGATTATTGCCCATGTAAAAAGCCTTGCTAATGGTTTTCTAGTCCCCTCCATATCTAATCCCCCAAAGCATATCAAATTAGATTATTTCTCTGCTAATGTTGTTGATGCCATCATTAGTCATGTGGTTGAGAAAGAATAGTTTCCCAAGCCTACTTAAAATCCTCTAACCCTTTCCAAATCTATACCGAGTTCTATTTATCTCGATTTCAGGCATCCACCCCTACTCTAGTTCTAGCTCTGGTGTAGAATGTTCATCCAACCCTCTCCACTCCTCTTGGAATATCGAATCTCCTAGCCAAAGCTCCATCCCAAAATAATCCCATATTTAGCAAGGAAAGTTTTTTAGTCAAATATATTCAAGTTTCCCTCTCTAACAACTCTCCCACTCTCTCTATTCCTGATCTAGACATTTTGGATATGGAGTCAGGATGGTAAAAGGACCTTGTTGGGAACATGTTTGGGATTTTATTTATCCATAGTTGAGCTAACAGTTTGGGCTTCCTCTTAATGGAGTTTTGACCCACCTCTATCCTTCTCGTTTCTTGGTAGAGGTTTCTTCCAAGTCACCTTTAGCTATTTCAAGCATTGCAACTTTGTTAGGACATCTAATCCTTGGTTTTGGGGCACTCATAACTTATTCAATTGCCCTTGATATCCATTCTTTGATGTGGACAAAGTGATAATTGTTTTTGCTACTTTCTAGCTCAGATTCTATAACCTTCCATCTATCTCTACATCAATGACCACATCAAATAATGAACTAATTTGGTGGGTTTGTTTATCAAGATGGATGATATTTTTAGGGGCAAAAAATTATAAAGGGTTTATTTTATTTTAGAATTGTCTAAGCAACTTTAATACTCTATCATGTAGAATATCCTCACATCTCTTCAGCTCAATATCTTAACTTCAAATGCCTTCCTTTCAGGTGATTTCACTATAACCTTTTTGGTCACTGTGTTGCCTCTTTTCATTTTCATATTTCTTCTCATCATCAACGAGTTTAGAAGAAGAAACAGGGTCATCTAAAATATGACTTTGTCTAGCACAACCATGGGGTATTCTATGTTCAAACTATTGATCATTTCTCTAATCTCATTACTAACCCTATAAAATCCCCTCTTATGAAGGGGGTAATGAAGAATAATACTAAAATAATGGGAGAGGAATCCATCCTTTATGATGATTCAATCAACTCGTATGGAAGGACCATGGATTTTGGTGTTTAGGTGGATCAATCCACTTCTCTTAGGTATTTAATTTATGTTATAGCCACATTACGACTTCCAAAGGTGAACTTAAACACTTTGGCCAAATGGAGAGGTCATAGATTTGATGTGGAAAGGTTGTGACAAGATGTTAAAGCTCTTATCATCCCAAAGAATGTTAGATGACTTCCCTACTAGGAGAAGGTTAATCCTTTCCTGTGGGTGATCTCCCCTCTTCTTTAATTCTCAATCTTGTTGTTTTGATTTTGTGGGTAGTGGTGTTTGATGTTAGCTAGGAGGTGTTCATGAGTTGTGATTTGGGTGTTTGTGCAGAATTTTTACTGAAGAGTTATAGCTTTATTGTTGACTTTCTACTTAGGTTTATATTTTTGCATACTTTCTTTTGGTTTTTTTTGTTTGGTCTTGGTTATGTTATCACACTTTAGTGTTTCCTTTCTAGTTGGTGATGTTAGGGAGTGGGGGCCCTATTGTATCCTAGTTCTAGTTTGAAGCTCTGATCTCTATAAAATCTTCCCTTATTGGGTTCTAGGCTCATGTCAAAACCATCACATTTACCCTTATCTAATATTTATTTATTGATATTGAGGGTTTACAGGTCCCTAACCCATATATAAATCTCTAAAAAAAATATATAGATAAACATGTGTACCATTAACCATATGGTATAGGACACCCAAGATGAAAATGGGCACAAAAAAACCCTCACTAAGGAGGTTCAACCAAACTATGACAAAGAAAAACTAGAGTTATAAAATTTTTGACAAAACAATATAGCCAAAAAACAATATGACATGTGGCCACTAAATACCAAGCCCATGGTTTCATTCAAGCCTCAGAGGGGGAGTCTAGATCCACCACCATGTAAACACCACATGGGCATTTAGCCAAGTCATCCTTCACGTCCTAAACTCGCAACACCCCATCCACCTCTGTGTTTAAACCTACCACTAGAAACACATCCTTTGATAGAGCAAAAGCTAAAGATGATGTGAATTCACCACCCACTCTAGTCATACTCTATAAAATCTTCCCACCCATAGATGAACCTTGATTGACCACATTCAAATGAGCCTACATAAGACTAAAGTATACCCTAAAAAAAGAAATTAGGGGAGCCTTAACCCACTTTTGAGAAAAAATACCACCCTAATTTCCACCCGAAGGTCATCATTCTAATAGGGGAATGTTTGGCATGCAACAAAGCTTCTAGGTTTGAGATTGGGATTCTAACCTTGTAAAATGGGGGAGCCATAAACATATGCACCATCTGGGTTAGATTGTCCTTCCAAGCATTAAATACATACTAAAGCTAAATAAAAAGGGTTGTAAACCAGCCTTCTAGTTCCTTAAAAATATTTTAATAAAACTAATCCAACCTCATCTTGTCTAGAATTTGGAAGGTAAATTTGACTACCAAGATTAAACCCATTTGCCAACTCTACCACTCCTTTTGTATAAACTAGTTTAATAAAAAAATCAATTAAATATAAAACTTGATACTTATATTCTAAGAGCATAAATAAATTATTGTCAAACACAGACACCACAACTAAATTTGCCTTGAATTTATTGCAAGACATCATAAAAGCCTTACCAAGAACTGTCAAGATTGACTAAATAATGTGTGACATCAACACCCATAAGACTCTTTTCAACCTATTCTTTGTGACTTTCCCATATAACACCATTTCCATCTTCTTCCCTTGAATATTGAGTAATGGTTCAATAGTGGCAACCAAATAGAAGAAGTTCAAGCCATGAATTGAGGGGAAAGAGAAGCTCAATAAAAAATGAAGAGTGCCAAGACCAAGGTGTGATTAAAATCCCACATTCTCCACATGAGTTGGATATTGAACAAAATATGACCCCCAATATTCCACCATAAAAAATCAAGCACCAAGGCCATAGACAAGATTGATAATCATGAGGATAATTAAATGCACAATCATGAAAAGAGCAATAGGCGGGTTTGGCCAGCTCAAGATAAGGAGGCCTAGAAAGACCCATGCAGTCAAAGTCCCAAATCAACCATGGGAGAGGAGGATATAATAGGCCATGCATGTGCCATGTTATCCACCATTAGTTCCTCTAATTATAAAATGCTCTGGTTTAATAGGAAGTTTGCAGTCGTATTGACTTCACAGAGGCAATGTTAATCATTCTGCATAGAAAAATAATCCAACCAAGGCCAAATCTCCTCTAATATATTCTTTATTTCCCAAGCCTTATACGTTTTATTTTGAAGATCATGAAACATGGCCATTGAATCACCCTCAATTATCAACCTATCCAAGCTGCAATGGATTACCATCTCAATGCCCAAGACCAAAACCCGAGTGTCTACCTCATTGTTTGTACCACAAACCAATTTGAGAGATGTCACTTGGATAAGAGATCCATAATAGTCTTTAGTGAGGCATCTAACACTCAAGGCCCCAGGATTGCCTCAAGTGGCACCATAAAAATTAATTTTAAATTAGCCTGGGAGATATCCAATCCACATTTGCCTTCCTACTCAGACCAGATCTCTATACCGTAATATATTATTATTATATTAATACAAGCTATATACATACATACATATATTAGATCTATTAAATTATATATCATCTATAATATATAAATATATAATATTATGATAATTATATTATGTTTAAAATTTTATTATAATATTATATATTATATATAATTTAATAGATTTAATATTATATATATATATATATATATATATATATATATATATATATATATATATATATATATATATATATATATATATATATATATATATAATAGAATATAACAATATAATATTAGCATCAAGGAACATGTTACCATTTGGAAGACAAGCATATTCTTTGTGGTGACATATAGTTAGCACTTATCCCATATAATTTACATCTACACATGATTACATTAAATTTAAAATTGATACATCAATGTAATAATGATCCAATCTAATATGTGTTAGTTATATCAAAATAGAGGTAGCAGAATCATCACCATAATTCTTCATTGGAGATGAAGGGGAGACCAAAGATTTTCCAAACTTCATCTTGAATAACAGACTTCATCTCAAGGATCTTTTGCACTCTATGCACTAAGATTTTGAGTACTACCCTTAACAGAGGTCTTGAAGCCAACTTTGTAGCCCTTGAGATTCATAATGTTGATGAATTACCAGGTGCATTTTTTGGTGGTCTGGTAAACATGGAGGATAACATGGTGCCATATCGATGTTGTGGAGCTTATACGAGTCAAATAAGTTGAGCACTACATGGAGGTTGAGGACACATTTTCTAGTCCATAGGGGAAACACATCGAGGGTTCTCGTGGTGGCATTGTTCAACACTGAGACTGTTATCATCCACTTGTTATTGACGTCATCCACCAACTTCATCTATGAGACACTAAACATGTTTAAGCATTTAAATAAATTATGCACGAATAATTATGGATTAGTAGATCTGTTAGTGTTAATTATGGATGAGTGAAAAAGTATATTTATAAAGCCTTTGATTATTATTTAACTTTCTAATCATTTTTCCATAAGTCATGAGTTCAATTCTCAACAAAGAGTTGAACATACTACTTCTATTTATGCAATTATCCTATATGCATCATGATTAGCAGTCTTCTTTAAATTTCACACTTTCTAGGTAATTTAATTTAATCCCACTAAGTGTTCATTTTCAATGATCTTTAACTGAATTTTCTCAATATTTCAAATAATTAAAAGCTTGCAATTTATGGCTTCCACAGTCCACAATTATTTACAATAAAATGTCTAAAGAAAGTGAACAATATATATTTGTATCATTTTTCTTTTTCTTTTTTTTATATCTTTTTTAATATATTATAATATTATATTTAATACAATTCATATATATATATATATGTATATATATAATCATAATATAATATATTATATCTGGGCACCCAATATTGGACATCAAATTACTGTAGATTAACATGATTATATTTATGGTATATTATATAACAAATAAGCCATGAGAAATATAGTATTGCATTGTGTTCCCTGAGAAAACAAAGTTGGCATGCTAGGATATATGAAGCCAGTCGAGATATTTAAAATGACAATCTAGCTTAAATATCAAGTAACCTCTTATGTGTATCTATACTACATGCTTCTAGATGTCATTTGATACATTGGGAATAACTAGAGTATTCACAATATGTTTATAAGAATAATATGAAGCCTTTGATAGGATCAAATTAGTAATAAGTTGATCGATATTGCAAGATAAATTATTGAAGAGAATATACAGATACCTGACCAATGTTCTGAGCCTTCTAATGCTAAACACACTAGTAATGATAGTGATAGATAACATGCTATTAATGGGTATATTGGCATTTGGTATGCCCAAATCTTGGAGAAGACAATTGTTTGGGTGGCTAATAGGGATTATCCAATCAAAAACATGTATGGCATTATGAATATGATGATCTAAGATTGTTTAATATAGGGTGCATCTATTTGGTCAGTTAATGCTATAAATAAGGCATCTGGCACTGAGATATTGGAATCTGGTTTGAGAGCCAAAATGGCAACAATTTCTCGAGATCATAAAAAATAAGCTTATTTTCTTGAGTGATCTTTGTCTTTATATTTATGTCTTTTATAAACATTTTATTTGTCTCAAAGAGATTGAGCATCCAACATGTCATGGTATTCAATTTACTTTTCCTTGAGTGTGTGATAATTTTGAATCAAAATTATAATATGCGGAGACAAATCTTTGATGAGGCCTTACCAATGAAAATTCCTATGGTGTAAAAAACTACCTCAAATTTTTTAAAAAGGAAAAGAAATTCATTAAGGTCAATGATGTTAGGGCTCTTCTTTATGGTCTAGTAGTGTACTCCCATTATGCAATAGGCATCTAAATATGTTTCAAATATGAGGCATTTGGTAGCATAGTTTTTTTTATGTAAGAGGTACTTAACTATGCTTCAAATACAAGGCATACATACTTACCCCTATAAGGTTTGAACTTGTGACCTTCATTTCAAGAGCACAAGATTTTCACCATTATACCACCTCAAATTTAAATGAAATGGAGATAACACATATAAAACTTCAAAATCATTTAATACTAAGTAACTTCAAAATTAAAATATTCATTTATTTATTCAGTATGAGATATTACTTGTTGAAATAAGGACTTTCATATTATAGGCATTAGCTATGATTTGGATGTTATATTTACTGAATACAAAAAACATGGAGACCTATTGGTGGGCCAAAATAGTAATGGAGGAAGTGTTAAACATGAGGAAGAACACGTGGATGAAACAAAAGAACGAGTGATTGAACAAAGGGGAATTAACATGCAAGAATCCACAAACACAAATGAGGAAATATAATGGTATGTGAGTGAAAAATTCAAGGTAACCACATCTCTAGAAGAAAGAATACTATATCAAATAGTTTAATCCCATATACGATCATGATGAAAAAACCTACATAGGAATAAAAATTAAATGGAATGTGAAAATATTAATGGCCCGATAAAGGACTAGCTCACATCATCTTAGGTGTGAAATTGGCAGGTGGACAACACCTAAATAAGAGTGGCAAAATTGAACATGCATATTTTTTAACATGGGGATAGTGGATACAAAGTAACACTACATCATAGAATGCCCAACTTATAATTACATCCAAATCAAATACAATTACTAGAAATTTTGAATGCTTTGTTTAAAGAGGTGAGGTAGTTTTAAAAAAATAATATTATCGATCAAGATTCATAATAGAAGATCCAATATTAAAAAATGAATGGACATTTTACAAAACTAGTGAGTGTTTTACCTAAATTGGATTAATGTGACACTAACCCTTCAATTATATATAAACTAATAGATTATGATCTGGCTAAGAATTATTAGAACCAAACACAAAATATGATTTGACAATTATTATTTTTTAAATCAAGTTCGACAAGTAAAATGATAAATATAAGAGGATGAAAAGAGATAGTTTATTTGTCGTACTTACTTGATTTGTGCACATTGATTGGTTAATAATAATTTGTATATATTTATCATAGTTTTGTTTATTTCCATATCCGGTGACTATTTATGGTCTAGTATAATATCATCAGAAGTGGAACAATAATGGCAGTCGATCTTGACCCCTATGGATCAATTTTTTTTACAACAAACTAAATCTTGACAATTGTTATATGATTTTTGGCTTCAAATAGGAACATAAGACTCAAGATGGGAACACCATTTGATCTTATCCCTATAGAAAACTACTTTTTTGGACACCTAATTTGTAAAAAAACTCCAAGACAAGAACAATAGAAGTGGGACATGAATGGCAAATGATTTTTCCCCTTACTGATCGATCATGTCCTTTGACAGTGAGGCTCTAAAACTTTTTTGAGTGTTTTGGTTGCATTGATAATGTCTTTTTCCACCTTTACAAACACTTTTTTAGGCACACAAGTACCTAAAACATCAAACCCTAGTTTCTTACAAAAACACTTGAAATATCAAATGGAGGGAAATTAGGCAAAAGGGATTGACTTGGACTGACCTTGGTTAATCCCTATTGAAAGACCAAATGTTGCACTACATTGCCAATGTTCTAAAGAGGGCTCAAACCCAAATATATCCCACTTACGTACATGTGTGAAATGGTGCTATGCAAATCTATACGCTCTTTCTCCTAGATTAACCTTGGCACAAGCATGCAAATTAATAATGCTTCAAATATAGCCATAATAATTCAATATAAATAATGCATAACTTTGTATAGGTCTTGAAACGTGAGAGTGCTTATCCTAAAATTCCTTATAACAACCATATTGATATAGGAATATCTTATAATTTGAATTAAAAACTTAATGGCATGCATAATGGACCCAAAATACCTTCAAGGGGACTCAAAAGTAACTAAAAGAGGAAACATGTCGAAAGATAAATTTAAATATCAAAGGACAAAATCATTTGGAAGGGGATAATATATAAGATAGGCTCAAAATAACCTTGAAACATCAAAAGTGTTTAGAGATATCTAATTTATATGTGTTTTAAGCAATGTGGTTAAGAAAATGAGGTCATAAAGTTGTATAAAATTATAAATTAAAATGGGAAATTACACAACACATTTGCCCTAAGTGTTTAATTCCTAACTAAGATCCATATAAACAAAGTGATTAAAAACATTTTAAAACAAGTGTTATGCCAAATTTGGGTGATTTAATCCCCCTGTTTAATCAAATATTTAAGTGAAACTACAAATTTTGGATGAAAGAGAAAAATAAAATTCAAACTTGTGTAGAGATTTGTTGTGTAAACTTGTCATGTGCCATGTTGATTTAAAATGTTCTTGTAAAATGAGATGTACGTAATTAGATGCAATTATTATTTAAATTAAAATAAAGATATAACTATAAATAAATATTTTTAAATATTATTCAAGGAAAAACTACACCTATATGTGTGCTATGGAGAAAGAGGAGTGTCGAAGGTCAAAATTTGACCCAATCATTATCGAGAAGAAGAAGGAACTTGTAATATCTATTCATTTATTGGCCAGGGAAATGGATAAGCTTTCAAGTGGTCATTGTGATGAAAATAACCATTGAGGGACATGGAAACCCTAATGTGCTGACTCTAGTAATTATGTTATTTGGGGAATTTTTCTATTCTTGTTGAAACTAGAGAATTAAGGGTGATCAAGCCAATTAGTTGGAAAAAATGTAATGCACTTCTTGTGAAAATGACAATCAACATTATTGTGGGATAGAATAGCTCTTCTATTAGTAGGCAAAGCTACCTTTAATAAAAAATAAAAAAATAGGAACCTAATATATTTACAAATATACATGTTAAATTTAGGGTTTTTATATGAGAAAGGAAATACAAATGAGAAAAGTAAATTAGAGAAAATGGGAAGTATTTCTTATGAAAGAGATAAAAATAATAGAAGTGAGCAAACATAGATTTCACTTATATATCACATCCTTATAAAATTATCATCAAGTAAGTTTTCTTGTTATAAAGACTAAATAAAACAATATTATGAATATATGAACATAAGAACATTCATTCATAACCAAAGACAAGCTCAAAGTCTTGCAACATTTAGATTTATTAATTCACTTAAGAAAACACAATGTTCTTTTCCTTTCTTTCTTCACAAAATTATCTTCTTGAAACCCAGTTATAAAAGTCTTAATGATGCTTTTAGAAGCATGCAAGCTTCCTAATTATAGTAAATTTTGACCCTATATCTATATATGTGCCTTTATCAATATTGGAGTTGATGTTAGAAGGGAGTGTGACCCCTTGAAATTGATATCTCATTTTGACTACCTTTTCCTTTCCCTTCTTCTTTGGGATTCTATAAATATACTAATTACACCAAGGGTTGGGGAATGGGAAGTGGAGGAATGAAGTGTGGAGGGGAAAGAAAAAATGACAAAAGAATGTGGAGGGAGGGGAGGTAGAAGCAAGAGGTTGCACTACAGGGTGAAAAACCTGATGTGAAAGGGAGGTGAAACCGTGATGTCAGAGTTAGAAGGCTATGGTACAAGATGAAAACTCTAATGTGGGAGAGATATGAAACCCTAGTGTCAGAGTTAGAAGGTTGTGGTATAGGATGAAAACTTCAATGAGGGAGAGAGGTGAAAGCGCTCTAATTGGGGATCAATGATGCAAGGAAACATTAAAGATAAATGATTTTTGAAAAAAAAATTATTATTATCAAGACCAAACCATAAAATAGAGTTACCATTAAACCCTAGACATGATGAAAATTTGAAAAACCTAATAGCAACCAACCTCTAATCACCAAAATAAGTCTCGAAGACTAGAGCTCTAGAATCAAAATGATAAATGTTTAAAATGACCCCAAGAAAGTGGATTAAATAGTAGGGTCAAAAAGACCCCCACATGCATAGGATTCAACCCTCATAAATGAGGGCCAAGTCAGAGTAGTGCTGCTACACTACAATCATCAAGGTCCGATGGCTTCACTATAGTCGTATAACCCTGACTAGGCAAATGTGAAAAATAAACTAAGTGTCAAAAATATCTTCAGTCCATTTTTTCAAGGATGACAACAAAGTCCCAATTTGAATTGTACTTATATAAAATAAATATCACCCATTAATGGATGCAAAGACCTCAATTTAATCAATTAGTCTTTGTAACCCCAAGATGTGAAACGAGTTATAATCCTTAATTTATTTATAGGTAATAGTGTTGGAGGGTAAAAAATCTCTAAGTTATGTACTATGCACTTTAATTGAATAAACCACTGCAAATGGCTTTAGACTCAATTGTCACTTTGTTCCTTAATTCCTATATGCATGATCAAAATAGAATGGTTGACATCCATGCCCCTATCATATCCATAAATGTAAAATAGTATATTATATGGCATAAATTTATATTATACCCCTTGAATTTGAAACATGGTATATTGTGCATGAATTTCTATCATGCCCCCATTGATAAATGTTGAATCTATAACTGTATGTAGATGTAGATTTGTACATTTTAGATAAAACTTGTGCATGAATTTGTATCTCGCACATAAAAGTATATGATTTTGTATTTTTTTTGTAATATGAGTGCATATGCATGGCATATGCCCCCATAATTTGTACCAATGATTGAATTTTTGAACCTTTTGCATTGTTTGAAACTATAATGTGTAGTATTTTAAAATCTCTAATATGTGATTTGTAATATGATTATATGTGTATAACATATGCCCGTAAAACTTGTACCAAATTTTGAAACTCTGAAGTCACACTATGACATAATTACCATTCAAATATTAGAATTATATTGGTTTCATAACAATTTTATAATTTTTCATTCTTTGTTTGCCCCTTTCAAGATGAGGGATGAGAGTAGCAAATTAACCAGATCGAAAGATATAGCGAGTTAGATCCATTCAAGGAGTTAGAATCACTAAAATATCATTGATTAGATTTGAAATTTATTATTATGTAAATATTGTTAGTCGTATCATGGTATAAATGATAGAATATGAGATAATTGTATTGGACTGCTCATAATGCTTACCAAAAGCAATGGTGCTTATATATCATTAAGTACATAATTAACCCATTTGTAAATTTTGCAATGGTAACTAATTAGCATCATGATGTAGGATAGGGTATCATCCATGACTTGACATGATTTAAAAAAGACTTTTTTGATAAACGAAAGTTGAGATATCATTTGCAAAAATTTTGAGCAGTGAAATGAATTAACTGCATAATAGATATAGAAATTGATATTTTGAAAAAGTTAATTTATATAAAATTAGGGCAAAAAATGTTTTTACAATTTCATTTTCATCGTTGCATTGTGTAAATTGAGCTTTGAGTCTTCTAAATTACTAGTTGATGACTTACATTGCCATTGTAATTTGTGCGCTTGTAGATCATTATACAAACACAAACTATAGATGATATGGTATGTATTAAATTATGCTCAATTTTTATAGTAGTTTTTATAACCTATAATTAGTTTTTGGTGAATTTTGAATTTTTTGAATTAATGATTATTTTGGCATTTTGAGAGTTTGTAATGAATAATTTGATGTTTTATCCTTTCGAGATAGGATAATCCAACTTTGGATGTTACTATCCTGAATGAGATGATATTGTCCCATGACATTCATGTCCACATTTTTTCCTATGTTGCTAGATTTTGTTTGTGTGCTTTTGATTATTTTTTATTAGATTTTTTATATTTATACTGCATTTACTTGGACTAGAAGTTGATATACTTTATGTGTTTTATTTTTTAGCATGATCTACACACCTACGAATTTTAATGTGGGTGACACATGAGTACTTTCCTAGAGCTGGTGCTGGATAACATGGATTGGAAAATATTGGAGGATATTAGTTTAGCATATATTGGGTGATTGGGCTAAATAACATATAATAGGCATTTGATGACTACATTGGTGGAGCAATGAAATCCTAATACATGTACTTTCTAGTTGTCAATGGGTGAGATCACCATCTCAATAAAGAATGGGTGGTGTATCTTGCATCTTCCCATTGTTAAAGAGAGGCTCGTAATGATAGATTTAGTGGGTCTAGGATATATGCAATAGACACATAGATACATGTTAGGTAGACTAAAGGGTATCGATCATGGTGGTGTTGTTTTATTGGATCAGATTGTACAATTTGAAGTTCTATGATTATGAAAATTTATATGTTGTATACTAGCACCAATTATAGTAGTATATGTTGTAGTTATAGCTATTTCATATTGTATGTACTATATAGATCTAGTTGTTGAGAAGAGGCATATGAGGTATTCTTGGGGATGTAGTATGTTATCTTGTCTCTATCAAGAATTATACAAATTTGCATTAGAGGTACACACAAGAAATATGGGATCCACTACACTGTTGCACGTATGGGCATATGAGCACATCATGGTGGTGCATCTATTTGGCATCACTCGTGATGATTGGGCTCATCCATATATATTTTCATCTTGATGAGTGCTAGCATGGTAGAGAGGGTTGAGAACTATGGAGTATATAGTGATTTTGGATTGGTTAACACCTAATATGATTTAGTGGTGACCATATATTATATATGGGGGATGCGCTGATGATGTTCAATAAATGTCACACATGTGAGTTACTATGTGGATACAAGACTAGTTCTCTAGTGTGTATGAGAGATTTCAGTATGATCAAGTGACTCATTAGTTTGGGCTAATCTAGGGTGTATCTTTAGTGCCTTATCCATCGACATAGAGTATTCAAGCTGATATTAGAGCATATTAGTCTGAGCAACATTTTAGGTGACAATTCGGGTGATAGTTCTACCCCAATTGGTGGTAGAACTTTCGAGAGCCATAACTTTTGCACCATAGCTCTGTTTGACTCCCCGTTTGAACCATTAAAAAGATAAGAATGAAGATAATGTGATGAGATGGAATGAGATATGCTTTATGGTTTTGACCCTTGAAATCCTAATAGAAGTGTCATAAATTTTAATTTTAATAGTGCAATCTAAAAATAGTAAGTTTCTAAAAATAGTAATTTCTCAAATTTTCTAATGTTGTAAATCATGGAAGTCAAACCACTTCATCTCCCTTGAGATTGGTGACCTTCCACATCCTCATCCTACCTTAAAAGTATGTATAAAAATAGATGTAGCCTAAAAAGGCAATCAAACATCTCTTCCCATAGATAGGCATATGCTATATCTACAATTTTGAGTAATAAAACATCTCTTCTCAGAGATAGCATAATTATTTGTGTGTTCTTAAAATATTCTTCAACCAAGACTTTCAAGTTTTGGATCAGTGGTATCAGAATAGTTTGTATTTAGATTGTATGATCCTAAGGATGAGGTCAGATTATAGGAAGCTTTGGTGGAAAATAATAGAACCAACAAACCATCCATCTGTTCACTCCAAATGACCTCAAATGGTGGACAACATCGAGACATCTAATCCTTTCAAGGAAATGGTGAATGAAGCCCTCCATTAGTAGCAAACTTTGATGCTACAACAATTTACCCAAATTCCCCAAAAAATCTTGATGGGAAATTCTGGCTCCTCATTTACAACCCCACATTTTTTCAGTGCCCCAACACCCTTCAAGGTTCAGGTGAATTTTGATATCCCTACATTTGAAGGAAAAATCAATGTTGATGCAATAGAAAATTGGTTGGATCAATTGTCATCCTATTTTTCTGTAAATAAATTCATCGATAAAGAGAAGATCACTTTTGCTCCTTTGAAAGCATCATTGCCTATCAAAAATTAGTGGGAAGTGTACAAGAAAAGATTTAGTACAAATGATATTGGCCTTAAGGTGGAACCTACATGGGATGATTTAATAAAAGCTATAAAGGAAGAATACTACCCCATTAGAGCATATGATGATCTCTATATAGAGTGTCAACAACTTCACCAAGGTAAGGAACAGTCTATTCAAGATTACACTGACATTTTTTATTCTCTATTTATGAGATTAGGCATCCATGAAAGTGAGAAACACAAGGTTTTCAAATATCATGGTGGACTACAATGGTATATATGGGGGGAGATGGAACTCTTTGATTGGAAACCCTTAGTGAGGCGTACAAGTTCACAGTGAAGATTGAGCAAAAGCATGGAAGAATGAATATAAGAGTCAGCCTTCAAAATAGAAAAGTGATCAAGAAGGTCAAACACGAGGCCAAAATTGGAATCAAAAGGAAGGGAAGATTGGGAAATGGTGTGATTACCAAAAATCTGGCACTCACTCTAAAGAAGAATGTCAAGCCATCAAGTCCCCACTTTTTGAGTCACAATCCTCAACATCTATTGCTCTACCTCATACACACCCTACAGTCAAAGAGGATGAAGGAGAGATTATAGATGTTGAGCCTGATGCCAATCATTACTTCATCATAGACCCATGAGGAGAGGCTATATGACAAGGAAAGGTTGTTTCACTCTAAGTTATGAGTGAAAGGTAAGCCTCTACATTTCATTCTTGATAGTGGGAGTCAAAAGAATTTAATCTATGCTAATATTGTGAAAAGCCTAATTCTATCCATGAAGCCTCACCCAAAGCCATAAAGTATTGGATGGTTGAGTCTAGATAAAAACCTCTGTGTTACCCACCAATGTCTTCTCTCATATGTAATAAAACCTTTCCAAGATGAGGTCTTGTGTGATGTGGTCAATCTAGATGTTTGTGATATACTCCTTGGTCAGCCATTCATGTATGATCGACATGGAATATATGAATCAAAAACTTAAAGGATCACCCTCACTCTTAGAACACGATGCTATAGGGTACTAGAGGTACCACCTTCTACATTTATCTCCCTGATAGTGCCAAGAAATTTGTTCTCATGGTGGTCAAGCCATAAAAATCCAAAAGGGACAATGTTGCAGCCCTAGCTACTTAAACAACACAACAACATAAGCAAATAGATACCAAGCTAAGAAAATTCATGGCCTTCCATCCATAGACTAATGGTTAGATAGAAATGGTGAATAATCAGGCCCAACCCATCTCCACAAAGCATAGTCCATAAATCAAAACACAACTACCACACTTGATGACAAATATTGATGAAATGGGGACCATTACTTCTCAAGGAGGGAGGAATGATCCAAGCAATATTTTAGACAATAATTTGGGTGACGGTTCTACCCCAATTGGTGGTAGAACTTCTGAGAGCCATAACTCTTACACCATAGCTTCGTTTGACTCCCTGTTTGAACCATTGGAAATCTAAGAATAAGGAGAATGTGATGAGATGGCATGAGCTATGATCAATGGTTTTTGACCCCCAAAATCCTAATGGAAGTGTCTTAAATTTCAATTTTAGTAGTGCAGTCTAAAAATAGTAAGTTTATGAAAATAATAATTTCTCAAATTCTATAATGTTGTAAATCATGGAAGTCAAACCACTTCATCTCCCTCGATATTGGTGACCTTCCACATCCTCCTCCTACCTTAAAAATATGTATAAAAATAGATGTAGCCCAAAAAGGCAATCAGACATCTCTTTCCAAAGATAGGCATATGTTGTATCTACAATTTTGAGCAATAAAACATCTCTTCTCAAAGATAGCATTATTATTTGTGTGTTCTTCAAATATTATTCAACCAAGACTTTTGAGTTGTGGATCATTTGAGCACCATGGAGTATATAGTGATTTTGGATTGGTCGACACCTACTATGATTTAGTGGTGACCATATATTAGATATGGGGGATGGGATGATGATGTTTAATAAATGTGACACATGTGAGTTATTATGTGGATACAGGACTAGTCCTCTAGTGTGTATGAGAGATTTAAGTATGATCAAGTGACTAGTTAGTTTGGGTTGATTTGGGATGTATCTTTAGTGCCCTATCCATGGACACAGAGTATTTGAGCTACTATTAGAGCATATTTTAGTCCAATGCCTACAAGTGAAAATTTGGATCCTCATCTGGTGATGAAGCAAGACATTTTTATTCCATTAGTAGAGGGTGATGATGTAGGGTATATAAGAACCTATACATAATGGTGGGTTAATGCATGATGGCTTGCATTATTTTTAGTTGTAGCAGACAATATTGTCATTTTCCCCAAGCACAAGGTGGAGGATATAGAGATGGGTTAGGTGGAAATCAAGGAGGTAGAGATGGAGCAAGATCACCACCTACACCACAACTTATAACTCAACATGCAACACAATCGATTGATGGATATGTCCAGGTTTGTTATAGTTATTACAATTTCCATAACTGAGCATGAG
Organism: Torreya grandis; assembly: GCA_037957365.1. Taxonomy (NCBI): domain Eukaryota; kingdom Viridiplantae; phylum Streptophyta; class Pinopsida; order Cupressales; family Taxaceae; genus Torreya; species Torreya grandis. Next base: position 2,791,906 of record JARHVA010000507.1, read on the forward strand.
TATTGATAGGATTATGTTTATATGTATTAGTTAATAGTTGTTTAGATAGTATTATTAGTATAATATCATATTTTGTTATTTTAGGTGATATGTATTGGTATACTATGGTAGAAGTGGCCATCCATACTTTGATGTGTAATGTGCCCTATGATGTAGTGGGTAGCAGCTTGCTTGATAGATTTGATTAAATTATGGGTGGGCATGCATATTTGTTTGATCTATATAAGATCATAGTTTTGGCATATACAATAGTTGCTGATAAGTATGATGACTTACATGTAGAGATCGATAGATAATATGCACCGAGTCATGATTTTGATCTATCTTGGGATTTACTCGATTGACTTTATGATTTGTAGTCTAAGCATACATGTGCCATCATTTAGACTAAGATACTTGAGAGCCATATTAGTTAATATAGGTCACATTCATAATCATTTGGAGTAGTAGGATGAGAAGGGGCCTTGACTTCATAGGTTAAGAAGCCAGTTAGTAGTGATATTTCAAATGATAGGGATACCCCCATCATTATTTAAAATTTGTATTATAAACATGATTTTTTGTGTGTGTGTGTGTGTGTGTGTGTGTGTGTGTGTGTGTGAGAGAGAGAGAGAGAGAGAGAGAGAGAGAGAGAGAGAGAGAGAGAGAGAGAGAGAGAGAGAGAGAGAGAGAGAGAGAGAGAGAGAGAGAGAGAGAGAGAGAGAGAGAGAGAGAGAGAGAGAGAGATCATTTCATATGTGTATGTTATATGTTTTGAATTTTTGTATTTCTAAGTTGCATAATTTGATTTAATGTTGATAGAATATAGAAAAAGTATGAATGGATAATGTTTGATATTAAATTTTATATGTTACTATTCATTAATTTTTAGTATCACATATGTGCTATTATCACCCAAAACTATTTGTAAAAAGGAAGTGATTGTAATCTGGCTGATGAATCTACTTTTGAACAATTCAAAATGGTTCCACTTTTGACTATTATACCACCATGTTGAGCTGTGGTTTCATTTGTTCCATAGATACTTGATACACTTTTTGCTTCCATATTTTTTTGGAGAATATATAAATGTACTTGTAACATATAAATTTGGAGCATTGATGACTAGAATTTTCTTAGTACCACCTCTATTGAGATCTTGAATGATCAATGGTTCAGGATGGGAATGTCTTGGGATAACTCGATCGTGGTAAAATGTAAACTAAAAGAGCTAATACTAATATGTGTTTACTAAAATTTGAATTAATAGGTGAATTAATCCTAATTTAGATAAATTAATTAAAATATAACAAAATGTTGTAAATGAGCTTTTAACAAGCAAAATAAAATTAAAACACTGAATTTGACAAAGTACAATTGATTGAAAGAATATTAACTATGAAATGAAATGAAAAACATAGATGTTTATGTGGAGATTTTCTTGTGTGAAGTTGATAGAAGACTAAAATTGAAAAAATAAGGGTTGGATCTATAAGTAACCAAAATCTAGAATTGAAATTGGAGAAGGACATGATTGTCCATCTCAAGGCAAGATTTACTACCGCTATAGATCCAAACTAGTCGATAGTGTCTTTCACTAAAAAATTAGGAACTTGAGTCACAGTCATGTGTGACAACTTGATATAGGTATATATGTAGATATTTGACCTTTGAAAGTATGTAGAAGATTTGAAAATGACTTTTCTAATGTTGAAACATTAATAGGGCTTGCAATGATTGAAAAACTACAAACAAAAAAAAGTGGGGAGTGAGTTGACCCACATCACCCCCATGATGACTGAATGCTACCTACATATCCAATACTCCAAAGAGGGAATTCAGGCCCACGTAGTTCTCCCACTTAGAGTGTTTTATGAAAATTATGTCCTTTGATTATGTAAATGTATATAGAGATGGATTAAATACTTGACCATGCTTTGGCTTTGGTTTGGATAAAACTAACTTTTTGCATGGCTAAGAAATGCTTGAAATACTTAGAATCAAATGGGGAAGAATAAAAAAGATTTGATCAATGTGAAATAGTATAAATGTGAATGTGTATTGAAATTTCCAAGTGGTAGAATAAATGACTTAGGCGTACCTTTATATCAATCCAAAAGGCAAAACCTCACACTAAGAATCCTAAAAACTCTGATCACAGATTAAGGGAGGGTTTAAATTTTTAAAAAGACTGTTAGAGCACCCAGGATAGAAACATCCCATAGGGGATAATAATTTTTGCCACTATTGTCCCCTACTAAATGTTTTTGTCCTTTAGGGAAACATGTGGATTTTAGGTCTAGATCTATGCATACTAATGATTAGGGGTATTTTTAGTTGTTAAAACATTTTTTTAGGTGATATATATAAATTTAGAAATGAAATAGGTCCACATAAGTTTTTAGGATAGAGTGAGGTGGAAAAATAGGTCTAGACTAAGTGCTCAAGTCAAATAAATTGAAATAAGGCCAAAACTAAAATAATCAAGTATTCATGACCAAATTTGAGTGATTACATTTCCCCCCACATTTAGTCTATAAATGAAACAACCAGAGTAAATGAAAAATATTATAGAGTGTGCAAAACTCACTTTGCCTTTGGGAGAAGCTCCAAATCATGCACAATGTTCCATTGAAAATCCTACAATGATATAAAGATAGTTAATGGTCATATGTGAAACTAAAAATTGAAATGTAACTTGAAATTCAAATAATTGAAAAGAATAAGGAAATATTACATCTATATGCATAAAATTAATGCATGCTCTTATGAATTTACTTGTAGATGATGTTTCATTAAAGCATTGGAGAATTGGTGTTTCCCATGAAGCACTTGGAGACTTTAATTCCTCAGTTGAACCAATGGATACTTTTAGGGTGTTCAATCCCCAAATTTTATTGAACTTGAATAGAAAATAAAACCCATTAAGGGATGTATAAACCTCAATTTATTTTTTTCATATTTGTAATCGTGAGATGTGAAATGATTTGAAATCCATAATGGATTTATGGACATAATGTTAGAGGCAACTAAACCTCTAAGTTTTGTATTATGCACTTTAACTGAATAAACTATTTTAGATTGTGTTGCACCCCAAATTTTGGTTGTGTTTTGATATTTTGGCATGGAATAGGCATGGCATGGATGGAGCATAGCACGAAACTAGATTGGTGCAGAAGCACCATGGTGTGGAACTAGTGAGGCACAAAAGGACAAGGGCATGGAAGCACTAACATGAGAGGACCCAGTCAAAGATGGTATAACTACAAGGGAATTGAGAGCATAGGACTCGAAACAATAGTGAAAGACTTGGGGAGTGCATGGGAAGTAGGATATGGTTAAGGAGAGATTCCCAAGGGTCACCCAGACATTTATTGGTAGTTTTTCACTAGCCCACAAGGAAATAAACACATGATAATAAGGATCTAGCATAAAATGAGTATATAGGTGGCACAAAGGTCTAGGTCCTTATAAAAATTTAATTAATAGACTATCATAACTCTCAATTTGTAGAGAGTTTATTGGCTAATTACTACTGTCATTTATGTTTTAAATACTTGGTCAGTGATAAACAAGTATAAATACCCATGTAAAAAAGCATTGTGGTGATGAATTTTAGATAACATTTGCTAAAAGCATAATATATGAATTGCAAATATTATAATCATTCTAATGCTCATGTTCTATTTAAGTTAGTAGTTGTGTATCTTTGGTAGGTTTGAGTTAAGCATTTATTTCTGGGGCTTAATATGAAATCTACACAAACTTTTACTTTTTATAAATAATAATTCTGATCTACAATGGCATTAATCTACGTAGTTATGGTGGCTGAGTTTAGTAATACTAGGATCAAAGTAGTTTATCTTTTCTTCTATGTGACTTCTAGTTAAATATAAGTTTAACCAAAAGAATATAACTTATTAATGTTACTGCGCAACATAACCCATGGGAACTGGTCTCTAATTGTGCATTTTTGGTGAGCATGCAAGAACACAGTCTTGCATGAAGGGCCAGCATGATAGCTCATCAGGGCTACACCTTAGCACCCAAAGCATTATTAAGAATAAAAGCCCAACATTTTGGTTTCATTATCGAGACCTATAGTTCTTGTTGCATAGTAATGGAAGATGCTTGAGTGTATCAACCTTGAGAGTATTAAGTAATGGATTACTAGAGTTGAGGATACTTTTGCAGTTCCTTACCTTAAACTAGGAGTCTTCACACATCAATGGGTAGAATAAAATCTCTATAGTTTTTTATATGAAACTTTCTTTGTTGAAAGCCTAGTTCATTTACGTACCTGGCTATCTGCGTATGCTCAAGGATGATCATGAAACCTTGGGATAATAGTCTTGGATGTTAGAATGACAAAGAAATTTTGCACAACATAGAACACTATGGATGCAAGTTTTTAACATCTAGTGAAGAGGAGTATTGAACAGCTATATTTTGTGGTATGTTGTAACTACCTATTCTTGCCTTGAAGAAGCCAAGTTCCATTTTTTCAAACAACCACATGACCACTATATTAGATAATTATCATTATAAATCAAGAAGTTATTTATTGACTATGGGATTGAAAGTATGCAAATGTAGATCTAAATACCTCTTTGCATGAGCCACATATTTGGGAGGGGAATAGAGATGAGTTGGTAAAGGATTCTATGTTTGAAGTGGTAACCAGTCACTGGGCATTGTAGAAACATAAATATGATGAAGTTTGGTAGAGGATCATAGGAGTAAGTGGTGCAAAAAGGGATTGGGAGAACTCAAGAAGTGTTGTTAGGATTTGTAGGGAAGCAAAAACACATAAAGAGGACACCATCACTTTTGATCCACGCCCCATGCCATTTTTATCATATGAAGGAAAAACTAACTAGACAACAAAAAATGAAGAACCAAGTTAAAACCAACCAGAATCCCCAACCATAGTGTGCACTCCAGCTTTTGAATCAGATTGAATTATGTATACATAATAGGATATAGATAACATGCAATAAAAAATTGGTCCTATAAGTGATATTATAGTGGAGCCAATTGTAACCCATACGGACTTAACACTTTTTTCCCCTCTTCAAGGGAATTTCATGGCATAATTTAGGATGCCTAAAGGACCTGGCATTCAGAGTGGATAAAATAGGGGATCAAATCTTATTAATCAACCAGCTACCATGCCCCATGGCACATGCATTACTACTAGAGGTGCTAGAGAAAGACCAAGAGGTGGCACGGGAGGAAGTGGTGGAGTTTCCCATCAAGCGATAGGATCTCGAGGTTTTGAATAACCACTTGTATAATCACCTCAACTACCAACATTGTATTATGAAATGATGATTCACCTACCTAAATATCACGGCATGGAGAATGCTTCAGAACATGTCCACAAGTGTGAATTTATTTTAAGGGCATGAGGCATCACATTTTCTAAGCAAAAGGCCACCCAATTCATGATTATAATTTTAGAGAGAGCGTATAAGTGGTATATAGAGTTTGACCCTTAAAAATTAGTGGTTGAATATGATCATCTCAAAATGACATTCCTTTAGTTATTTTCCATTCCTAGATTTAAGCAAAAAAGTATAGACATGCTAAAGGATATAAAGCAGGAACTTACTGAAAGTGTATGGGAATATGATGCAAAGTTCAAAACACTATTGTCAAAATTATCATTTGAAATTAATGTTGTTTAGCATGCACAGTGGTTCATGGGAGGTTTGTTACTTCGCTTTCAATGAACACTGAGCCAAAAGACTGTCACTAGCTTACATGAAGCTTTGGAAGCTTCCCTCTATGTTGAAGCCATTAGTAGTATGGACACTAGGATTAGTCCTTTTATGGAAGCCCAAATATTTTTAATGGCATTGAAACTTTAAAAAATAAATATAAATAATGCACATGATACTTGTAGTGGTCTTTAGTGCATTGATTTTGAATTTGAAGGACATACCTGAAGCAACTACATGCATAAGAACATCCATGCTATACTGAAGTAGTCCTATGAAATCTGCCATGAGGAGCATGATGTACACTCTGATCCTCTCTTATAGTGAGTTACACATTCAAAGGTATCTATATATTGTAAAATATGTGATTCTTACACCCATGACACTAATTATTGTTGGTTGATTAGTGATATCCATAAAGCACGCACGTGTGGTATGCATCAAACCTATATCACCAATAATCAAGATAATGGTGGCTATCATGGTCGAGGTAGAGGATGGGATGAGGAGGTGGTCATTTCCCACCAAGAACATGTTATAAGTGCATATCCCTAGACCACTATTAAAGGGATTGTCCAATTTACCCTACATGTGCTTTTTGTAAAAAAGACCATCGATTGGAAGAGTGTCCTAAATTGTATATGGCTATCACTAAGGAGAGAAATAAAAAAGGTGTTAGTATGATTCAAATTGAAAAACCATATTGGTGCATACATTCAGGTACCCTAATAGCTCAACAAGTGAATATCACTATGTGTAGTGAAGGATAATCTCAATCTATGTCTACTCTTACTATGAAGGTACAATGTGAAGAGCCTTGAGCGAGGAAGTATCTTGATGCCAAGTAACAGAAGGATGTGCTCTAGGACAATATGATGTTGGTATGAGAACTCCAAGTTGAAATTTAATTTCTCAAATACCAAGAAGCAATGCAACATGTTGATATGCAGAAGGTAGTAGAGCCTCAAGATGTGGTACGAGATGATTTCCAAGATCTATGCAAGTGTATGCTAGATGAGGACATTGTCCCACAACTAAGCATTTGGCTTAAGAATCAAGTATAAGCACCAATATATGCTCAACATCAAATGACTTAAAAGACTAAGGATCATTTTTTGAATCATGACTGATGGTAAGACACCCCTATTCCACCTAACCCTCTAGAAGACAAAGAGATAGTAGTGAATGTTGCCATTGACACTTGGGTAATTCAGGACATCCTAGTTATCACTAGCACTAAATTTAACATCCTCAACATGGATGCATTGAGTAAAATGGCTAGTCCAACATTACAATCTTTACCCCACATATTATTCATGGCTAATAAAACTTGTGCTCTACCAATTGGTGTCCTCAAGAATGCAATAGTTGATATACTTGGAGTACCTTTTAAAGCTGATTTTGATGTTTTCAAGGTAGTAGAAGCTGATGAATTCCTAGATCTATTGGGGTGACCCTAGTGTTATAAAAATAATGTATACTTAAGTTTCAAAAAGTGATACATCAATTTTGATAATGTTGACCAACATGTTATTATTCCCCTAGGTCAAACACATGGGCCCCCATACGTAGAACCTATCAATGTGGAGGAAAATATTAACCACATCTATAATGTCACTACTATAAATGATGAGCAATGTGATCCTACTCCTGATGACATCCTCTAATGTATTGACACCCAATCCCTTTCTGATACTACAAGCAATGCTTGTAATTGTTGGGCCCATGGTGACTATGATCTCACTGAAAGAGTGTGTAGTGCCATTGGTAATCGGGAGAATGTTTCATGCTAGTATCATAAGTGCCACAGGTTTGTTCACCTTATTCTAAACCAAATCATGAGAGGACCAATGATAGATGCACCTTTAGAAAGACTCAATGCAACGCCTTGGTTTCATGGCCAAATGGAGGTCCACAACTTTGTCCAGTTCCTTGAAGAATTTTATCACACTAATAATGATTGTTTTTGATCCTTGGTTCACCTCTTTGAAAGTAGAAGTGCGAGATGGTGGTGAACCCATCATGAGCAAATTTTTCAATGGGAACAAGTATGCTCTGCTTTGCATCACTAGTTCCATCATGACAACTGAGTTAGGGGAATAATCAGTTATATCAAAGTACAAGCACCTGAACCCCATATAGAGGCCTATGAGTCAATGTGGAGAGATGAAGAGTCTTACTTACCAGAGTACTTGTGGGTGCATGCATTCTATATAACTTTACACACTTGGTCATGGGCATGGTATGTTTGTGAAGAGTGAAACATGTGTACCCAATTTTGGCATCTATTAAAGGAGAACATGAAATTAGCACTATTTTATTCTTCTTTAAGAATGGATTTATACCTCACTCTCCAAGCCATGCATGAAGAAGTTATTTATGACCCTAGTCCCATTGAATATTGTCTGAGATATATCCATAATGTTTCAGAAGAAGGTTTAATTATCTTTAATGAACCATTTGCACAACTTATTTTCATTTCAAAACTAGTCCTTGATCAGGACCAATGTGAAGAGATATATCTTCAAAAATAGAAGCTAGTGTTTTAGGTAGAAGAAGGTGAAGGATCCAATCCACTTGACCCTTTTTCAAATCATTTGGATATTCCTACAAACTATGGCACATAAGTTTTTTAGGATACTAGTGTTGATACAGATCACCCTACTCTAGGCCAATTAAAACTATCCAGTGTAACATTAGCACAGAGCAAGAACCAAAAATGGATACTGTAGGAAATTACTAGACTGACATTGAAATTTCAAAGATATTCAAGTTATTAAAGGAATATCAAGATGTCTTTCCAAAAGGCTATAGTGACATGAAAGGATTTCATCCATCCCTAGGGAAGATGCATATTAAATTGGTTGATGGTACTTGACCAGTCAAAAAAGGCCATATAGGATGAATCCTAATCTATGGGTGCATGTAAAGGAATAAATTGACAGTATGCTACACATTGGAGTAATCACCCCAATTGATGAATTTGAATGGGTCAATCCCATGGTGATTAGTATAAATAAATATGGATGCATTTGAATTTGCATTGATTACCAGGTACTTAACACGTCTTGCATTATTGATCATTTCCCAACACCATTCACAGAGGAAATACTTGAAGGCATTATTGGGTGTGAAATATATACTTTGATAGATGGATTCTCAAGATACCATCAGGTCCAGATTCCTGAGGAGGATTAACCTAAGACTACATTTGAAATTGAATGGGGATCCTTCACCTACACTATCCTTACAATATATTTTAAAACAAATTTTGTTGACACCATTGCATGAATCAATTATTTTAATATGTTTTATGTAAAATGGGATTAAATACTAACCCTTCAATTAGATAGAAACTGATAGAATATGATATGGATAAGAATTAGTATAAAAAATCATAAAATATGATTTGATAGCTATGTTTTTGACAAGTAAAATGGTAAATGCAAGAGGATAAAGAGAGACTTAGCTTATTTGTCCCACTTTCCTAATCTGTGTAGGTTGATTGGTTGACTAGAAGCTATGCATGTTAATTGTATTTTTCTTTATTTCTTAATTTGGTGACTATTTTTAGTCTAGGACTAGATCTTCATAAGTGGGACAATAGTGGTAATTGATCTTGATCCTTATGGGTCGATTTTATCCTTGTATAAAACTAAATTTTGACAATTGTTATAGATTTATGGCTTCATACAAGATCGGTAAACTCAAGATGTGAACATCAGTCGATCCTATCCCTATGGAAAACTCCTTTTTTGACTATTGATTTACAAATTTTGACTAGGACAAGAACAACAAAAGTTAAACAGGAATGGTAAATGATTTTATCCCTTACTAGTTGATATTGTTCTTTGATGGTGAGCCTCTAATTTTTTTTACTATTATGGATACTTTTGTAATGTCTTTTTCCACCTTTGCAAATAATTTTTCACATGTGCAAGTACATAAAAAATCAAACACAAGTTTCCTAAAATAACACTTGAAATATCAAATGGGGGGAGGGAATCAAGCAAAAGGAATTGAGTTGGACTAATCTTGGCCAATCCTAGTTGAGATTGCACTACATTTATAATGCTCTGAAGAGGTATTAAACTCAAATGTAGTTCTCCCAGTTATGTGTATGTGTGAAAGGGTAATCTAAAAATATAGATACTCTTTTCTCCTAACTTACCCTTGGCTCAAACATGTAATGGTAATAATACTTAAAATATAACTCTAATAATTCAATATAAGTAATGTATAACTTTGTATAACATATGAAACGTGAGAGTGTTTATCCTAATATGCCTTCTGACAACTTTGTTTATATAGAAAACTCTTAGAATTTGAATTAAAAACTTAGTGGTGTACACAATGGACTGAAAAAACCTTATACGAGACTCAAAAGCAATGGCTAGGAAGAGGAAACATTTCAAAAGAGATATTAAAATACCAAAGGACAAGATTATTAGGAAAGGGACATGATATATGATTTTTCCTATATCTTGTCTCGGACTCAAAATAACCTCAAAACATCAAAACGGTTTAGATATATCTATGTTTAGATGTGTTTTAAGCAATGTGGATAAGAAAAGGGGGTCATAAAGTCATATAAAATTACAAACTAAAATGGGAAAATACACAAGACGTACCTTTAAGTGTTTAATTTTTAGCTAGGATCCATATAAACAATGTGGTTAGGAACATTGTAAAACAAGTGTTGTGCCAAATTTGGGTGTCTACTATGAGGAAATGCTTGTTTCAAGTGGTTATCCTTACATGAAACACTTTTTTGACTAATTTTGGTCCTGTACACTACTTGGTTTTGTGGATGTTATTAAAAAATTACATTCATTCATTCATTAGTTGGTTTTTTTTCTTGCATGTGGGTGGATCTTTTCTATTTTAAAGTATAGAGGTTTTCCTTTCAGTGATTTTACACCTTTGGAATTGGACCTTTTGTACATGTATACCATACTTTGAGTGGGACTAATAGTGAATAATTATATTTTTTAAAGGGGAGGTACATGGCTAAACTTGGATATGGTGCCTCCATAAAATAATAAATGATGGTCTCAAATGTTATAAGCTACGATACAATCAAAGTATGGTAAGGTACAAGGGTACTAAGCTCTAAATTCAAATATGGTGCCTACCTAAAAAGAATACAGGGTTGTGGTCTCATATGCCATAGACTAATTTTTAGTCTAAGCATACGTAACATATGTGTGTGCAAGTAACATATTATGGTGTTTTTTTTAATTGTTAGTTAAGGCATTTCATCAAACATGGCACTCACTTTCTATATGTTGTACATTTTTTACATATTCAATATTTTACTTCAATGCCTTCACATTGATACAATCTAATGAAATGTCTAAAAAGGTTATCTTATTAGGTTTCACAACAATTAATTGTTTTAAGGAATTATGAATCAACTTTTTATCTACGCATATTTTCAAACAATTCACATGCACCCTATATTGAGACTGGTCTAATGAAGAAGGCTATTAGGGTGGTTATCTTAGGAAGGAACTTAGATACTATGCCCCCCCTACTGAAACAAAGTTTATAGGCTTACTAAGGCTAGTATATTTGAGGAAAAACTCTAAACTTTATCCAATGTTGTTTTCGATCAAAATAAATATCTTAAATATTTATCAAATGGGTTTAACACTTTGAACTTAGAAGCATCTTCCAAATTTTATTAAGTGTTGAAAATTATCATCACAAAATTGTAGACTTTATGAGATTTGTGAGGCATCAAAGATTATAATAAATTTTTACATATTTTCTCTTGGATACATATCCTTGTTATTTTATGTGTTCTTTTAGATTTGTCGGAGTTATGCTTGCACTCCTTATTTTTTACTTTATGTTTACTTTTATAATCCCATGAACTAATTTTGACATTTCAAAATATTTTTATGAATATCTTTTCTTGTATATTTCCATTAAAAATTTTAATATTTAATTAATTAAAATATTAACATATATTCAATTATTGTTTCATAAATCTTAGTCTTTTATAATAATATTAATGTATAATTATTAATTTTCATGAAGCTTACTAACTATAACCCATAAATAAAGACATAAAATTAATATGCCAAAAAAAAATGATTACTCTAAAAAGAAAGAAGAGAAAAATAATAAATAAAAATTTATAGATCTTATTGGTCCTTGCCAAGATAGGACATTTGAAATCATCAAGACAAATTATTTTTTTGTTTTAACCAATCAGAAGGTTCCGTATGGAATATTAATTTTAGCTAATATAATGTTTGACATTAAAAAATATTGGAATGTTCCTTAGAGCCTTATTCAAGAATAGTGTTTTTGTTCATCAATGATTGGCCTAATTTTTCTTCATTTTAAATTGTTTGGTTATCATAATTTCAATATTTACCATCAATTTAAATTATCTTCATCAGCATTGAATAGTTTATGTAATGGCAACATGCAATTGATGTTTGTTAACAAAGTTTCATAATTCATCCAATTATGAATATTTTTTGGGCTTATTCATTGGCATATTTGACAACACAAAATTGTTATTTCCACCCATAAAATTTAACTATGATTGGGAATAAGGTGTTTATGGATTGTCTCTTAAATGAATCCATTAGTATGATCATTTGTTTGTTTCCTTTGTGATAGAGGGAGCTTAATATTTTTTGTGGAGGGTTGGTACAATGTCTTGTGCTTTCCATCTAAGAACATTCACTATGGGCAACCCTCTTTAATTAATTGAACTAGATGTGTTTTTTGCATAGTGAAGCAAGTTATAAGCACAACCTTGAATTACAATAAGGCACATGGTGTTATATTTGGAATTGTAATGAAGAACCAGGTGTTATGTTCTGTTTCCAAAAAAAAGTCTAAGAATTTTTAGAGAGATAAACCATGTTTTTGAACCAATGAGATCATGCCATATACTATGCATCACTACTAAAAGGATTTACCAAAATTATGTTTTATAATACATTGATGGCCTTTCACAGTTTATTGAAATCACTACAAATAGATAGGAGAACCACATAGACAACCCTCAATGCACACATGACCTAGTTTTATTTGTAGGTTTTAGAATAAGTGTTGAAGTGCATTGAGGCTCCTTGGATCATGTAATAATTCTCTATGTAAACACCTAATTTTGGTACAAACACCTTTTCTATAGTGTCATTTACCCATTTTTCATACCAATTTCACTTATGTATATTTGAATATTTTTAGGACACTTCTTATCCCATACTAATATCTCTATAACCTTTAAGAATTTTAGATATCTTCAAAATTCATTTGTTTCAGACATTGAGCCTTATTTGATTATTTTTTGAGTTGTATGCATCCATTCTAGACATTTGTCTCTTCTAGGACATATTTGAAAATTATAGGTATACCATCAAATCTTCCCTGCGTAGATTTAACATGTCATCAAATTTGTCCCATGTCTTTTTATGGGTCCTTATAACTTATCCTAATTTCATGTGCCTTTGATTTCACATAACACTTTTCCATTGTTGGCCATTGCACATGTAATGTTTTATACATTGATATATAAATACAAATCATTCTTATTAATTTACCAAATATTCATGAAATGTTGATTCCTTCTTCATAATTCAAATTATAGCTTCACTTTCCATATCCATTGATACACTTGTAAAAGAGTCTTCCATCTTTCAATATTTCAATCTTATTCAAGTTATTGTGACACTGTCCACTTATACCAAAATAGGGTTTAGATGAATATTCATGTAGTTGCATCATCACTTTGTTAGGACCCGGGAGCACAATTGATTACCATATATAAGCAACTAAACACGAAATTTAACCAGAATGCACAAGTAACTAGAATTCGGAAATAACACAAAATATGAGAGACAATACCCAATTGTATTAATACTCTTCCAGAAGGAAATAGAACAAAGAAGATGCCACAGTCTTCTTCCTTACACACCTCTAGGGCTCCCACACCTCTAGGGCATAAACAGTAAATCTCTTCAAGAGCTCACTCTCTAAATTACGGTCCCAACACACAACTCAAACACAGAGTTGGTGTTCACCTCCAACCAGTCAGTATCACTACTGCCACTACCACCAATCAGTATCACTACTACCAGTACACAAGTGCTCCACGCACTCCACGATCGAGTACACATCGTACTCCAAGTAGATCTCCCATGAGCTTGCTACACCAGTTGTGTTGCTGATCTCCCTGATCTTGGTGCCACCTGCAAATCAACTTGGTTTTGTAACACCTGCAAACCTAGATCTCATACACACAAATACCTGTAACTCAAATGATCTTACTTACCATGTAGATCTCCCATGAACTTGCAACAACCTGCAATTCAAATGATCTTACAATTGGAAGGATCTACCTTGCCTTCCTTTATTGCTCTCCTATGGAACTAGGAAGAACACACCTTGTTCTCTTCACTCTGAAGGAGCTAACCTTGCTCTCTCAACTAGAACACTTTACAATACAACCCATGAGTCTATTATATAGATCCCATGCAAACAATAATTAGACATCTAATTACAATAATTAGATCCACAGCTCCAAGACTAAAATTAGCCTTTAACATGCAAACAATTGGTTCGTTAACAAACTGTTCGTAAAACTCGCAGTTCCAAACCGCACAGGCGACTGACATCGGTCTCTGTCTGGCTGGAGATGATCGACGTTGGACGATCTTGACCAATGTCAGTTGCTCTTATCACTGTATATGACTGACGTCGATTGATCAGACTGACGTCGGTTGCTCTGCAACTCAGCAACCTCTCAACAACCTCCTCCATGTATGCATCAGTGAAGCTTTTAGCTCCACAACCTAACAATCTCCCACTTAGAGATAAACAGCTACACTGTACCTGTACTTGTACACCGTCTAATCTATTTTTTGGTTTGTATCCCTCTTCAAGATCAATCTTGAAGACCAACCACCACACACCCTGTGGTGCAATGCCTGTCATCCAAGTAACCTGCCACATCCAAAGTGCCTGACCCTGCATAGCATGTATACCTACTGCTAGTCCCTCTCAGATACCTAAGAATCCACCTTCCCCGAATTGGCTCTAAACTCTCTGACAACTCCCACTGCTTGGGAAAACTCAGGTCTATATCAGACCTCATGTGATTTCAAACACTATTCTAAGCTCAGCTTGAACTGTCCAGCCCTTGGTGTGATTACTGGTTCTGCATTCTACTTATTGAACCCCACCAACACCTTCTTCACATCAGCTCTCACTGGAGACAAAATCAACTTGTGATCTTCCATGTCTCTTATGCCAAAGAATTTTGCTACTCCCAAATCCTTCATGGCAAACCTCTGAACTAACCTTACCTTTAGCTCAGAAAAAACCCTGTATGTCTGAACCTGCAACAAGCATATCATCCACATACAGTAATAGGATAATGTTGCAATCATCATCTAACTTGGTAAGATAAACAAAATGGTTACACTGACATTGACTAAAGCCTTGCTTTGTCATACACCCATCAAACCTGTACCACTGTCCTGCAGCTTGCTCAAGACCATATGACCTGGCCTTCCATCTCACGTGTCCATTCTCTCTATTCTTTAACCTTGGAATCCATTCGTCTCAGTGCTTTCATCCCAGCTGGCAACTTTACCAAATCTCCCATTTGGTTCTTCTCCAAAGAATTCATGCCATGCTCCCATTGTTTCCTGGATCCTACCTGCTCTGCTTCTTTAAAAACTTCCTGGTTCTTGACCATCAGTGAGAAACAAGTAGTATAAAGAAGAGGAATAATGAATTTGAGGCTTACTTACCCTTTTAGTCCTCCACATGGGCATTTGAAACTCCTTGACAGCTTGTTGTCTGCCGAAAATCCATTCCAATGACCGATGTCAGTCACCACCCAGTCTGCATCCTACCAAGTCAGTTCCATGCGACTGACCTGATCACCAACATCGATTATCCTATCGACATCGGTCACCACCTACCTGACACCACCAACTTCTCTGGTCTACACATGACCGACGTCGATGCCTGTCTGTTCAGTGCCAGTTTCCCCTAATCGATGTCGGTACCTGTATTTTCTTATGAGTGATGACTTTTTATCCGTGAGCTTTTTTTGAATCTTACCCATGTCCAAACTGCCCTACTCAGAGATATCTAGTCCCATCCACTGATCCCTATCCATCATCTCCTCCATAAACACCAAGGCTTTCCAGTTCTTAAGTTTATTAAATACATCAGATTTCCTTTTCCTGCAATAAACACAATCCTTTCTTGTAACATCCCTCTGCTCACAAAAATCTCGGCTATGCTCTCTGAAGCTGAACTCTTGCCATTTGGCTTAAGAACATCCATTCCCTTCTCACTTATGTGACCAAGCCTACAAAGCCACACCTGTGCAATAGAAGTGGAATCAGTAATACAAGCAGGTAGATAAAGAGTACCTACTTTCTTACCACATGCTAATTCAAGTGCATCCTTGGTAACATTCCAAGAATCCGCTGTGAGAGTTACTGTGCATCTCTCATCACCCAACTTTCCTATAGAAATTCACTGAATCTCCAAGACTGGGACCTGCATGACCTCCTTCAACACCCATGTGTTGGTTGTCTGCAATTTCAGCCGCACTTCCCCTTTGCCAATACTTTGACAAGGCTCACCAACCCCTCTATTTGGGGCTGCATGGAAAGAGGCAACATAATCTATAAACCAAGATTCTACTTTATCCAAGGAACATCCCAGAGCATCTTGTGTAACAACCCCTGCAACATCTACTTCTTCAGTTCCTTCATGCTAATCTTCTACCAACCAACAATATTTCTTTACCTGCTCTTTCTTTCCATAACACCGTAATTGACCATTCGTGCTTTTCAATTCCTCCATTCTTAGTGTACTTTCTTCTGCCATTGTTATACTCCCACTCAATCAGAAACCCCTGAGAGTGACCTGTAACCAAGCACAAACTTGCTCCCGTAACTAGAATTCGGAAATAACACAGAATATGAGAGACTACTCAATTGTATTAATACTCTTCTAAAAGGAAATACAACTTTGCAACACCTGCAAACCTAGATCTCGCACACACAAATACCTGCAACTCAAATGATCTTACTTACCATGTAGATCTCCCATGAACTTGCAACAACCTGCAATTCAAATGATCTTACAATTGGAAGGATCTACCTTGCCTTCCTCTATTGCTCTCCTGTGGAACTAGGAGGAACACACCTTGCTCTCTTCACTCTGAAGGAGCTAACCTTGCTCTCTCAACTAGAACACTTTACAATACAGCCCATGAGTCTATTATATAGATCCCATGTAAACAATAATTAGACATCTAATTACAATAATTAGATCCATAGCTCCAAGACTAAAATTAGCCTTTAGCATGCAAACAACTAGTTCGTTAACAAACTGTCTGTAAAACTCACAGTTATGAACCGCACAGGCGACCGACATCGGTCGCTGTGTGGCTGGAGATGATTGACGTCGGCCGATCTTGACCGATGTCGATTGCTCTTGTCACTGTATATGACCGACGTCGGTTGCTCTACAACTCAACAACCTCTCAACAACCTCCTCCATGTCTGCATCAGTGAAGCTTTTAGCTCCACAACCTAACACACTTATAGGGAAGAGGAGGTGTAATCCCTTACCCAAGATTCCATTTATGTTATAGTAGAACTACATGGGGTCT
The DNA here is from genome assembly GCA_037957365.1 of Torreya grandis. Classification (NCBI taxonomy): domain Eukaryota; kingdom Viridiplantae; phylum Streptophyta; class Pinopsida; order Cupressales; family Taxaceae; genus Torreya; species Torreya grandis. The sequence goes on from JARHVA010000507.1 coordinate 2,809,276, forward strand.
CATTCAAATGTGCAAGATATGTAACTGCAACTCCCTTGAAGTTTCTCGACCCAACTACTTCTTTCCCTGATCTTTTGCATGTATGTTGTGATGAATTAGGTCAAAAGAAGAACAATACATCAATTCAACCATTCTACTTATAAATTCAATTAAGTGTAAGTACATGACTATATGGCATCAAATGGAAAACTTACACAAGTTGAATATTAAATATAGCAAAATAAAGATTTAGTGAAACATAATATATTTAATGTAGTAATATAAATTTCCTAGTTAATAGTGCAGTGGCATATTTGGAGGTTGAGTTTGTCTTGGGCATATTCAATGACTAAATCCACCTTGGGAAGATTCATCCATCACCTTATGCAAATTCATACATCGCCTTGGGCATATTTTATGGATGAATTTTCCCTAGGCGTAGTCAATGGCAATACAATAGGCATTGAATCCATCATTTGATAGTGAGTAGTCAAGATCTCACACAAAGTTATTACACCACTTCCAAACAATTATTATATTCTTATAATCCAAACATTTTGTCCAGGTTTGTTTGTTTCATAACTTTTGCTATTTATTTTAGTCATTTCTTGTCAAATTACTTAATTTACACTATTTTACTATTTTTTACACTTAGGGTAAACATGATTTATTATTTTAGACTACTATATTATATATCTTCCTTGTGCCCTTAGTTTTACCATTTCTATAGTGCCAATATACCTTAGTGTCATAATTTAGTAAAACATTTTCATGAACCCCTCCTTTCTTGGAAGTCCTTTATATTTTGAGGATTCCCCGTAGGGTTTTGTGACTACTTTCTAATTTTTCAAATCTAATTTCTGATATGCACATCCTTTCACATAAATTTTTTATCCAACCCTAGGTTCTACTCACCTCTTCTTGATTTCAAACTATATCCATCTTTCATAATTTGGTGCATGCACCTTTGTTCCTTGACTACATATATCTTACGATGTTTTTATAGGATATGACACTCTCCCTTTTAAATTTGGGTTTCAAATATGCATATTTTTATTACTTACTACATTAAATTTGATTTTTTTAGATTATTCATGGTTATATATTATTCATAGGAAGCTTAGACCAACACATCCTACTATACATAGTGCTATATTAAGTGTTATTACTTTCAATTTGACATAACCTTTGTGTACCACTCATGTTTTTAAAATGCCAATCATTATTGAGATACCTTCTAGTGAAGTTCATCTTTTTATTGATATAAATTATGTATGTCAATTTATATATATCGATGAAGAAATGCTTTTGCGAAGTAGGATCATCCAACTTCACTTGTAATCCTCCATTAAACAAAAATAATTAGAATATAAAATAAGCATTTGTGTGCAATTTTTGGTTATCCCAAAAGTTATTTTATGTTATTTTGTGAAACCTTTGTGTGCATGTGTTATTCCTCCACACAGCCTCAATGATACACACATATTGGCACCATGTGTGTATTTTTGTGCAATGATATTTTGAAGAATTAATATAGTTCCACGCAAGTTCAAAAGATCCACATAGAGGGGAAGACAAAAAATCTTGCCATGCCAACGTAAGGATGCATAGCTTCATCTTGAAATGGTTATGATATATTATAGAGGATCATTATTGTGCATTGATATGATTGAATGGGTCTTGCACAACCCATGCATGGATTCATTCGAGCAAATTTTATTTGTGAATTATTGTGACTTAGGATTGTGACTATTTTTTCATGACTTGTTCAGTGTGCAATGTTATTATGAGATTTTAAAAATGTCATCTCATTGTTATGTGTTATGGCATTATGCATTATTGTCTGATGTATTACATTCTAATGTGTTATGGATCATTGGGATTGTAATGGGCATTTAACAATTGTAATGCATAACAATGTGTTGTGGACATGATGTGTTATGAGTCCTTGAGACTGTATCTTATATTAATTGATAGTAGTAGGTTGTTAGGTTAAAGAAAATGCACTATTGTAAGTAGGTCTATGGTTTTCTCCTAAACTAGTAAAAAAAATGCATAATTAACGAATCAAAGCTCATCCACATAGGTTCAAGTAGGTCATACTCAGTCATAGGTACACCCAGAAGATCAAACAACTTTCTACACAAAGGACATTAACACTGAAATTAAGACAATATCACCCCACACCACTGTCCAAGGTATAGTGCTACTATCCAGGAGCCTTTTTGACACCTAGACACTGTTTATGAAACTTAAATATGCTTCCACGCCAATTTTTAGCCTCCAAATCATCTATCTTAGTCAATTTATAGCTAAGTATTTATTTGTGCCATTCATTATTATTTTTATAAATATCATATTAGGTTAATTCTTGAACAAATCAGTGGTTGTATTCATTGCATATTTATACCCTGATTTATTGTACTCAGAACCTTTAACAACTTAGGGCTTAAATTCCATAAACTCTTAAAAATTAAACCATTTAGTGAACCTAACTTCCTTCAAACATATTATATAAAAACCCTAGTGTACCATTAGTGTTTCCCTTCTTATTTCCAAACCCTCAATATTCATGGAAAATTTGGATAAGATCAATCTTCCAAGCCCCTAGTATTCGTGGACAATATGGATAAGGTCAATCTTCTAACCCCCTAGATGCAAATATTGTTACACCTAATTTAGGGGTAACTTATATTCCATAACAACCTATTTTAACTCAACAACCTTCAACAATGAAAACACCTCTTATGGCTAGTTCCTCCTCTCCATATGTACAATCCATTATGCATGAGATCCATAATCTATAGGCCAAGGTCTTACGTCTTCAACATGGTGCTATTAGGCCATCAGATGTCTTGTATTATCATGTTATTTTATATACACCTTTGTCACATCATATAGTGGCAATTCCTTTACCAACTAGACTTGTGGCACCCAAGCTTACTTTGTATGATGGTAAGGGTGACCCAGAGCACCATTTATGAGCTTTCCACATAGCATGTTTGGAACATGTGTCCAATGATTGGATCCATACTAAGTTCTTCCCTTGTATTGTAAAGGATTATGCATGATAATGGTTTTATGATCTTCATAATTAGTGTATCATAGCATTCAATCTATTGGAAGATATGTTTTTAGCACACTTTTCAATCAACATCAATGATAAGGTTTCTTATGCTTAAGTGGCACAACTTAAACAAAAATCCAATGAGCCAATATCTAAATATGTCTTGTGATATAAAACCCTTTTAGAAAAGATGACTAGCCCCATGGCATATAGATAACTTCAAGACATTCAAGTAGAGTTTGTTACCGACATTGTGTGAAACTATCTTATTCAAGAAGATTCCATCATTCACAGATCTATGCCATATAGTTAAGGAACAAGAAGTTAATATTTTATCCATGGGAAAACTAAAGTACATGACTAGATCAAATTCAAAAACTAAGAGTTTCAATAAGCCCCCACATAAGGTAAATCCTAATGAGAATAAGAATGATTTGGAAATGATAGTTAACGCAACTTTAGAGCCACCTCCTAATTTGGTCCTATCAACTCCTTCAAGGAGAAATTTCATGACTCTTCCTCAGTCACAAACATAGTTCTACATCAGCTCTTAGAATACGATGTCATATCTCTCCGTCCCATCAGTGAGATTGATATGACTAGGCCTTTTACAAATAACTATGATTCCAATGCATTTTATGACTATCACAAGGCACCAGGCCATGCTATAAATAAATGCATTAGCTTGTGACATAAGACATAAGATTTGATAGAAGTTAATATCATTGATGTTAGAGTCATAGACATTGAGAGGGGGGGTTGAATAAATGTCCTTAAAAAATCATTCAATTTCACTTATCATTCATGAAGTAGTCATTCAAACACATACATCAACTAATGTATAAACAATCATCCTTATAAGCATACAACATATGAACACAAGAGATATATGGGAAACCCTGATGAGGAATAAAACCCACTAAAACATATCTTGTAATATAGTCTTATAATAAATGAATCAATATTTAGTGAGGCACCAACCCTGCAAAGAGCACCAACCCCTCACTAGTCAAGCACCAACTCAACTAGGCCTTTAGTAAGCACCAACTTGCAAGGAGGAACCAACCCCCTAGGTGACTCAGCACCAACTCAACCACCTAGAACCTCTGATAACCTTTAGACATATTTTTCTCACTCAAATGATGATGATCACCTCCTTTTGATCTTCACACTCTTTTATTTCTCTCAAATAGCCTATTAGGCCTCTTCGCTCAACTAGCCCTCTTCTTGAAAGATTTAGGTCATATGACCTTGATCATCATATGTAGAATCACTATTATAAATTTATGATATATTCAACACACATATCTGATGGTCTTAAATCCCTCTACCTAGTTTCCAAACTTATATTTCATCCATTCATCCCCTCTTTTTTTAAAAATAATTTAGGCCTATTAGACCTTCTTCTTATACTTGACTCTTGCTTTCACATACCTTGTTTAGACGTAAACATATCCATAATTGGATCACCATTGGAATAAATCAAAAACATGTTTCATAGTATTAAAAATCACTACATAGGTCATCCACCACTCATAAGGACTAAAACCACCATTAGGCCTAAAGGAGACATAATGCAATTAGGCCTTCTCAAAGCACACATTTCATCTTGATCATCTTGGAACATCTTGAGATAGAAAAAATGGATGAAAAACATCACACACACTTAAATTAGACCCATGATAAGATCAAATCATGTCCCCAACACCATTTATCTCATTTCACTCCTTCAACCACACCATTAGGCCTACTCACAATTAGGCCTTCTTACTGCTAGAAAGTTTGCCAACTAAAATCGAAGCACACAACTAATTTGATAAAATAAACATAAAATTAAATAACATGGATATAACCTCCATGAACTCATATTCATCACCATGTTCTTTAAACATTTCAACACAATGCTTAAATCCTTTAACTCACTCTTATAGCATGACCAGTCAAAACTGCCAACTAGCTTCAAAACTAGTCATGATCATTAGACCACCAACATCTGTACAAGAAAATTTCATGACTCAAAATGCACTAATAATAACATAAAATACCATTATAACATATTGATGTGCATTATACTCTTCAAATCTAGGCAAATCACCTCATTCTCATTTCTACTAAATGACTACTCAAAACTATCAAAAACTTCAAAACATAGTCATGAAAATAATGACTTAGAACACCTATGTGAACACTTTTATGAACTTAAAATGAATTTATATGATCCCAAAATATTATAAAAATATATTTAAATAAATATATTATAAGGTCCAAAGCAATATTGGTCTTACAGACCAATCTCATGGTTTCACTGTACATAGACCTCACTATGTTAAACAAGTTAGTTTGGGAGCGGCTTTCTACTATATACAATAATTTACAAATATTATATTCAGTATGGACATGTGTTATAGGTATTAAAAAAACCTAGTGTAATTGTATCCATCCCTAATCCATGGCAATATATCCCTAATCTCATTCCCACTTCTGCCTGGTTTTTCTCACTATTTGCCTCACAAAGTTTTTTAGCGATAGGTCAACTTCCATGACTAGTTTATCATATTTGAAGATTGGAACCTACTCATAAACAACCATGGACATAAGATATAAGTCTAAATATTAAAACTCCATTCACTTATTAACTTTGACTTGGTCCACTCTACCTGTTATAGCAAATTTTTAAGAAACATGGATTTTCTTATAGGTTTCACTCACTCATCTATCATACCAATGCCACTTGGAGGTACCTAGAAGAGACCTATACATGATATATTGATAAAAATAGGTCATCTAATTCATTATGATCCATTTATATCAATATCTTCCATATTGGATTATTTATAGGGTTTTAGAAAGGGTTAAGACCACCTTACAATATTAACAATTATTCATAAAGCTTGGGCCCTTAATCTAGAAACCAATGCTTGGAAACTTGAGATAGGATACTTCCAAAAAATCCATGAACTTATTATGATCTCATGAAAAGGTTTCATGTACCAGTGATCACATGAAATCATTTTTTAGGTTGATAACCCTTCATTCTGTGCACACAGAAAACCTTAAAACCACATTGCATGCTTCTTTCTTCAACTCGGGACCTCAAACTTCACCAACACACTTGAAACACATGTAAAACCTATGTCAATGCTGATTTATCCATTCATGTCTTTGGAACTAAACCTCATACCCTATTTTATTTCCATCTCTCTTTTTGCTCTTTAGGCTTTGGATCTACAGTTCATACTAGGCCTTAAAGTAGACCTTCTAGCTATTGTCCAAGCACTTTTGTAATGAAATTACTCCAATAATAAAGTAGAATAGCAGAAATAGATCCAAATATGACTAAAATATATCATAATATATGATAATAGATAAGCCACTTCGAGGGGGCAACCTCCACAAGTTTGAATAAGAGCAAAATTCACAATATTATGATAAACAATTACCCACTACCTCCTATATATAGTCTATCTAGGCCATGGTCACTCCATAGGCTGACCTACTAACCAAATGAATGCATAGATAAATGTGATATAACATCAAAGAGGGATAAGTAAGCCACAAGTTGGATATTCCTATCCTAATACATGTGATAGGTTAAGGGCGTAACATGCCCTTCCCCTTAAAACCAAGGTTGTCCTCAATGTTGAACAACTCTGGATGTTGTTGCAAAAAATCTTCACCTTCCCAAGTTGCATCTTCACTGCTCAGGTTCTTCCACTTGATCATATATTCCCTAATATCTCTGGTTCTCAACCTCTTGGTACATGTTTAGAGGATCTTCTCTGGTTCAAAAATGACTCATCCTTCTTCATCTAGTTCTGGGAGCTCTGTCTGGGCTAAAACTTTCTGTCCAATGACCTTCTTCAAACAGGGAACATGAAATACTGGGTGTATGTAAGATGAATTAGGTGACTTGAGCTTGTAAGCCATACTTCCAATTTTTTGCAGATCCTAATAAGAACCATAATACTTAGGAGCAAGTCTGTTGTCTTTTTTCTGTTGTTTTAAGGGTATTTACTTGTAAGGATATAAATGTACAAATACCCAATCATCCACCTCAAAATTTCACTCACTATGGTGTTGATCTTCTTGTTGCTTCATCCTATTTTTGTGCCAAGGATAAATTCTCTCTCAAACTAGCCAAAACCTCTTGTTGATGCTGAATGTGCTCCTCCACATCTCAAACCTTGGTTTGCACCTTTAATGAAGAAGTGATGGAAGGTGGATGGTAACCATATAGTGGTAGAAATGGAGACATTTTAGAAGAGGTATGAAAAGATGTGTTATACCACCATTCTCCAAGTGGTATCCATTTAACCCAATGTTTTATTTATTTGATATAAAACAACAGAGATACCCCTCTAAACATTTGTTAACCAAATATGTTTGTCCGTCAGATTGGGGGTGGTAAGATGAGCTATGACCTAGCTGAGTACCTAAATACGAAAATAGTTCAGTCTAGAAATTACTAGTGAAAATAGGATCATGATCACTTATAATTATTTTTGGGGTTCCATGTAATTTTAGAACTACCTCCAGAAAAATAGTTGCTACTATACTTGCTGAAAATGGGTGTGAGAGAGAACAAAAATGGGCATATTTTGTAAGCCTATCCACAATGACCAAGATAACATTCTTACCTTTATAACAAGGCAACCCTATGATGAAATACATGGAAACCTCCTCCCACCTTTGACTAGGAATTGCTAACAGTTGTAATAGACCTGGGGTCTTAACTATCTCACCTTTATTCTATTGGCATATCAAGCATTCTGCCACAAACTTTTGTACATATCCCTTGACTCCTTCCCAAAATAATTATTTCTTAATTATGTGATAATTTTTCAAGAACCCTGAGTGTCCCCCAATTGGAGATGCATGCAACTCCACAAGAATCTTATGCTTAAGCTCTGAATCTTTGCACAAGTATAACCTACCCTTATACCATATGACATTACCTTTCCATTCAAATTTGTCAGAGGCTAAAGTACCTTGCTAGAGATTTTGAATGAGAACCTGTGTATCCTTGTCTTGCTCCCATTTTAACCTAGCTTCATCCACCTAATCTGCTTACAACATGGACATTGCACAAAGTAATGCTTCTGTGGATGTATCTCATCTGGATAGTGCATCTGCTACTACATTATCTTTACCCTTCTTGTAGATGATTTCAAAATCATAAACCAACATTTTGGTTACCCGCTTTTGTTGTTCCTCAGATGATAATCTTTGCTCTAAAAAGTATTTGAGACTATCATGATCCGTTTTCACCTTAAAGTGTCTACCCATCAGATAGGGCCTCCATTGTTTAACTAAATGAAGAACAACCATCATTTCTTTCTCATAGATAGGTTTTTTTAGATTCTTACCTTTGAATTGATGACTCTCAAATGCAATGGGTCTTCCTTCCTACATTAGTACTACTCCCAACCCAGATCCAGAAGCATCACATTCAATAGTGAATGTCTTTGACAAGTCTGGAGTAGCCAAAACTTGAGTGGTGCACATAGCTACTTTTAGTTTCTCAAATGCTTTGGTGGTGGCATCATTCCAATGGAAGGCATCCTTCTTTAGCAATACAGTGAATGGATCCACTATGCTGCCATAACCTTTCACAAATCTTCTTTAGTAACCTGTTAGTCCAAGGAACCCTTAGAAGTTTTTGAGAGTTTTTGGCATGGGTCATTCCATCATAGCTTTGATCTTCTGGGGATCAACTTTGACACCTTCATGGAAAACAATGTGACCTAGGTACACTACCTCCTATACTCCAAAACCACATTTAGATGGCTTCGCATAAAGTTGATACTTTTCCAAAACTATCAACACTTGTTTCACATGTTGCAGATGTGCTTCCCATGTCTGACTATAAATTAATATGTTGTCAAAGAAAACCGGCACAAAATTCCTTAAAAAAGGCCTAAAAATAGTGTTCATCAAGCTCTGAAAATTAGACGGTGCATTTGTAAGACCAAAGGGTATTACCAAAAACTCATAATGGCCCTCATGCATTCTAAAAGTAGTTTTATGAACATCTTCATCCTTGATTCTAATTTGATGGTACCCCAAGTGAAGATCCAATTTTATGAAACAATTAGCACCATGCAACTCATCAAGTAAATCATCAATTACTAGAATAGGAAACTTATCTTTAATGGTGTACTTATTGAGTTCCCTATAATCTAGGCACATCTTTCATGTGTCATCCTTCTTCCGCACTATGACCACTGGTGATGAATATGCACTTTGGTTGTGCTTGATGATCCCTGCCTCTAGCATCTCATGGACCATATTTTTGATTTCACTCTTCTGTGCATATGGAAATCTATATGGTCTGATATTTGGTGGTTGAGTCCCTAAAAGTAGTTGAATGGCATGATCATGTTCTCTTTTTGGTGGTAGTCCTTTTGGCATGGCCCCAAAAATAGATGGGTGGTCATCAAGAATCATCTGTAGATCAGGATGTGTAGATGCCTGTGTGGGTTGAACTTCTATGGAACATAATCGTTCAATAATTCCTTCTATCCCCTTTTTTAGCATCTTGGTCATCTGATGTGAACTAATCAATTGTGGAGATTTTACCTATAATCCATGTAGTTCAATTTTCCTACCTTCAGAATGAAAGCATATGAATAGTTCCTAGAAGTTCATCTCAATGGTACCCAAGTTTGTGAGCTATTGGACTCCCAAAACAATGTCTGTGATACCCATGGGAATAAAAACATATGAGAATCAAGATTGTACTCACCCATAACAAGCTTAATACTATGGCATTTACCTAAATAATTAATTATGCCACCATCTACAATCATGACCTAAAATTTTGGTGTTGGGTAGATGAAATAGTTCAATCAAGTGGCCAACTTATGGTTGATGAAGTTATGTGTGCTCCCCGAATCAATCAACACTATCAGCTTCTGTTTCATGAGGAAACCCACCACCTTAAGAGTTTGTGGAGTGCTAATACCTGCAAGTGTATAACAAGAGATTGTAGGTTATGAATCTTCAGGTACCTCCTCTATCTCTTCCTCATCATCATTGGTGGCATCATCTTCTTCTTCATCTTCATTGGATCCCTCAATGTAGAATAACTTCTTCTCAGCAAATTTATATCCTTTACTCCACTTGTTATCACAACCAAAACATAATCCTTTTGCATGCTTCTCTTCAATTTAATGAGGAGTCAGTCTGGTAGGTGGAGGAAATGTTGGTGTTGATATGCTATGATCTTTGAAGTTAGTGAATGGCTACTTCTTATTGGCTATGAATTTTTCCTCAACTCTATGTGCCATGATAATAGAATTAGAAATCTTAAGTGGATTAAACATGTGTACCTCATATTGAATGTGGTCCTTGAGTCTACCCAAAAATTGGTCATTCAAGTTCTCCTCAAAAATTATCTCCGCACGTAAGGATAGGTTTTGAAAATGATGAATAGAATCCTTGATGGAGCTAGTCTGTTGTAATTTTGCCAATTGGTTGAAGTAATTCTCTGTCACACTATTGCCATAGTGTAATTGTAGCTCCTCTATAAGAACTGACCAGGTGACATTGAGAGTCATCTTTTTCTTTTGAGCACATAACCATCGATACTAAATGAATTGATCAGGTTCAAGATATAAGGATGCCATGGTAACCTTCTATCCACCTAGGATATGATGCAGAGATTTGGTTGATCCAGTTTAGTGGATCTTTTCCATCAAATTTGCACATATCCACCTTTGGTAACAGGTTCCTTTGTGGCAATGTAGTTGGATTTGAAGTAGACTGGTTGGGAGAACCACCCTGGTGGGGTTGTACAATAGTGATAGCTAGATGATTTGATTGATTATTTTTCAAATCCATCATGATATCTACCAAACTATCTTATATGGATTTCATATTAGATTGTATGCCTTGCACATCACTTTGAATTCCTTGCACACTATAGTCAATTTGCCTCACTTTATGATCTATATCAGATAACCCTAGTACAAAGGATCTAGTACATCCCCCTTTTGACTCCATCTCTTCCTTGTTAGGAGTTTTACCTGGAGTTTCAGCACCCTTTCCTTGGCCCCAAGTTTGTGGACCTGCCATGAAAGGGTTTTACGATGTCGACCCTGATTGACACTTTTGACCCAACTTTGACCAAGTGATTTTGGACTTATTTCAGCCTCCAATAAAAACATAAAATAACATACGCTAGCTAAATTTTTCTAATATTTCCAAAAATGTAAATAACTCAAAAAAATTCTTTGAATTGTGCACTATAGAGCAATTTTATGAAAAACCCTAATATGGCAATAACTTTTGTAAAACATATCCAAATGATCTAAAATTTTAAAGGAAGATTAATTTAATCATTTATAATCTTCATTAAAAAAAATTAGATAAATTTAGAACAATTTTTTAGATATAGCTAAATTTAAAAAATTAGGGTTTCACCCACAAGATTACCCAAATCATAGATCTGATACCACTTGTAATGAAATTACTTCAACAATAAAGTAGAATAGAAGAAATCAATCCAAATATGACTAAAATATATCAGAATATATGATAATAGACAAGCCACTTTGAGGGGGCAACCTCTACAAGTTTCAATAAGAGAAAAATTCACAATATGATGATAAACAATTACCCACTACCTCCTATATATAGTCTATATAGGCCATGGTTACTCCATAGGCTGACCTATTAACCAAATGAATGCATAGAGAAATGTGATATAACATCAAACAAGGATAAGTAAGCCATAAGTTAGCTATTCCTATCCTAGTACATGTGATAGGTTAGGGGCGTAGCAACTTTACACCTTACTAACATGCCCAAACAACATTCCACATGATATATCACTAATTTGTATCTTTTAAAGGTCTTGAAAACACTTCATGGTACCTTATTATGTCAGCCATGGTTTAGGACTAGTTTGGTTGCATGCTTAGGCTTAAGACCTTACCCCTGTAGGTTTAACTTGAAACTTTCCTAAGTGTTCTAACACTTCATATGAATGATTGGGCATACTTAAACATCCACTCAAACCTATGTATATCCATCTTAACAAACCACCATCTTCATACCTTCTCATAGGGTCTCTTCATGTGATGATCAAAGTCATGACTAGGCTTCTCAAGATCTTAAAGTGTGAAAACTAAACTTGAAACATTCCTTGATAAGTCAACATTTAGATCACATACCTTGTATGATCCTTTAATGGTAGCATACATTTGTACACACTTATTCATGCACATGATCATGATATGATAATACTCCTCAAGACTAGTGTTCGATAGTATGCTTACCTTGTATTTTGATCTTGACCTTGTATCTTGATCTTAACCTTAAAATATCTCATCAACCTCAGAAGAATTACCAGGTTGACTTCAAATTATCTCTCAATAGAGAGACAATATGTTGCCTTCAAATTCTCTATTACCATAAGACTTCTTTATCACATACCACGTCACCACGCATGACATCAAATTTGACCTTGACATTAATGACATCCATCTTGACCTTGACATCAAATCTATAACACCAACAATAGGAACATACCTCGACAATTGATCTCATCACTCCTATAGAGGTACCTAGACCACAACAAATGGAAGTAAAAACATTGAAAATATTTTCAAATCTATTTCCAAATCATACATCTAATGAGACAATAAGAACTTTAGGTGTCTACTATACATATCATGCATAGCCACCACTAGCATCATATCCTTCTTAAATAATGGACACACACCCTCTCAATAATATCATTAGGGTGTATCATACTATAGTGTTAGCTAGACCTCTTATCAATTTTTTTGAGTAAGAGATAATTGACGATGACACATTTTTCTTCTCATTATTTGTACAAGCCTACATTGATCATCATCCTATTCATAGTGTCATGGTTGATAATGGGTCGAGTGTCAACATGTGTACTATCACACTTATACATCACTTGAGTTATTTAGAGTAGGATATTTCTTAGATAAATATAGTTATTTGCAGCTTCAATGGCCATGTTTAGATCTCCATTAGGGAGATAATACTACCACTACAGGTTGGGCCTGCACATGTGGACACTAGATTCATATTAGTACCTAGTATAGACATATTTGGCATGTTATTAGGTAGGCCTTGGATACAATAGCTTTGAGCGATTCCACACACCTTACACATATGTCTCAAATATATACATGTTAATCATGTGGCTATAGTTGAAGGCCTCTTATATGAGTATCCTTTATCTATTCCATATCTAATTATACAATAGACACCATTTCCCATTCAACACACATAGTCTATTAACATAACTCACATATCATTTGAGCCACTAACATAGGTGTAGTTTACTCCTACAATAGTACCACATATGCATACTCTCCCATAAAGATGCTTATTAGAGGAACCCCTGTGTCAAAGACACGTTATGGATTTTAGAGGGCCTCTCTCTCTACCACCACACATATTAGTGTTACAACATAGAGCACTGACTCCAATTATAACTTTTTTTACTAAATGGGTCTCTAAGAACCCTATAGTTCACAGGCTATTTCAGTCAACTTCACATATTCAGAGCCCTATAGTACATGAGCTAGTTCGATCAACTTATCATATTCATAACCCTACTCCATAGGTAGTTTCAAATATAGATCACTCAGTGCATCTGACTCTTAGATGACAAATACCTCATCGCATAGCATGCACGATCACTATCCCTCTATTTGATATAGGCCATATTGATTGTGATTCTCTTGCAAGACTCATCAAGTAGTATTTGTGATCATAGGAATCTAAAAAAGAGAGGAGGTTAGATCAAGTGTTAGTCCATAAATCCATGAAATCTACACATTAACATACTAACATATCTAAGCCTAGATCTTAAGGGGAGCTTAATAATAAAACTATGATGAAAACACAACTAAAACATAGAAGACAAATCTTTTTACCTTCCTTGTGTCTCCAAAATGGATTGTTGAAGTGGCTTGCTCGAATTGTGCTCAAGAAGTCTTCATCAATGGAGTGTGGCTACCTTCATCTCCTCTTAGCACCATGCTTGGTTTGTCTTAGCTTGATTTTGACATTATAACACTATGCATTTGCTTCATGGATCAACTCCAACATTATAACTCTACTATGTTTCAAGATATCTAAATGAAGAGCGCTAGTCTTGTATTTATAGATTTAGTAACTAATCCCAACCCAAGGTGAGTTAGAGGGTAGTTAAGGCTTGGAATGGGTTCAAACTTGACCTAGGTGAGTCAAAAGTAACTCCAATAGAGTTATGAGTTGTAAAGCACTCGTGATTTTCAATAAATAGGCATGGGTGGGGTATTTTGGATTTTGGACAACTCAAAAAGGTAATGATTACTTTTAAGATGCTCTTGATATTTGAATTTTCTTTTTTGATAATGGATTTAATTTCTCATGGATTATTTCAATTAGGATTTGATTTGCTTTAACATGGTAATTAATCCTTTCTAGGATTTTGAATATTTTTGAATGATTTGGGATTAATTGATGGTGCATTTGTTCAATTTAATTGATTATTAGGATAAATTGGTTTATTACATGGTTATAAAGCTAGATTTGAGATATTTAGAAATTCTTAGGCTAAATGGTCAATGGTTGGTAAGAATTGGTCTGAAGTTAGATAAAAAGCCATTGGTGGCCAAATTTAGGTGTCTACAATTTGTCCCTATTTGGGAAGGTGTTGCAAGATATAAGCATAGTAATGTCTTCTCAAATAAAAAATGTTATTTTATACTTATGACTTCAATGGTGATGACTGAATTGTAGTTACCCCCTCGAGGGAATGATTGGAAAAGGAGTAGACAAACGGTCCCTCAAAATAAATATGTGAGTAGTTAAAACAAAAGAAAATTATGGAGTGATAACACAATGATTTGTCTAAAGTTGGTCAAAATCACTAAGAATGTAAGTGGGATGGTGTACAATGGTTTACCCAAAGGTGGTTATAAGCATTGAAACCCGATAGTGGCAACATGGTATGATAACACAATGATTTGCCCAAAGGTGGTTATAATCATTAAGAAGATGGATCTACCCCAGTTAGGATAGACAAATAGGATAAAAACATGCCCTAGATGGGTAGAAGAAATTAAACGATTTAGAATTGGTGATAACATAATGATGTGCCCAAAGGCAGGTATAATGAATGAGAATGCATGTGGGACAGTGTTCAATGATTTGCCCATAGGTGGTTATAATCATTAGATGTTGATTATGGAAAACATGATTGATAGTCGATGATTAAAAATATGATGATGGCAGTTGATGAAGATGAATTAGGATAACCTGCTAGTAGGGAGATGTTCATTCGAACTAATAAAGGTGGAATTTTTTTCATCGTTTAATTACTTTATTTGGGATATGATTGGGATTGTTGTTAGTGTAGGTTCTAAGGAGATGTTGATACTACCATTGCTGTGTAGACTTTTTGAAGCTAATTTTTGCTATAGCACATGATGGTAGGCATCATGGTAGAACACCATGAGGACTTATCTGAAATATGCAAAGGATTGACTCATGTGATCTGTTATTCAAGGTAAAAAAATACACCAATGATAAAAACCATGATAACAATTGTAGACATATGAATATGGATGGATTCAAGACTAATGTGTGCAAGGAATCACCTAATGAACACACATGTATTGAATCGAGGCAATAATACTGAAAGCAAACAAACAGGCATACAAATAAAACAAACCAACAAACAATGGTTAGTCACAATGTTAGTACAAATAATGTGACATAAACATGATGATGAATATTTCCCCTAGAAAATAGGTGATAATTTAGCAAACAAATAAGATGGGGGAATAGAAGAAAAGGAAGGGGGTGGCCGAGTTAACTCCATATGCACCAGGTAAGTGGACATTACCTAGATAGTTATGTGGATGATATATCCAATAAAAAACTTCAAGTTGTATGTATTTCTCCCAAGAAATGGGAAGAAAATGATAACTAATGAAAAACAAATATGATGGATGTGATAGAAGAATAGGAATGGTCTTGCAAAATTACAAGTGTGTGGGATAAAAAGCTCAAAAAGGATGGGGAAACTACATGACAAGTGATTTGTTTATAATTTAGTAAGGGTTCCTAGAATCATTAAGGCAATGAAGTGGTCAATGTTTGTGGTTTTTCTAAATTATGTTCGAATGTTTTTGGAATTTTGGAGTATCCCAACTCAATTGAGAATGACGAGATACTAAATGGTCCAAGCTCAAAAAATGGCAAGAGCATGGAAAACTTGAAAGGATGCTCGTAAAATGATGAGAGCATTATGGCAAAGGGGTAATGAGCTAACTTCAACATGAATCAATTATGACCCACCTTGTCCCAAAATGGGTGGAGGTCATAGTAGTTCCACCTTACAATGGAGGAATCTAACTAGTGTAGCAGCTAATTCAAACAAAATAGGCATAGTTGGTATGATGGCACAGTATGACATAGGAATGGCTAGTTGGTATGTCAAGGCACAATAAACAAATGTTTTCCCTAGTTTTCCCATAGGTGGTTATAATTAGGATACAACTAATCAGATCAATGATACTAATTTGCCTAGAGGTGGTTATAATTAGTAGCAAGACTAGTGAACAATGATTTGCCCCTGTAAGCATATATAATCAAGCTTATATAAATAAATACAATAAGAAAGGAATAAGAAATGAAGGATGCAACTACCAAAACTTATATCTTACTAATCCAAAATATGGCCTCTATCTAGAATTATTGAAATAATTACTAACATTGCTCTGATTCTTCACGTCGAATGTGAAACTAATGGATGAACCAAGGTCAAGCGAGCTAGGATAAGACATGATCAAAACATGTTAGGTTGATAGAATGGGATGGTAATGTGGATAAGTGATAGGATAATGATAGGAGGGTAAACTGATAGGATGATAAGATAGTAGAATGGTATGGTATAAGGAAGAATATGGATAAAATGGTACAACTTGAAATGGTCCTCATAGACAATACATTGTATCACTCAAGTGTAGTACCACTTAAGGTGTATAATGTTCATAGGCTCATCAAGTTCATCTCCATATAGTGTGGAAATCCTGTATGCTCCTATGTCATAGTCTATAACAATGATGAAAGGACCTACCCAATTGGGTTTGAACTTGCCTTTATACTTCTTTTTGGTCATGGTATTATTTTGGTTTTCTTTGAGGGCAAGATCACCAAGTTCTAATTGTCTATGTTTCACACACCAATTGTACTAACCACAAAGTTGATTTTGATATGATTGAAGATGGTTTACTACATCCATGAATTTCTTGTCAAACAAATCCATCTCTTATAGGTGAGCTACTCAATATTTTTTGTCATCCAGAACATGTTTCAAAGAGATGTGTAAAGGAGGTAACTCGATCTCAATGGGAAGAATGGCTTTAGTACCATAAATGAGTATGGAGTGGCTCATGTTAGGGTGCAGTGATTGGTATGGTATTTCTAGAGGGCATGAAATATCTAAAGGTGCCAATCATGACCAATATCATTGACAATCTTTTTCAGGATGTTGACAATGGTTTTGTTTGATGCTTTAGCCTGACCATTACCTTGAGGGTAATATACCATGGAAAAGTGTTGTGTGATCTTGTATTCAGAACATAGCTTTTCAATATCCTTATTCTTGAGTGATCTACCATTATCAAATATAATGTTAGAAGAGATACCGTAGTGACAAATGAGGTGGTTGAAAATGAATTTGGAAATTTGCTTTCCAGTCATGTGAGGGGTATAGCTTCAACCCACTTAGTGAAATATTCTATGGAAGTGAGGATGTGTTTATGGCCATCTAATGAGGTGGGGTTTATCTTCCCAATGAGATTGAGGCCCCATGTAATAAATGGCCATGGTGTCAACATTGGTTTTAGAGTCTTGGCTAGGGCATGAATTAGATTAGCATGTTGTTGTCATTTATCATATCTTTTTATATATGCAGCTACATCTACATCCATCATTTATCATATCTTTTTACCACTATGTAGGATATTTTTGGATAGGACTACCCCACTGGTATGGGTTCCACATTAACCTTCATGTGAACTTCTCATAATGCTAGTATAGATTCTACTGAAGGTAAATAATGAAGTAGAGTTCTATCAAAACTACAGTAGTACAGGGTTGGTCCGAGTAAGGTATAACATTGTGCATTATAGATGAAGGCTTTATTTTGTTTGGGAGATAAGTTTTGGGGTATTATTTGGTCATGGAGGTATGTGTATAAGTCAAAATACCAAGTAGAGTTGGGACCAACAATATCACATATCATTGTAATAGTTGAAGGTGCATGAGTTTGTGCTTTTATATTTTCAATAAGAAATTAGCAGTCCTTTGCCGTGTCCATTTATCAAATCAAATATCCAATGATAGCCATAGTATATGCAGTTTGATTACTTGGCCTTGGTATATGTTCAAATTGGATGTCGATAATTTGTTACTTGAGAGTGTCGACCATGGCCTTATATGGAACCAATTTGTCATATTTGGTATAAAAGTGGTTTGTAACCTGATTGATGATTAACTATGAATCACCATAAAACCTTAGATGATATATGTTCTATTGGACTACTTATTAAAGCCCTGCCATGAGTGCTTCATATTCAGCCATGTTATTGGTATAAGGAAAGTTGATTCTAAATGACTTAGGGATTAGATCCCCCTGTGGAGTGATAAACAATAGGCTTGCCCTCGATCCATGTGATTGGAATGATCCATAAAAATATAGATTCTAGTAATGCTCCTCAATAGGTGTTTCAATGATGGTCATAATGAATTCATCAGGAAATTAGAATGTCAATGGCTTTGTATCTTCAAGGTGTGCTTCAACAAGTTGATTTGCAAGAACTTGCCCCTTGATGGTTTTTGGTTCACATATTCTATCTCAAACTCACTGAGAAACATGATCTATTTGCCTATGTGGCCTTGTAAAGCTATTTTAGATAGTAGATACTTGAGTGAATCTACCTTTGAAATGACCATGGTCATATTTTTCAACATGTAATGTCACTGTTTCTAAGCTATGAAGACCATGGCTAAATAGGATTTTTTTATGGGCGTATAATTATGTTTATACACTATTAGTGTATGACTTAGATAATATATTGCATTTTATTTTTCATTGTCATCATGTTGAGCTAGAAGTGCCCCTAGGCTTGATCTATCATTGATAAGTATAACATGAATGGTTTCCCTAGTGTAGGAGGTAATAAGACTAGTGGTATTATTAGATAGTCCTTTAGCTAAAGAAAAGCTTTTTGATAGTCGTTGTCCCAAAAAAATGTTACACCTTTCTTCATGTAAATGGGTGACACTTATCGACCAATTGAAAAATAAAGGGTCTGATGGATTGGATCTTATCCTACAAACTATGGAGATGCTTTAGATTAGTTGATGGTGGCATGTCTATTATGGCTCATAATTTGGTTAGATCAACTTCAATTCCCCTGTGAGACACAATGAAGCTAAGTAATTTACTAGAAGTAATGCCAAAAACACATTTCTTTGGGTTGATCTTAACTTTGTATTCACATAGTTGCTCAAATATCCTCCTTAATATTGTTAGATGATCAGCCCTGATCTTTGATTTTCCTAGTATGTCATTGACATGATATTCAATAATGTCATGCATCATATCATGAAATATGACTGTCATGGGTCTTTGATAGGTGTCCCCTACGTTCTTAAGGCCAAATAACATAACTTGATAACAGAATGTTCCCCATGGAGTGGTGAACATTATTTTGTATTAGTCTTCTGGAGTGATTCTAATTTAGTTGTAGCCTAAGAAACCATCCATTAGTGAAAGCATCTCATAACCTACAGTGAAGTTGACTATCATGTCAATGTTTGGTAATGGAAAGTTATCTTTAGCGCAAGATTTGTTAATATCCATAAAATCAGTGTAGATTTTGATTCTTTATGGCTTTTTATTGACTGGTACTATATTGGAAATCCATTAAAAATAGTTGATTGGCTCGATACATCTTAATTCTAAGAGATAGATTTTACAACTCTTTCTTTACCAATACAACAATGTGAGGATGCATTTTGTGTAATTTTTTCTTCAATGGTTTGGCATCAGGATGGATAACCAAGATAGGGTCTAAACCAGGCATGTCAGAATATGTCCATGCAAATATATCTACAAATTACCTCAATAGGGATGTTAAGACTTCATGCTCCTCCTCAGTGAGATACATGCCTAATTTAATTTACTTTGGGTCATCTAGGGACCCTATGTTTACCTCTATTGTGTCTTCCACTAGAAGGTTCGAACCATCTTCAAAAATAGTGGGCAAAGATTGGAATTGGCTTGCAATGGTAACATCCTTTATTAGGATTGGTTCTTCAAATTATCATAGGCATGATGAATCAGAATCCCCCAAGGAGAGATATGGCCATGTAACAAAAATAGTTGGAAACTCTTATATGATTCGATCAAAGGCTTGTTGTTTTTCAAGACTGAATTCATATCCATATATAGGTTCTTCTTTGTTGTGATCCTTAATGATGTGATCAAAATATTGATGCTCTTCAAGAATAAACTCATACCCATAGACAAGTTTGTCATTGGTGATCTCCTAGTCTAAATTTGAGCAAGGTTGAACACCCCAATCTAGTGGCACTTGAAATAGGTTTTCACCACTAGACTGGCTTTTATCTTTACTTTTTCCCTGGTCAAAAAGTGCCTCAAAGATGTTTTCACTTTGGGACCTAAATGTTTTAATTATTTTTTTTGGCTAAGGGTGTTCACCCACTCTCAAAAATAGGCTTCAAGATCTAACTGGATTGAGAATCTTGATTTATGATCTCCCAATGAAACATTGTCCCTAAGGCCTAAAAATCATAGAAGGCCTCATTGTTTTAGAACTCATCAATTGGCACATTGGATTCTTGTTGGTCCCAGTCTATCAATTGGGGATAATATAATAATAGTGGATTATTATGAATGACTGGTCAAAAGATACAAATGGCATTATTGTAAAACAAGTTGGTTTGGGCTAAGTCATCGAATTGGTAATGATCAAATTCTACTTCACTATCGACATAATCATCACTAGTCATTGGTGATAGAACTCGAATAAGATATGTGGGGTCACCCCCAGGTGGTTTATACCCAATTCCATAGGATCATTTGTACTTAGTCATATAAATTGGCTTGAGTGTTCTTTGTTAATGTGGTTTGAGGCCTCCTCCTTCAGACTTGTGGTTCTCCATGATTTGATAGGAATGGGATACTTGGATTTTTTATAACAATCAGCCAATTTGTCATTATATAACCATGATTCATCACCTTTGAGAGGGTCATGTGCTTGGCCAGAGGTTGGTATGAAAGTGACAGATGCTAGACTATATTGATGGCCCTTTTCATTTCTTTGTCATTGCATGCATGCTTTAGGTTTTGGTCTTCCAAAGGACTTTGGGTGTTGTGGGAGTTCGGTAATGTGAAAAGTATTATGTGTAAAATAATATCTTGGGCCATTAGTTGAGATGGTATAGTGATTGGACATTTTATGAGGTGAAATGTGGGAAAGTGAATAAAAGGTATCAAGGTCAATACAGCTAGCCTCAGGGAAATCAAGAAGTATGGCTTTCCCTTTGTCCTGTTTGGTGAGTAGATCCATGTCAAAATGGTAATTTTAGCTCTTTAACTCAACCTCAAGATGTTTGAAATGCTCATATGGATGTAAATTTCCTAGAATACTAACCTCCATCCCTAAGTGGGAAAACTTGATACACTAGTGTAGTGTTGATGGGACTGCATGAATCTCATGTAACCAAAGTCTACCCAAAAGCATATTGTATGATAAATTGAGATCTAGCACATGGAAAAATGTATCATGGGTTAAGGACCCAATGATAACTGGTAAGCTAATGGTGACTTGTGATTCTCATTCTTCATTGTCGTAGGATTTGATGGTGATTGTTTCTACCTGGAGATCTACTGAGGTGTACCCAAGAAGCTTGACAAGCTTTAGAGACAATATATTCAGACCCGATTCATTATATAAGAGGACACATTTCACTTTGTGTCTTTTTATGTAGACTTTAATGTATAATGGATTATTTTGAAGTGGGCCAAGGGATGACTTATCACTTTGATTGAAGGTTACTTGTTGGGATGGAGCTAGATGTCCAACCAAAGCTTGAAATTTGTCAGGAGATATATCAAAGGGAACTGTGGATTGACCAAGGAACTCTGTCAAGATGTTTTTATGGATGATAGACATACACAATAAAACTAAAATTAAGATTAGTATTGACATCTTTTGTAATTATTCCATGATGTAAAACATGTTTGCTTAGATAGTGGCAAATGGTTTATTCTAAGCTAGACTAGTTGGTTTGATGATGGGTGAAGTGGCAGATGGTTTTGTGCCTGGTATGGTAATATTTGACCATCGAGTTATGACTACATAATCAGGATTAGTCATAGGACCACGGTTGCTAATAACTGATGGTAGAGGGGAGCCAGATAAGATAATTCTCCAATGCACTTATGGTAGTCATGGGTTAATGATGAGTTATCAATATAAGGTCCCAACATGGGAATCCTTACTTATTGGTTTGCCTGTGTGTGGTCCCAAGTCAAGGAAGGATTTCCATAATGGTTTGGTTGATTGGGTATGAGTAGCAACTATCTTGTCTAATTGGTACTTGGTCTAGGATTAATGAAAATGGTGCTAATGCAACCTCCTACAATATGACCTATAAATGCATTATAGTCATGTGCAAATGCATGGTAGGTTTGTTGGTTATTACCATTCTGACCTTGGTTTTGTATATTATTTTTATGTTATTAGTTTTGTTGTTAGTTCTATTGGGTATACTCTTGATTTAGCCTTGGTTGTTGATACTATTGTTATTGATGTTGCACTGGTCATTATTGTTGTTGTTATGGTTGTTGTTGTTGTTGACTATTGTGTTAGGGAAAAGGATTTTGGTAGATGCCAAGGCTCTTATTGGAGGTAGAAGCTCCATGATCTAATGTGATATCTCCATTTTCCAACATATTCTGAATTACATGTCTAATTTGCACACAATGTTGTAAATTATGGTCATTGACCCTATGAAAATCATAGAATTATTCTAGCCTATACCAATCTAGCATATCAATACCCTCATGAAATTGATCTTTCAAAACATGTTATCTAATCAAATTAGTTTATGTGAGCTTGTGAAAGACTGATTCTATGACCTCCCCAAGGTTAGTAAAAGCCTGATGAGTAGGCATGTTTCTCTTTGGAGGATGAGGGTTCTGAAAAAAAACACAGATATTTGTTGTATTTATTACATTTGTGGTGTTGGTCTAGGTTATTACACATGTTGCGACTGTTGAAAAGGTTGTTGGTTAGGCGTAAGCTAGAAAGGTGGCATACATTGAGAAAATGGTGATTACACCATTTGGACATGTTGTGATTATGTTACTTTATTCCCCACAACATTTGTGCTGCGATTAAATTGCTTGGATCTATCATTGTTATTGCATGTGTCAGTTATAACACTTACGCTTAGACTAAATGCATATTTTAGCCACTATTTTGGTTTTGATTCTGGCCATTATTCTAATTTGATGAGGTTAATTTAATGATCCCCTTGCTAAAAAGGTCTCTTTTGATCACTAAACCTTTGTCAATGATTTCTTTGAATGTATGTGCACACTATAATTCTCAAAAGTAAGATATCTCACTATGTAGATTTTTGGTAAACACAATGGATATTTATTTGTCTAGTAGACTTTGGGTAAAATGGATTGCAAGGGTTCTCCATTGTTGCAGATATCTTGAAAATCTTTCACTTGGTTTCTACTTTACTTGTGTCAAGTCCACAAACAAAATATCTTGCTCAAGATTGTAAGAAAATGTTGCACAAATTTGTCCAAGAGATCATCAAAATCAGAAATTGAATTCTTTGGTAACTTTAGGAATCATTCCAAGGCTTGTCTAGCTAGACTGTTTAGAAATAATAACAATAAATATATGTCGCTATAAGCCACTAGTTGGCATGCAACAAAGAATTCTATCAGATGCGCTTTGGGGTCACCTTTCCCCTTGTACTTGTTAAATTTCAATGGTGCATACCTTAGAGGAAATGGTATCTGTAAGTACTCCATGTTGAAAGGGTAAGAAAACACATCATCCAACTTGAACTTCTTGACCTATTTCCTAGTTTGGATGGTAATGATTATAGCCTGAGGTGATGGTTGAGATATCACAAGTGGATTATTTTGGCTGAAGGATGATGAAGGTGTTTATTGGGGTATGTGGGATTGGATAGGGAATGGACCAGGAATACACATATGTGGATTAGGGTGTAATTTTTGAAATTATAGTTGTGATTGTGCAATATTATGGTTGGGGTTGGGTATGTAGGCTTGATGTTGGGAAGATTGAGGTTGGGATGGTGGTATATGGTTGTAATGTGCCTATTGAGGTTGAATAAGGACATGTTGTCGACTAGTCATACCTAACTGATTGAGAGGGACTTGTGAACCAAGACCGTGGTACTGAACTTGTGGCATATTCTACACAAAAGGTAACTATTGCCTAATAGGTACTTGAAGAACATTAGAACATCTTTATTACATGAATCCTGATTGGGAAGTAGACGTATATTGGACATTCAACATTTATAACTAACCAATATTTATACATTTTTTGTTAGACATCATTTGGTTTTGGATCAGCATGTTAGTCTATGATGAAATAGGTATGTTCACTGCTACATGGTGATGTGGAACATTGGTTACTCCCTATTGAGGTGGCAATATGTTTTGCCTTTGTTGCATGGGTGGATTGGATGGTGCCTGGTGTTGTGGAATACTACTCATCACCTGTGGGGGAAGAATAAGATTCATCACATTCTGCTGTGGCACAACACTAGTTGGTTAACTACTTAATCTTGGTTGGTTGATGCTAGAAGAAATAGTTGGTTGAAGATTAGAGGTAGTTGGTTGAGGTTAGGAAGTAGAAACTCCTACTCCTTGAGTTGTGAACCACTAATAGTGCTAGTTAAAGGCACATTTTATTGTTGATTATGTGTTTGTGCACTAACACCACTTTGTTTTAGATTGGGCATTACTTGCATATTGTCCACTACATTTTCCCCACTATTCTACATAGAAGCATAATGCACTTCCTTGATGGTTGGGATATTGAACATGTTGTCAACTGAAGTGTTTTACAAAAAACCCTGTTGAAGGGAGTGACTAAATAAGAGGTGTATTTGACATGGTAATTTGATTAAAGTTATGCACTAGGTTTTGATAAGCCTGGTATGTTGTTTTCATTTGCATGAATTGGTCCTCCATGAGACCTCTTTGTGTGACAAGCATATATGGATCTTGATACAATATTGTTACTATCGTATTAAGGTTGCTAAAAGAGGCCCGATCATTGTTTGAATTGTAAAATATGTTATAAGGTCCTCTTGGTAGATGTGGCAAATTTTCATACCCTACCTCAGCATATCTATTAGGATCATAAATTGATGGCATTATCACATAATAAGGTTGTTGTTGAACATTTTTTGTAATTATAGGTACACTAACCAAATATTGGGTTGTTAGTTCTCAATCTTGTTCTATGTATGGGCGTGTGCTAATCAAATAATTGGCCAAAGTATCTTGATTTGGTTTTCCTATTTGAGTGTCATAAGATGGATAAGGATCCATCTCATAAACAATGTCATTTTCATAGGGGCCATGAGCCATTTCTTCTTGTGAAACCACATTACTAAGCCCTAGATTATACATGATGCCACTACGAGTGTAGGGATACATGTTGGGATCGATAGTAAATGCTTTGCTACCAAAAAGGGAATAGATTTATAAAAACTCTGAAAAGTTATGTCTAAAAAGACAAAGGGTTCAAACATGATCTAGCTTGGTCGAGGGTGGAGATTAATCTCCAAAGAGTCTGATGCAAAGATTTGGTAAAAATAGTATAAAATCAATATGTCTTATCTTAAGTGTTTTACACAAACAAGGTCAAGTAAAATGACTTAAAAACAAGATGCCAAAGTCTAAGGTCCAAACGTGTTCCAAATAGGTCTCAACTAGGAAAGGGAAAAGTTTCTAGGACTTTTGTCCAAACGTGGAGTCAAAAACTATGCTCAAACAGGATGTGCTAGGACTTTTGACCAAATGACATCAAAATCTAGGACTGAAAAAAAAGGATAATGATGATTAACGATTAATCTAACAAACTTGGAATAGTTTGGCAAATACGAGGCACATGATTCTAGACATAAACCTGATTTTATTGATGAAAAACACTAAACAAAAGGCACTTTGAAGAGAGACTGACTCTATCAAACAAAGGTATAGACAATAAAGTTTCCAAATTTGAGTGATGAATTAACCCAAGTTACATAACCCAAAAGAGAAAGATTTTTGTATCAGCCCCATGAATTGAGGTCTAAATAGAAATCAATCAATGTTTGAATCTAAACTTGTAAAAGTTAATCAAAAACTCAACTAAAGATAAATTATGGATTATGATGACCAAAAACCTAGATAAATTTGAACATCATGACTGTGCTAAACAAATATCCAACAAGGCTCAAATGATTGGTTACAATAATGATAATTGAGACACAAG
This sequence comes from Torreya grandis, assembly GCA_037957365.1. Lineage (NCBI taxonomy): Eukaryota > Viridiplantae > Streptophyta > Pinopsida > Cupressales > Taxaceae > Torreya > Torreya grandis. Next base: position 2,835,940 of record JARHVA010000507.1, read on the forward strand.
ACAACACAAGTCTTTTTAAAACAATTTGGGCATCATAACAAAGTTAGCACTCCCAAAATATGTGACAATGTTTATGTTTCAAAGAATTCTAAGGCACAAGGCTTGAAATAATTTGGGCAACATAACATTAACCATTTCAATCAAGTACCACACTCAATTTTTTGACATAAAAGTTTTTTAAGTTAAAGTCAAGGTGTCAAATGGCTTGTTGTGAAAATGTCTAGTCCTTTTCACAACCACTACATCTATCACTTGCTCAGTGTAGTGTGATATCATATATGATCATACGTCTTGGGATTAGCCTCTACTAACGGAGATGGTTTAACCACTCAAACCACTATTCCAATGAGGGAATCCCAATTTATATACCCCCCATGGAGGGGCTGAATATGATGTCGGGAGATGAAGACCAAGGTCAAATCTTCCTTAAAGAACTTATGGGAGTTAATGAAGCCCCCCTCACAAGCCAAAATGCGTAAAATAAAAACTAAGTAAAAAGGCTTTATAGTTATTTTTAGATCACCCAAGCCATGCAAGTCTTGGACAGAGCCTTCACAAATTTATTTTTATGCCTTTGGACTAAGGCACAATTTGCAATGAATATGGTGCTTTTGATCCCCCAAGTTCCCTATAGGGGATGGGGGGAGAGCATACAAACACAAATTCTTTTTTGCTAAATAAACAAATAGCAAACAACTTGCATGAAAATGAACTTGCTAAAAAAAATATGTAAACTAATATGATGTTAAGTTCATTTTAAGGAACCAAAATGAAATGTGTTGTGAAGTTTGGCCCCTTGGCTTTGATTAGAAACTTGTAAAAACTTGAAAAAGCATCTAAGGCATAAAAAATGAAATAATTTATTTTTAGATACCCAAAATATGATGTGAGCAAGTTTGAAACAAGTTTAGACTTGATTAGATTCTTTGTTATGCACCAACTGAAATGTTTGGATTAATGTTCATAACCAATTTTATAGAACTTTCATAAACATAAACTAAGCAAAAAAAAATACAACCATCTTTGTTTTAAGCACTTAAGTCCAAATGTGTAAGAGTTAGCAAGTTTATTTTAGATCCAAATTGAAATATTTTAAATTTGAATAATTTTTTTTAAAATCCAAAAATAAGATATGTGATTAGTCAAAAACATGCAAATTTTTCTTCAAATCAACCCTTCAACATGCAAATGTTAGATTATAACCCACTGCTTAGAAGCACTTTTAGTTGTGAGCAAATGAACTTTGAAAAAGAAGGTCTCAGGTTTGTGTTTCACCTGTGAACCTAAAGACAAAAATGCTATGCTCAAAAATAATTTTTATCTCAATAAAACATAAAAATTAATATGAAACTTATGAAAACATGCAAACAACAAGTTAGAAGGCTAAAAAAAAATGAACACATAAAACATAAAAACCTGCAATCAGTATTTTGATCATAACTTTTAAAATATATATTAGTTTGTCACAAAAATTTTAAATGTTGTTTATAGGTCTAAGGTAATCCTATATAAAAAAATTTAGGTCAAAAAAATGAATTAAAAAAAAGTTAATAGCTCTGTACTATCCATTTTTATCAAAAAAATAGAAAACAAAAAGTGACAGTTACTCAAAGAGTCATAACTTCTAAACTATAGATCAAATTTCAATAAAATTTTGAGAGAATTAAGATGAGACCAGTAGGAACAAATTTTAAAAATTCATAAAAAAATAGTAAATATATTAAAAATAAGAGCTATTTTAACAATTATTTTTACTCAAATATGTGGGATGTGCAATCATGTCCCACTAGATGTGCCATTTGTGATCATAAAAATTTAACATAGAAAGGAGGTTAGATAGAGTTTTAGTCCATAAAACCATAAAATAAACACACTAACATACTAACATCTCTAAGCCTAGATCTTAGGGGGAGCTTAATAACAAAACTATGATGAAAACACAATTAAAACATAAAAGACGAATCTTTTTAGCTTCCTTGTGTCTCCAAGATGGCTTGTTGAAGTGGCTTGCTTATATTATGCTAAATAAGTCTTCATAAATGGAGTGTGAATACCTTCATCTCCTCTTGGCACCATGATTGGTTTGGTTTGACTTTATTTTGACATTATAACACTATGCACTTGTTTTATGGATCAACTCTAACATTATAACTCTACTATATTTCAATCTCTCCAAATGAAAAGCTCTAGGCTTGTATTTATATATTTAACAACTAACCCCAACCCAAGGTGAGTTAGATGGTAGTTAGGGCTTGGAATGGGTTCAAACTTGACCTAGGTTAGTCAAAAGTAACTCTAGTAGAGTTATGAGTTGTCAAGCACTCATGATTTTCAATAAATAGGCATGGATGGGATATTTTGGATTTTGGACAACTCAAAAAAGTAATGATTACTTTTAAGATGCACTTGATATTTGAATTTTACTTTTTGATAATTGATTTATTTGTTCATGGATTAATTCAATTATGACTTGATTAGGATTCGATTTGCTTTAACATGGTAATTAATCTTTTTTAGGCTTTTGAAAATTTTTGAATGATTTTGAATTAATTGATGGTGCATTTGTTCAATTTAATTGACTAATATACCAAATTTATTTATTTCATGGTTATAAAGAGAAATTTGAGACATTTAAAAATTCATAGGTTAAATGGTTAATGGTTGATAATAATTGGTCTAAAGTCGGATAAAAAGGCATCGGTGGCCAAATTTAGGTGTCTATAGTATGTTCCTCTCTACTTATACATAGTTTCTCTTATCTTGCTCCTTATATATAGTTTCAGTTTCATGATTGGTTGTACATAGATTTCAAGAAACAAAAATATATATAATATGTTCAAAATACAAAAAAATTTAAACATTTCTCAAAAACACAAAATTTAGAATGTTTTCATATCCATGTTTGCATTCTTTATATACTAGCCAAGTACTACATGTGCTAGTTATCTTAGTATAGTTGGTTTTATCATACATACATGTTTCACTTGTTCTTGTCAAGTGTTTTTATATTCTTATAGGACTCAATTCCATCACACAAATCTATATTTATTAATAGCCATCGATTGGGGGTACATGCACAAATTTAACATTGATACATTCACCCATCGGGGGCATGCTACTGCACAGACTTTGGTTTGACAGGTTACATCTTCTTATACTCTATATCATAAAATTAGTATTATTTATATCTTGATATTAATCATCACATACTACTCATATTTTTTACCGACTACTACTACTATAGACTTAGCATATATACATTCTTATTCTTATACAGATTTATACCACATGTTTATCCATACTTCCATTTCTAGCTTTCCTAGTTTAGATTTGAGTGTATCTATTTACTTCTAGATCTATTTAAGGGCATTTAATTATGCCATTATTCTATATATCTAAGCCAATTAATTTCTTTGTGTGTATGATTTTGACATATCCCAATGTCCTCAAGTGTCCCTTCTTGATTATGTATGCAAATATTTGAACATGTCCTTCTATGTGGATCTAAGGCAACCTTGCTTATTATATACATATGAAAACATTTAAACATGTATTTGTATGTATTAATTTCTTAGATTTAGTGACATGTGCCCATGTCCCTTATATTGTGTCCACTTAGCCTACTTTGCATGCCTCATGTGTTTATACATATGCTTTCATGTATACGTCATGGCCATGACACTTGTCTCTTGATTGTTGCTTGTAAACCCAATTTTAGATGACATGAGGGACCTCATGCATCTCTCCTTCCTCTTTAGGTGCCTTGATAGACATCATGCCCTATCTCCCTAGGTAGTTAATCAAATTATTCTCAAATTTTGCCATTCATACACGTGCTTACGTTGTTATATCTATATTGAAAACCTTGTGAATGTTAGATCTAACATGCATCGTACATTTCCAACTTATACTCAGATTATCTTACATTTGAATGTCATGTATATACATTATATTGGTTAATTACGTAAATATCATACATGTTTTTAACCTAACACACATCATGTAAAGATTTTATTTTGAAGACAATTATTACACAAGTACAATAACTCCCCTCAAAAGAGGGGGCATTCACAATGGTTTGTCACAGAGATCAAGCCATCTAAGTGTACTCATAGTATAGTTTTCAACACATAGATGAAAAAATATAGAGCTCAAAATTAGGAAAATACAGTGAAAAATAATTAGACATAAAATAATTTTAGTTTGCATAAAAAAACACAAAAGGATATTAGAGTTAAAAGTAGGACACTAGTGCAGTACCCTACTATCCAAGGTATAATGTTACTATCTAGTAGCCTAGAAATAGGAAAATCTATATTTGACAAAATGACACAATAGTTACAACCTAAATTTGCATAGTTTCAATCACAAATTATTATATTTGATAAGTTTATGCTCAATTTTACACATAATCATACCAATTTTGCTTAGATTAGGGGCATCATGCATGACATGTTCACTCCCATTTCAAATTCAAATATTCAAACACAAATTACTACAACTTAGTCCAAAATCCATATGCATAGATATCATAATTGGGGGCATGTGTACGGCACATTGTTTCTACATGATCAGTTTTGTAATAACTCATCTCAAATCGAATGGTAAATTCTGTGTCATTTTCTATATTATGTACTTCATACACCATTTGCACTAAGTATCACACCCGATTGATGCCTTATTCTGTCTACAATGGCTGACATTTTCGTGTAGTCCCTTATCTACATTCCTGAGTACCTGACTAGCCCCTTGGTCATTTTTCATTTTAGAGTTTTTAAATGGCCCTAGGTCCATCATACATAGTTTCAATTATATCATGTAGCTTTTAGTTACATTGGTTTCAATTACATATGTATATATGACATATGGGTGGGTAATGATGGATTCATGGCCTATTTTGAGTTCTTGAGCCACCTACATAGGAGGGTTGGACAAGTCATTAGTCCAATTCCAAGTTATTCATAGCATATGATCGATCCATTGAGTAGGGGTGGGAAATCTTGGAATCAAAAATTGGATTGAGTTTTTGAGCCATCGACATGTGGGGATTGAAAAATCCATTAACTCAATCCAAACTATTCATAATTTGATCACTGTTTACACATACATAAGATGTCACCAAGTTTTTGCATTGGTTCACATACCAAGTGAGGTGATACATAATAGAGCATGATTCACACACTTAGACCCAGGTTCATGGGATTCACCTCATAGGTAAGTCTAGGTACACTTATTTTTCCTTTATCCTAGTCATTTCACTTTGCTACATTTCTAGAATAAAGGGGGGGGAACATATACATATAAAATGTCACTTGAGTGCAATGAGTGTCATTTGAGACCAACCATTTCTATATTATCCCTAGACTTATCTTAAGGCCTCTTTAAACACTTATCCAACTTTTTTGCAAGACTTTACACATCCTTAGACATCTCAAAATCAGTCCTAGAACCTCCCTTAGGGATCCATGCCCCTAGTGCCTCAAATTTTACCATTTGGACAAGAGAATTATACTTTGGAAATTGGCACCCCTCATGAGTGTCCCACTTTCAACACGATTGTCCTTTACCAAATTTAAACCCCAACAAAGATCTTTTCAATTCCTAAGACACCTAGGATCAGCCTAGACCCATTTTAAACACCGTACAGGCACTAGATTAATATAAATACATGACTTTTATCCCCATATCCACTAGATGTAAATCAGATGTAAAAGATAGAAACAAGCTTAGAATAAGTTGTGCACAATCAAGGTTATTGATCCCTATTCTGCCCTGCTTCTGCATACAATCATCTACATCCATCCCAAGCCTAGGATACATAGATTTTTAGTCTAAAGCCTCATTTAAAACACTCAAATTGACACTCATAATAGAATTCAATTTCACTTGAACCAAGAACTTAGGTGAGAGAACTACATTGAGCTTGATCCCTCCTCAGAGTATTGGTATGTAGGCAACTCTCAACATAACGGGGTGTTGAGGATGTCTAGCCTTATAACAACATGGAGGTCTCAGGTTTGCTCTCAAATTAGCTCAAAATAGTGCACAAATAGTGAATCAAATCTCATCCACATAGGTACATTCAAGTTAGACTCAATCGAAGGTACTTAGAAGATCAAACAACTTTCTACATAAAGGACATTATCATTGAAAGTAGGACACTAGTGCCCCGTGTTACTATCTAAGGTACAACACTATTGTCTAAGAGGGTTTTTGACACCTAGACCTTGTTTGCAACACTTAGATCTAATTTCACACTAGTTTTTAGCCTCTAGATTATTTGTCTCAATCATTTTCTAGCTAAGTACTTATTTGTGTCCTTTCTTGGACAAATCAGTGGTTGTATTTTTTTCATGTTTCTACCCTGGTTTATTATACTCACACCCTTTAAAAACCTAGGGATTACACTCCATAAACCCTTAAAATTTTAAATCATTTGGTGAACCTAACTTATTTTGAGTACTACCCAAACCCTAGACCTATATGCTTTTAGGGTTTGTATCTTTTTTATGCTCAAAATTTAATTCCAGAATTTTACATCTGATTTGTTATTGTATTTTAGTAATCTTTCATAGATTAAATTTATTAAAAGTTTCAATATATACAACATTTTGTATTCCTTGTTTAAAACCTACAATGGTAGAATTCAATAACTGATTTGATGAGACATATAAGAGACAATTGTAATGTTTCATTTATAAACATTCAGATATGCAAGATGACTATATCTATATTGTCCATGAAGAGCTTCAAAAATCCAATAATAGTCAATCTTCCAATCCCCCATATGCAAATATTATTGCACCTACTTTGGGGGAAACTCAAATTCCACAATAATCTATTTTAACTCGACAATCTTCAACAATGGAAACACCTCCTATGGCTAGTTCCTCCTCTCTAGATGTATAATCCTTTATGTATGAGATCCATGATCTTCAAGCCAAGGTGTTACATCTTTAGTACGGTGCTACCAGGGCATCACATACCTTAGATTCTCATGTTATTTTACACACATCTTTGATGCAACATATAGTGGCAACTCCTTTGCCATCCAAATTTATGGCACCCAAGCTTAATTTGTATGATGGTAAGGGTGACCTAGAGCACCATCTATGAAATTTTCATGTAACATATTTGGATTATGTGTCCAATGATTGGCTCCTCACTAAGTTTTTCCTTTGTAATTTAAAGGATTATGCACTGCAATGGTTTTAAGGTCTTCCAAATCAGTCTATCACATCATTCAATCCATTGGTAGATATGTTTTTAGCACACTTTTCAATCAACATCGGTGACAAGGTTTCCTATACTCAAGTGGCATAACTCAAACAAAAACCCAATGAACCAATAGCTGAATATGTCTTGCAATATAAATCTATATTAGTAGAGATGACTAGCCCCATGGAAGATAGAGAACTCCAAGACATATTTAAACAAAGTTTGTTATGTGCATTACATGAAGCTATCCTATTCAATAAGTTTACATCATTCACAGATCTTTATCACACAATGAAAGAAAGGGAAGCCAAGGTTCTCTCCATGAGAAAATTAAAGTACACAACTGGATCAAATTCAACTACTAAGAGTTTCAATAATCCCTCATACAAAGTAAAGCCTAACGAGAAAAAAATGATTCAAAAATGATAGTTAATATAACTTCAAAACGACCTCATCACTTGGTCCTATCAGCTCCTCCAAGGTTAAATTTCATGACTCTTCCTTAGTCACCTACATACGTTCTAAATATCTCTTGGAATGTAATGTCATCTATATCCCTCCCATCAAAGAGGTTGATACAACTAGGCCTCTTCCAAAGAACTACAATTTCAATGCATTATGTGACTGTTACAAGGCACCAGGTCATGCTACAAATATATGTATTAGCTTATGACATAAGATACATGATTTGATAGAAGCTAATATCATTGATCTCAACACTCCTAAAGAGGCACCTAGACCACAACCAATGGAAGTAAAATGAATGAAAAATTTTTAGAGTTGTTTTTAAAACATACAACTAATGAGACAATAGACACTTTAGGTGTTCATTATGCATATCAAGCATAGCCACCACTAGCATCTTATCAGACTCAAATAATTGATCCACATCCTCTACATAATATCATTAGGGTGTATCATACTAAAATGCTAGATAAACCTATTATCACTTTTTCAGATAAGGAGATAGTTGATGATGACATCTTTATACGCACTCTTTATATGAGCCCACATTAATCATCATCCTATTCAAAGTGTCATGGTTGACAATGGGTCAAGTGTAAACATGTGTAATATCACACTTTAACATCATTTGGGTTATTCATAGTAGGATATTTCTTAGATAGATACATTTATTCGTGGCTTCAATGGCCATGTTTAGAGCTCCATCGGGGAGATAGTACTAACACTACAAGTTGGGTCCACACATGTGGTTAATAGATTCATAGTAGTACCTAGTGTAGGCACATTTGACATGTTATTAGGTATGCCTTAGATATAGTAGCTTTGATCCATTCCATCCATTGTACACAAATGTCTCAAATATATACAAACTAATTAGGTGGTTAAATTTGAAGGCCTCCCATATGGGTATCCTTTACCTATTCTACAACCAGTTATATTGTAGACACCAGTTCTTGTTTAGTACACATAATTTATTAGCACACCTCACATGTTATTTGAGCCAATATCATAGGTGTGGCCTACTCCTATAGTAGTACCATGTATGAATACTCTCCCATGAAGACCCTTATTAGAGAAACCCCTATGTCAAAGACATGTTGTGGATTATAGAGGACCTCTCTCTCCACCACCACACAAATTAGTGTTACAACATAGATCACCCATTATAGTTATATATTATTTTACTAAATGGGTCCCTAATAACCCTACAATTCACAAACTAGTTTAGTTAGCTTCACATATTTAGATCCCTCCAGTTCATAGGTTAGTTCAGTTAGATTCTCAAATTCATAGCCCTACTCCACAGATAGTTTTAGCTACACATCACTCGATGAATCTAATATTTGGATCTCAAATACCTCATCACACAGCATGCAGGATCACTATTCCTCTATTTAACATAGGCCATATTGATTGTGAGTCTCTTGAGAGACTCATCGAGTAGTATGTTCCTCTCTACTTGTACATAGCTTCTCTTACCTTGATCCTTTTATAAAATTTCATTTTCATGATTATTTATACATATATTGTATACTCAGAAAACATAAAATAATATAATATGTTCAAAATACAAAAACATTCAAATATTTATCAAATACACAAATTTAGATTGTTTGCATATCCATGTTTACATTCTTTATATATTAGCTAGATTATACATATGTTAGTTATCTCAGTGCAGTTGGTTTTATCATACGTATATGCTTCACTTGTTCTTGTCGAGTTTTCATAGATTCTTATAAGACTTATGTCCATCACATAGATCCAAAATTGCTACTATCCACCCATTACTGGTACATACAAAGATTCAACATTGATACACTCGCTCATTGAGGGAATCATACTACATAGACTCTGGTTTACTAGGTTACATCTTTCTATAACCCATATCACAAAATTAACATTGTTTATATATTGATATTGATCATCACATACTAAGATTTTTTGTTGGCTACTACTAATGTAGACTCAATTTATGTACATCCTCGCTCTTGTATGGATTTGTACCACATGTATATATATTTAATTGCATCTCTTTGCTTATACATATATTTGAGGGCATTTTAATATGCCATTAATCTATGTCTCTATGCCAATTAATTTCATTGTTTGTATGCTTTGGACATGTGCCCATGTCCTTGTGTGTGCCATCTTGATTATGTATGCAGATATTTCAACATGTCCTTCGATGTGGCTCTAAGTTAACCTTATTTTTTGTATGCATATATAAATATTTGAACATGTCTTTGCATGTATTTCTTTCTCAAATTTAGTGACTTCTACCCACATCCCTTGTATTATGGCCCCTTATCCTACTTTGCATGCCTCGTGTGTTTGTATTTATGTTTTCATGTATACATTATGGTCATGACATTTGTCTCTTGCTTGTTACTTGCACACCCAATTTTAGATGCCATGAAGGACCTCATGTATATCCCCTTCCTCCTTGGGTGCCTTGATGAACATCATGACCCATCCCCCTAGGTAGTTACTTGGATTGTTCTTAGATTATGAAGTTCATACACATTTTTACATTATTATATTTATCTTAACAACCTTGCGAATGTTTGATCTAACATACATCATACATTGCCAAATTATGATCAAATTATCTTACATTTGGATGTCATGTATATACATTATATTGGTTAATTATGTAAATATCATACATGTTTTCTAACTAACACACATCATGTAGAGATTTTCTTTTGAGGATAGTTATTGCATATGTACAACAACTCCCCTCAAAATAGTGGGTATTCACATTGGTTTGTCATAGAGATCAGGCCATCTGAGTGCACTCAAAATATAGTTTTCAATATGCAGACATAGAAATACAAAGCTCAAAATCAGGAAAACACGATGGAAAATAATCAAACACATCAATTTTAGTTTGCACAAAAAAACACAAAAGGATATTTGCGTTAAAAGTAGGACACTATGTGGTGAACTATTTCCCAAGGTATAATGCTACTATCTAGTAGCCCAAAAACAAGAAAATGTAGATTTGATAGAATGACAATATAATTATAGCCCAGATTTACATAGTTTTAGTCGCAGGTTATTAGATTTGATTAGTTTATGCTCATTTATTCATAGAATCATACCAAGTTTACTCAGATTGGGGGTATCATGCACAATGTGATTATTCCCATGTTAGTTTTAGATACTCATACACGTATTACTATAACTCAGTCTATAATCCATGGGCACAGATATTAGAATTGGGGGCCTGTGTGGCACATTATTTCCACATGATCAGTTTTACACTAGCTCATCTTAGATGGAATGGAAAACTCCATGTCATTTTGTATATTATGTACTTCATAAACCATTTACACCATGTATCACACCATATTGATGCTTGATTCCATATTTAATGATTGACATTTTTGCATAATCCTTGAACAACATTCCTGAGTACTCGAATGACCCCTTGACCATTTTTCATTTCATAGTTTTAAAATGGCCCTAGGGCCATCGTACATAGTTCCATTTATTTCACGTAGTTTTTAGTTACATTGCATATTTTTAGTTATAGATGCATCTACTATATATGAGTAGGAAATGATAGGCTCATAGCCTATTTTGATTTATTGATCCACCTACGTAAAATGGTTGCACTAGCCATTAGTCAAATCCAAGTTATTCATAATATATGATCCACTGAATAAGGGTGGGTAATGATGGATTAAAAAATAGATTGTGTTCTTGATCCACCCACACATGGGGATTGATCAAACCATCAACTCAATCCAAGCTATTCACCATTTGATCACTATCTACACACACCCACATAGGATTTCACTATATTTTTGCATTGGTTTACATACCCGGTGAGGTGTATTCACTCATTTTCTCACTTTTATCTCTTTACTCAGTTTTGTCTTTACTTTTGATATCTCTTAAGTGAGGACTAATTCTTCCATGTTTCATTTGTAGGATATGTAATAAATCACACTTCACACACTCATACCTAGATTCATGGGCTTCACCTCACAGGTAAGTCTAGGTATGCTTCTTTTTCCTTTATCCTAGTCATTTTTCTTTGCTATATTTCTTGAATAAAGGGGGGGATTTAGTCATCTAAAATGGCACTTGAATGTAATGAGTGTCACTCGAGATAACCCATCCATAACTTATCCCTAAACCTATCTTAGGGCCTCTTTCGACACTTATCCAAATTTTGTGCAGGACTTTACACTTCCATAGCCATCTCAAAATTAGTCCCAAACCCTCCCTTACAAATCTAGGTCCCAATTGTCTCAAGTTTTGCCACCTGGATGTTAGCATCCCATGCTACTACCCCACTTTTAATAATGTTTTCCATTACCAAATTTCAACCCCAACAAAAATATTTTCAAATCCTAAGACACCTAGGGTCATCTTAGACCCATTTCAAACCCCACATAAGCACCAGATCAATATAAATACACAAATTTTAGCCTATATATACTATATGGAAATTGGATGCAAAATACACACACAAACTTAGATTAGGTAGTGCATAATCAAGGTTATTGATTGAGATTCTGCCCTACTTCTACATACAATCATCTACAACCATCCCAAGCCTAAAAGACACTGATTTCCAGTTTGAAGCCTCAATCAAATCTCTCAAGTTGACACTCATACTATCATTTACTTACAATTACACCAAGCACTTAGGCATGAGAACTAGATTAGGGTTGATCCTTCCTTATAGTATTGGTATGTAGGCAACTCTCAACATAATTGGGTGTTGAGGATGTTCAGCTTGCCAAACTAACAACAAACTTTTGATACTTGTACCACTCAAATACGCTAATAACATGGAGGTCTAGGATTCACTCATAAATCAATCAAAAATAATGCATAAATAGTGAATCAGAGGTCATCCACATAGGTATAGGCATGTCAGACTCAACCAGAGGTGTGCCCAAAAGATCATATAGCTTATTGCACAAAGGACATTAGCACCAAAAGTGGGACACTAGTACCTTGCACTATTATCCAAGGTATAACGCTATGATCCAAAGAGTTTATAACACTTGGACCTTATTTATGACACTAATATCTACTTCCACACCAGTTTTCAACCTCCATATTATTTGTCTCAATCAATTTCCAAACCCCTAATGGTTTATGGAGTGTAATCTCTAGATTGTTAAAGGGTCTAAGTATAATAAATCAAGGTAAAAAATATATAATAAATATAGCCACCGATTTGTGTAATAATTGACCTAATCTAATAGTTAAAAAATAGCAACAAATGAAAAAAATAAGTACTTAGTTGGAAACTAACTGAGATAGATAATCTGAAGGCTAAATACTGGTGGGGAAGTAGATCTAAGTGTCACAAATAGGGTTTAGGTGTTAGAAACATCCTAAAAAATAGTGTTGTACCTTGGACAGTAGTACATGGTGCTAGTGTCATACTTTCAGTGCTAATTTCTTTTGCACAAAAAGTTATTTGATCTTTTGTGTGCACCTCTGATTGAGTTTGACCTATTTATACCTATGTGGATGAGCTTGTATTCTCTATATCTGCACTATTTTGAATTGATTTAGAATCAAACCCCATACATTCATGTTGTTAGGTTATTTGAGTGGCACAAGTAGCAAAAGTGTGTTATTAATTGGTTACGTTGGACAACCTCAACACCCCTCTGTGTTGAGAGTTGCCTACATATCAACACTCAATGGAGGAATCAAGTCTGATGTAGTTTTCCTGCCTAAATGCTTGGTGTAAGTGCAAGTGAATGCTAGTATGAGTGTCGACTTGAGTGCTTTTAATGAGGCTTAAGATTGGAAATTTGTGTATCATGGGCTTGGAATGGATATAGATGACTGTATGTAAAAGTAGGATGGAATAGGGACCAATAACATTTATTTATGACAACTTCTTTTAAGCTTATTTATCTATTTTGTATTTGATTTCCATCTAGTGGATAAAGGGATAAAAATCATGTATTTATATTAATTTTATGCTTGTGCGGGGTTTGAAATAGGTCTAGGCTAACCTTAGGTGTTGTAAGAATTGAAAAGATATCTATTGGGGTTGAAATCTGGTAAAGCACAATAATGTTGAAAGTAGGACACTAGCACAAAGTGATAGTGTCCAAAGTATAGTGCTAGTGTCTAGGTGGTAGGACCTGAGGCACTAGGGGATGGATCCTTAAGAGAGGGTTTGGGACTCATTTTGAGATGTCTAGGGATGTGTAAAGGTCCACATGAAATATGGATAAGTGTCTAAAGAATCCCCAAGATAGGTATAGGGATAATCTAGGGATGGGTGGCTTCAAATGACACTCATTGCATTCAAGTGACATTTTATATGACTACATTCACCCCCACTTTATTCTAGAATGCAACAAAGCTCAATAACTAGGATAAAGAAAAAAGAAGTGTACTTGGACTTACCTGTGAGGCAAAGCCCATGAATTTGGGTTTGAGTGTGAGAAGCATGCTCTATTATGTATCCTAGTAAATGAAACATGGATGAAATCAGTCCATACTTAAGAGATATCAAAAGCAAATACAAAATTAAATAAAGAGATAAAAGAGAGGAAAAAATGAATACACCTCACTAGTTACATGAACCAATGCAAAAACATGGTGACATATTATGTGTGTACATGTAGATAGTGATAAAATGATGAATAGCTTAGATTGAGTTGATTACTTGATCAATCCCCATGTGTGGGTGGCTCAAGAACTCAATCTAGTTTTGACTCCATCATTGCCCATCCTTGCTCTGTGGATCATACACTATGAATAACTTGGATTGGAACAATGGCTTGTCCAACCCTCCTAAGTAGATGGATCAAGAACTCAAAATAGGCTATGACTCCATCATTACCTACCCATGTGTAGTAGATGCATCTATAATTGAAAACTACATCATATAACTAAAACTATGTAGGATAACCCTAGGGCCATTTAAAAACTCTAAAATGTAAAATGACCAAGGGGCCACTTGGGTACTTAGGAATGTAGCTTAGGGACTTCATGGAAATGCCAACCATTAAAAATGGAATAAGGCATCAATTTGGGGTGATGCCTAGTGAAATAGTGTCTGGAGTACATAATATACAGAATGACATGGAGTTCTCCATTCAATCTGAGATGAGTTGGTGTAAAATTGATCATGTGGAAATAATGTGTCACACAAATGTCCCCAATTATGATATCTATGCATATGGATTATGGATAAGTTGTATCAATATATGTCTAAGTATTTAAAACTAAAATGGGAGTGAATATGCCATGCATGATACCCCTAATCTAAGTAAACTTGGTATGATTATTTGTAAAACTAGGCATAAATTTATCAAATTTGATAACCTGTGACTAAAAATGTGTAAATTTGGGCTATAATTACTATGTCATTTTGTCAAATCTAGATTATCTTATTTCTAGGATACTGGATAATAGTGTTGTATATTGGATAGTATTGCACCACACTAGTGTCCTACTTTAAGCTCTAATGTCCTTTTGTGTATTTCTATGTGAACTAAAACTGATCTATGTTTGACTATTTCCCATTGTGTTTTCTTGATTCTAAGCTCTATATTTCACTGCCTGTGTGCTAAAAATTATACTCTAAGTGTACTCAGAAGCCTTGATCTCTATGATAAACCTCTCTTAATGTCCCTTCTTTTGAGGGGAGTTGTACGTATGTAATAATTATTCTCAAAATAAAAGTTATGTATGATGTGTGTTAGGTTAAAAACATGTATGATATCTACGTAATATACTAATATAATGTGTATACATGACATCATAATGTAATATTATTGGAAATATACGTTTGTGTGTTAGATCTAACATTCACAAGGATGTCAAGATAGATATAACAATGTAAGCATGTGTATGAACTACATAATCTAAGTAATAATCTAAGTAACTACCTAGAGGATGGGGCATGATGTCCATCAAGGCTCCAAAGGAGGAAGGGAAGATGCATGTGGGCACTCATGAAATCTAAAATATGGTGTAAGTGTAACAAGAAAAAGACAAGTGTCATGATCATGATGCATACATGAAAGCATACATACAAACACATGAGGCATGTAAATTAGGCCAAGGGTCCACAATACATAGAACATGGGCATGTGACTAAATCTGAGAAAGCTATATACAAGGACATGTTCAAATGTACACATATGAAAATAACAAGAAATTGTGGTTGCTACACCCTTAACCTTTGGCTTGTCTAGGGATATGTGTGGTTGACTTGTGGCTTACATAACTCCTTTATATTATTATTACATTTGTCTATGTTCTTAGTTAGGTTAACCTATGGAATAACCTTGGCTAATAGACTATATATAAGAGGTAGTGGTTAGTCTTTCATCATCATATTAAGTGTTTTGCACATATTTCATTATTATGGAGGTTGTCCCCTCAAAGTGGCTTTGTTATATTATCCAGTATTCTACTCTACTATCAATTATTGTTGTTTGATCTCTTATATTTGCTTATTCTATGCAATATATAATCATTTGGTGTGAACATCAAAGTAATTTCAATACAAGTGGTATCAGATCTTCAATTTGGAAAAGTTTCCTATGATGTTGTTTTTTGGATCTAGCGAGACGCGACTTCTGTGAGTGGAAGGAGCGAAAAAACATAAATTGCAAACTAGGAAGAATTAATTTTTTCTATCAGCACAGTATTATTCAAAATGTTTGTTTGAAGAAAAATATTCTAGACAAAAAATTCCCTTTGAATGTTTGCAGTCGTTAGATTCATCTCAGCGAGATGATTGCAATGGTATATTCTATTGGTACACTTTTTTAGTGTCAAAATTTTTACCCTAGTACACAAAGGCAATTGTTAGATTCATTTTGGCAAGGTGATCATAATGGTACCATCTCTTTGTACACTTTTTTTTAGATGAAAACTCTCCTAGGGTTTATATATGGTAGTTCCTTCTACTTAAGGAAAAAAGGGGGTCAATAAACACCTAAGCTTCCTTATAGCAATGACATGGAATCTAAAACTTCAGGGCTATTAATTTCTCAACTTCAGGGTAACATAAAGGGCTTGGTGTGGCATGATGACTTTGTTGCAGTTCAAACTAATGTTTCAAGGATGCACAAAGAGATTAATAGGGTTCACACTCAATTGTATCAGATCAATACACAATTGGCTACCCTTTCATCTCAGTTACAACCAAACAACCCTCCACTTCATAATTTGGATCCTCCTCTCAACACTAACAACTCTAATTTTGGTGTGAAACTGATGTTGCCAAAAGTGGACATGCATAAGTTTGATGGTAAGGATCTTCTCACTTGGATTACCCAAATTGAGAATTTATTTGATTTACATCAAACTCCTAGTTTTCAGAAGGTGATAATGGCATCTTTATATCTGGAACCCGAGCAATTCATTTGGTATTATTGGTTGTGTGCTCAAAAGAAAAAGAATGGTGCTCCTGTTAATGGTATATTTTCATTGATGAGTTGTTAGCTCATTATCAAAATAATGTATTTGAGAACTACTTTAGCTAGTTATCCAAACTATGGGAAACAAGAACTGTGAAGGATTATATTCATCAATTTCAGAATCTATCCTTACAAGTGAAAGACATCACTGAGGAAAACTTCACTGATCTTTTTTTGGGTGGCCTTAAAGATAGCATCCAATTTGAGGTTTAGATGTTTAGCATAGCATATGTATAAAAAGTTATCCCAAGGGCACACATGGCAGAAGAAAAGAGATGGTTAAACAAAAAACTTTCACTACTGGTCATGATCACACCTTTCCAGCACCATCATTTCCTCAACCCACCAAATTGACACCTTGATAAATTGAAGAGAAGTGATCCCAAGGGTTCTGCTAAGGTTGCATTAGTAAATGGAGTAGAGAAAATCATTGTACTGAAAAGAAGTTATTTTACATTAAAGGTACCAATGAGGATGAAGATAATGAGGAGGCAATTAGAAAGGATGAAGAAGGTCCTGAAGAAGAATCTGAAGACTATCAACCTACTATTTCTTGTCATGCCCTTTCAGGTATTAGTACTCCTCAAACTCTTAAGGTGGTAGATTTCCTTAAAAAATAGGTCACTATATTGATTGATTCTAGGAGCACACACAACTTCATCAACAGTAAGTTGGTTGCTTATTTGAACTATTTCATTTATCCTGCTCCAAAATTTTAGGTCATGATTATAGATGGTGGTACTGTCAATTATTCAAGAAAATGCCATAGTATTAAGCTGGCCATGGGAGAATACTTGTTGGATTCTCCTATGTTTTCTATTCACATGGGGGGAGTTGACATTGTTATGGGAGTACAGTGGCTCACCACTTTAGGCACTATTGAGATGAATTTTTAGGATTTATATATCTACTTTCATTATGAGGGCAGGACGTTTGAGCTAAGAGGATTAAGGGTTAAATCTTCACAACTTATTAGCTCCCATCAAATGATAAAGATTCTCTGTAAGGGTGCTAAAGGATTTGTAGCTCGCTTGTTTTCTATTGAAGTTTAGCCAACTCAACCATCTACACCTCATGATCTATAATAAGTGATTGATGTCCATTCTATTATTTTGGGTGACATGCCAAAAGGACTTCCACCTAGCCACGCACATGATTGTGCCATCAAACTTATTTTTGGTAGTACACCACCCAACATCTGACCATAAGAGTATCCCTATGCCAAAAAAAGTGAAATTGAAAATATGGTATAGGAGATATTGGACATAAGAATCATTTGCCACAACCAAAGTGAATATTCTTCTCTAGTTGTCATGGTGAGAAAGAAAGATGACACTTGGAGGATGTGCCCTAACTACAAAGAACTCAACAAGTACACTATCAAAGATAAGTTTCTTATTCCTATCATTAATGATTTGATAAATGAATTGAATGGTGTTCTTTATTTCACCAAGTTAGATCTGTGTTCTAGGTGTCATCAAATCAAAATCCAAGATGAAGACATAGCCAAAACTACTTTTAGAACTCATGAGGGACATTATGAGTTTTTGGTTAAGCATTTTAGTCTAAAAAATGCACCATCCACATTTCAGAGTTTGATGAATACTATTTTTAGGCCATTTTTGAGGAAATTTTTTCTGGTATTTTTTGATAATATCCTCATGTACAGTAAAAATTGGGAAGACCATTTGCACCATGTGAAACAAGTACTCTCAATTCTTGAACAATATCAGTTGTATGCCAAACCTTCCAAATGTACTTTTAGAGCTTGTAAGTATTCGGGTCATCTGGTTTCACATGAAGCGAAAGTGGATGCTAAAAAAACCAAGCTATGGTGGATTGGTCGATTCCTATGACACTCAAGCAACTAAGGGGATTATTGGGGCTAACTAGTTACTATCACAGGTTTGTCAAAAATTATGGTAGCATTATATCCCTACTCACCTCTTTGTTGAAGAAAGACTCCTTTCAGTGGATTGATACAATTATCAAGGCATTTGAAAAATTAAAACTAGCTATGTGCACCACTCTAGTGTTGGCCACTCCAAATTTTTTCAAGACTTTTGTGGTTGAATGTGATGCATTTGGGTATGGTACGGGTGTTGTGCTCATGCAAAAAAGCAGACCACTTGCATTTAAAATTCATCAATTGAAGGGTAAAAATTATCTCAAGTCCATCTATGAGAAGGAAGTGATGGCCATTCTATATGTAGTCAAATAATGGAGACTTTATTTGATGGGTCATCACTTTCAGATAAATACTGATCATGATAGTCTCAAATTTTTTTGGAACAATGGTTGTCATCTGAAGAACAACAAAAATGGGTAACTAAGATGTTAGGCTATAATTTTTAAATAGTTTACAAGAAAGGCAAGGATAATGTAGTGGCAGATGCACTATTCAGGAAGGATGAATCAATTGAGGCATTGTTATGTGCCATGACCATTCTATAGGTAGATTGGCTAGAGGAAGCATGATCAGAATGGGAAAATGATAGTGCTAACCATGATTTGATTTAGAATCTTCAGCAAGGTTTGGTTGGATTTCAAAAAATCACATGGAGGGTAATGCATTATGGTAAAAGATAGATTATAACTATGTAATAATTCTCTTAAACAAATAATCCTTCAAGAACTTCATGAAACTCCACTTGGGGGTCATTCAAGATTTTTGAAAACCTATCATAAAATCAAGCAAAATTTTTTTTGGGAAGGACTCAAGGGGATATCCAAAAATATATGGTTGAATGTATATCTATCAACAAAATAAATGAGAAACCATCAAAACTCCAAGTCTTTTTCAACCTTTATCCATCCCTAGCCAAAATTGGGAAGAGGTGTCTATGGATTTCATTATAGGGTTACCAAGATATGATGGCCAAAATGTTATCATGGTTGTTGTGGATCATCTTAGTAAGTTTGATCATTTTTGTTATTTATCACAACCATTTTTTGTTAGCATAGTATCTTTTGCTTTTCTCTATACAATTCAAAAACTGCATGGTACCCTTAAGATCATTGTCTATGATAGAGATCTTATTTTTACTAGTAATTTTTGGACTAAGTTATTTGCATGTTTGGGCACCCAGTTGCCTAATAGTTCATCCTATCATCGTCAATCATATGGAAAAATTGAGGTAGTCAATAAATGTCTAGAAGGATATCTCCATTATTTTGTTTCTGATAAACAGGATAAATGGGTTCATTGCTTGCCACTTGCTAAATGGTGGTAAAATACTTATGATCATAGTTATTTCAAAATTTCTCCATTTGTGGCACTATATGGATACCACCCTCCATCTATCACTTCAACCTTGAAGATATTAAGGTTTGTGTAGTTAAAAAATATAGTCACCATCAATATCAGGTGCTTGCAAGTTTGTGTGAAAATTTAGCCATGGCCCAAAATTGCATAAAGTAGCAGACAGATCAACACAAGAGTGAGAGCCATTTTGACATTGGTGATTGGGTCTTTGTTCACTTGTAGCCATATAAGTAGATGTCCTTGAAGCAACAGAAAAAAGATAACAAATTGTCCCCTTAGTATTATGGGCCTTATCAAATCTTACAAAAAACTGGTAGTGTGGCCTACAAGTAATATTTTCCTTCCTCCACTCGCATACATCCAGTATTTCATGTATCATGCCTGAAGAAAGTCACTGGACATAGAGTTGCTACTCAAAGTAAGTTACCAGAATTGGATGAGGAAGGAAGAGTTATTCTTGACCCTGAGGTGATCCTTCAAATGTATACTAAGTAGTTTTGATCTAGAGTGATTAAGGAATACCTAATCAAATGGAAGAATCTGCCATGTGAAGATGCCACTTGGGAGGATGAATCCTTTATGCAGCAACATCCAAAGTTGACTCAATGTTGAAAATAACATTGTTTTGAAGGGGAGGGGCATGTTACACCCTTAACCTTTAGCATGTCTAGGGATATGTGTAGACAACTTGTGGCTTACATACCTATTTTATATTCTTGTTACATTTCTCTATGTTCTTATTTAGGTTAGCCTATAGAATAACCCTAGCTAAGTAGACTATATATAGAAGGTAGTGGTTAGTATTTCAGCATCATATTAAGTATTATTCTCTTATTTTGTGGAGGTTGCCCTCTCGAAGTGGCTTTGTTATATTATCTAATATTCTACTCTGTTGTCAATTATTATTGTGTGATCTCTCATATTTGCTTATTTTGTGTGATATATAATCATTTGGTGTGAACATTTAAGTAATTTCATTACATTAGCTTAGAGACGCATGGAAGGACATATCTAAATGTTTGCATACACAGTCAAGAAGGCACACACGAGGGCATGGGCACATGTCAAAAGCATACATACAATGAAAGGAATTGGCATAGAGCTGTAAAATAATGACATTCAAATGCCCTTAAATAGATGTATAAATAAGGAGACACAATAAAGTCTAAACTATGAAAGCTATAAATGAAAGTGTGCACGAACATGTGGTACAATTATGTATAAGAGCAAAGATGTACATAAACTGAGTCTATATTAGTAGTAGTCAACAAAAATCTAAGTAGTATAGAATGATATAACCTGGTAAAGTATATGTGTATATGATGCCCCCGATAGGTGAATGTATCAATGTTGAATCTATATATATGCCCCCAGTGGGTAGATAGTAAGAATCTATATCAATGTTGAATCTTTATATAACCTAATTCCTATAAGAATCTACAAACACTCAGCAAGAACAAGTGAAACATGTATATATGATAAAAACTGACTATACTAAGATAACTAGTATATGTAATACATGTCTAGTATACAAAGAATGTAAACATGGACATGCAAACAATCAAAATTTTATTTTTTCCAAGCAATATTTAAATGTTTTTGTGTTTTGAACATATTATATTGTTCTTGTGTTTTTTGAGTATATAAGCTATGTACAAGCAATCATGAAAAAGAAACTATATATAGGTGTAATGTGAGTTGTTTATGTATAGAATCTTTGGAGATGCATGGTGTTTAAGGGGTTCTTTATAACCTTACCATCGAGTGAATCTATATGATATACCTTTGGGTTAAGCTTTTCAATTATTTTGTATAGGCCAAGTTAATTTGGTTTGAACTTGCCTTTTGTCTCTTCTTTGGCATTGACATTTCTGAGATTCTCTTTGAGGATGAGATCATTAACTTTAGATTTTATGTTTTGAACATTACTATTGTAGGCCTGCTGGATTCATTTTTGGTATGCTTTGATATTTTCTACAGCTTGGATGTATGTGTGATCTAATTATTCTAATTCATGGAGACGTCTTTCTCTGTATTGATCATTTGTAATAATCCTTCTGAGGGATACCCTTAAAGATTGGATTTCTAATTCTAGTGGGATAACTACTTATGTGCCATATACTAGTGAATAAGGAGTAACTCATGTTGGTGTGTGAATACTAGTGTAGTAAGCCCATAGTGCATAGGCAAGATGATTGTGCTAATCATTGCCAAATTTGGTAGCCATTTTGTTGAGGATACTATTGATTATCTTATTTGTTAGTTGTGCCACAAAACAGTGCATTGCTTGAATCTTGCCATGTAGGGATCAAAGTTGCTTTAGTTTTATAAGAGGAGGCATGTCCATTATAAACTCAACATTCTTTAGATCATCCTCAATGTCACATTGGGTTATTATGAATCCCAAAAGTTTATTAGATGAAACCCCGAAGCTGCATTTCTTGGGATTTAGTTATACATTGTATTTTCTCAATCTTTCAAAAATTTATTATAAATCTATTAAATGGTGTTGTCGCTCTTTTGATTTTGTAAGCAAGCCACCAACATAATCTTCAATTATCTTATAATTAAGATCATGAAAGATATGGTTCATTTTTCATTGGTATGTTTCTCCTATGTTCTTTAATCCAAAAGGCATGACTATATAGTATAAAGTGCCCCATGGTGTGGTAAAAGAAGTTTTTTCTTGGTCTTCCTTAGTGATCTTGATTTGATTATAATTGAAAAAACTGTCCAAGAAAGAGAGAATTTATTAGCTTGTTGTGGAGTCCACTATCATATGGATGTTGAGCAGAGGAAAATCATCCTTAGGACATGCTTTATTTAAGTCTTTAGAATCGCAACAACATAAGATTTGGTTGTTAGTTTTAATAACTAGGATAAAGTTAGCAACCCATTGGGGATGAGCAACTAGTCAAATGAAATTGACATCAAGGACCCGTTGGATCTCATCTTTGATTAAAAGACAAAAGGATGTTAACACTAAAAGTAGGACACTAGCATGTTGTGCTACTATCCAAGGTACATCGCTATTGTCTAGTAGCCTAGAAATAGGGAAATCCATATTTGATAGAATAGCATAGCAATTATAACCCAAATTTGCATAGTTTCAATCATATGTTATCAGATTTGATCAGTTTATGCTTAGTTTTACACTGAATCATACAAGGTTTACTCAGATTAGGGGCATCACGCATGGCATGATCACTCCCATTTCATTTTCAGATATTTAGACACATATTGCTACAACTCATTCTTAGATCCATATGCATAGATATCAGAATTAGAGGCATGTGCACAACATAATATCTCCACATGATCAATTTTTCACTACGTTCTATTAGATGTAATAGTAAACTCCATGTCATTCTCTACATTGTGTATTTTAGAAACCATTTACATCAGGTATCACACCAAATTGATGTCTTATTCCATATGCAATAGTTATCATTTATGTGTAGTCCCTGAGATACATTCTCGGTACCTGATAGGCCCTTTGGTCATTTTTCCTTTTAGAGTTTCTAAATGACC
This sequence comes from Torreya grandis, assembly GCA_037957365.1. Classification (NCBI taxonomy): domain Eukaryota; kingdom Viridiplantae; phylum Streptophyta; class Pinopsida; order Cupressales; family Taxaceae; genus Torreya; species Torreya grandis. The sequence continues at coordinate 2,859,853 of JARHVA010000507.1, forward strand.
CCTAGGCTATCCTACATAGTTTTAGTTATATCACATAGTTTTCAGTTACATTATACAATTTTAGTTATAGATGCATCTACTACACATGGGTAGGTAATGATGGGATCATAGCCTATTTTGAGTTCTTAAGCCACCCACACATGGGGATTGAGCAAGACATCAACTCAGTCCAAGTTATTCACCATTTAATAACTATCTACATGCACATACACATGACATCACCAAGTTTTTTCATTGGTTCACATAGTCAGTGAGGTGTATTCATTCCTTTCCTCTCTCTCTTATCTCTTTACTAAGTTTTGTATTTGCATTTGATATATCTTAAGTAAGGACTGATTTCATCCATGTTTCATTTGTAGGATACATAATGGAGCATGCTTCACACACTTAGACCTAGATTGATGGGCTTCATCTCACAAGTAAGTCTAGGTACAATTATTTTTCCTTTATCTTGGCCATTTCACTTTGTTACATTTCTAGAATAGGAGGGAAATATAGTCATATAAAATGTCACTTGAGTGCAATCAGTGTGACTCATGACAACCCATCCCTAGATTAGCCCTAAACCTATCTTAGGGCCTCCTTAGACACTTATCAAACTTATGTGTGGGCCTTTACATATCCCTAGACATCTCAAAATTAGTCTTAGAGCCTTCCCTAGGGATTTATGCCCCTAATGCCTTGATTTATGCTCCATAGACACTAGTTTTGTACTTTGGACACTATCACCCCACACTAGTGTCCCACTTTCAATGTTATTGTCCTTTACCAAATTTCAACCCCAACAGATATATTTTTAATTCCTAATACACATAGGATCAGCCTAGACCTATTTCAAACCCTTCACAAGCACCAGATTAGTATAAATACATGAATTTTAGCCCCATATCCACTAGATGGAAATTAGATGTAAAATACACAAACAAGCATAGAACAAGTTGTGCATACTCAATGTTATTGATCCATGTTCTACCCTACTTTTACATACAAATCTACAGCCATCAGAAGCCCAAGATACAAATGTTTTCAGTCTTAAGCCTCATTCAAAGCACTCAAATCAACACTCATATTAACATTCACTTGCACTTACACCAAGCACTTAGGTAGGAGAACTACATCGGGCTTGATCCTTCCTGAGAGTATATTGGTATGTAGGAAACTCTCAATACATCAAGGTGTTGAGGATGTCCAACCTACCCAAATAATAACACACTTTTGCTATTTGTGTGACTCAAATACCCTAACAATTTGTAGGTCTAGGATTTTCTCCCAAATTATTTCAAAATAGAGCAAAATAATGAATCAGAGCTAATCCACACAAGCACAGGTAGGTCAGACTCAATCAGAGGTGCACCTAGAAGATCAAACAACTTTTTACACAGAGGATATTAGCACTGAAAGGAAGACACTGGTACCCAAAGCTACTATCCAAGGTACAATGTTATTGCCCAAGAGGGTTTCAAACATCTAGAACCTATTTGTGACACTTAGATCTACTTCCATAAGAGTTTTCAGCCTCCATATCAAATGTCTCAGTCTTTTTCTAGCTAAGTACTTATTTATGTCATTAATTGGTATTTTTAAAAATATTAGATTAGGTTAATTCTTGCATAAATCAATGGCTGTATTCATTTCATATTTTTACCTTGATTTATTGTACTTAAACCCTTTAACAACCAAGGGCTTAAGCTCCATAAACCCATAAAATTTAAATCATTTGGTGACCCTGACTTACTTCAAATAGTGAAAAAAAACCCCTAACCCTAAGCTTTATGTTGTAAGCCTTTTAGGACCCACATTCAAAATTGAGATCCCTGTATTTTATTATTTGTATTTCATATAATCATGCTAATAATGACTAATGAAGTTCATTGATTTTTGATGCAAAGTTTTCTAGCTTCTTTTGCATGTTTGTTTCCTTTCATTTGGAATGAATTCAAAGATGACATAAACACATATGTACATGGTGTTTTAAATCAGTTCAAATATATGTCATATTTCATTATTTCTCTAGAATGTTATCTTTTTCTTAAGTGGAATTCAATTAATAAGCAACTCTTTGCACACATAGACAATATAATACATAAGATAACAAACACCTTTCAAGTTTCAATGTCATATCTTAAATGTAGGAAAGAATCTCCTCCTCATCTCCACGAGGGTGGTAACCATTTTTCCTCCAACCAGGTACATGCGATCACTCCTCCAAAAGATGAAGCAACTTATACTATAGTTACTAATGCCCATACTCAGCCTATCTATGCACCAACCTCTTATCTACAAGGTGTGTGCCTACATGTTCAACCAAAAGCAACTAGGGTTTGTACTTGTGAGACTCTAAGGGATGAAATTATCAGTATAAGTAGGTTAATTTCATAATTATAAAATTAGAATCAACTATTACATGAAAAGATTATAGTATTGGAAAAACATATTATAAAAAAAAAGCCTTCAGGGCACATTAGTGTCAATCATGTATATGCATCTTCACCTAGTTAGTTTGTGGTAAGCAATGTTACATATCAAAATAAGAAATCACATCAAAGTGCATCTACAACTAGTGATTCAAAAAGTACCAAAAGATCAAATAAAAGTGCAAGTGAGATTTCAAGGAAAATGATTAAAGTTAAGTTGATCAAGTTACCTCCTCTACATATAGTAAGGATTGTTGTGTTGTGGAGCCTATTTATAAATTACTATGTATTTTCAAATATTATACATTTTAAATGTACTATACACTCTATATGTTTTTCTCATCGGGGCTCAAGGGTGGGAGCCCTCAATAAAATTTCTGGACCCGTTTTAATGGGAAACCATTTTGGGTTGATTATGCCCATGGTTTTGGTACCCATTATTTTATAATACCACTTTGTTGATGTATTAAGTATTGATGGATATTTAGTAGGTAATGCATCATGAGAATAGGGGTTTGAGAAGTAAGAATAGAGTGTGTGAATTTACATGTGAATTTAGGAGGGTTTGTTGAGCGTAGCTCCAAACAATATTTGTGCATTGTAATTGTGATAAGACTAATCTAGGAGTGGTTTGTACTCTTGTGGCTTGTAATAAAATCTAAACAAGTGTTTCTTGGTGGATGTAACCCACATTGGGTGAACCACGTTATATTTAGTCTTCTTTTTGTGCATTTTATTTCTATTCTTTTTGCATCTCTGTTTATATTTATTATTGTGATGATGTGAAATTATTTCACATCAATTTATATATTTATTCCTAACAACTAGCATCAGATCTTTAGGTTGTATTTGTTGAAGTGTTGAATCATAGGAAGGGTTATTAGTTCAAGTGGGAGCTATGGCTGATAATCACATATCAAAGGTTGAAAATTTTAATGGAAAGAACTTTAGTCTATGGAAGATGCGAATGGAGGATTACCTCTATCAGAAGGACCTCCATGCTCCATTGGGAGGAAAGTAAAGCAACCAGCTAGTATGACAGATGAGGCTTGGGAGCTACTTGACACAAAAGCACTTGGGGCCATTAGGTTATGCCTTGCATCTTCGATCGTGTTTCATATATCATATGAGAAGACCACAAAATGTCTCATGAATGCATTAGGGAAGTTATATGAGAAACCTTTTGCTTATAATAAAATATTTTTAATCAAAAAGTTATTTAATATGAAGATGTCTAAAAATGGTTCAATTGTTGATCATTTGAATGAATTCAATATAGTTTTTAGTATGTTGAATTCTATAAAAATAGATTTTGATGATGAATTTAGGGCTTTTCTTATTTTATGTTTCTTACCAAAGAGTTGGAATAGCTTGGTAATGGTTGTGAACAACTCGGTCTCTAATAATGCCAAGTTGAATTTTGAGGATGTTATAGGAGTAATCCTTAGTGAGGAAATATGATAGAAAAGCTCTAGGGAGACTTCTACTTCAAGTGATGCTTTGGTGGTAGAGAGTAGAGGGAGATAAAAGTTTAGAGGAAAAGGAAAGTGTGGAAAGTCAAATGGTCCTGGAAGGTCAAAATCAAGGGCCAGGATGGTATGTTGGCAATGTGGAAAGACTGGGCATGTGAAGAAGGATTGTCGATCTCTTTAGAATAACAACAAAAATTAGGAAGACACTAAGGAGGTGAATGTGACAATAGGTAATGTTTGTCAAGATGCATTAATTCTCTCTATTGACAATATTGTTGAGTCTTGGGTTTTATATTCAGGGGCTTATTTTCATGCTACACCATATAGGCATTATTTTATTGATTATGTTCAAGGGGATTTTGGACATGTTTACCTTGGTGATGATGAACCTTGCAACATAGTAAGAAAAGGAAGTGTTCAGATCAAAATGCAGAATGGGAACACTTGGCTACTAAAGGATGTCAAGCATGTGCCTAAGTTGAGATGGAATTTGGTATTCATAGGATAGCTAGGCAGTGAAGGTTTTATGGTGACATTCACAACAGATTCTTGGAAGGTGACCAAGGGTGCTCTTGTGGTAGCAAGAGGTAAGGTTTGTACCTTATATTTATCAAGTAGTGTTGATTATTGTAATTTAGTTGTTGCAGATGTAAATGCAACTTTGTGGCACAATAGGCTCTGTCACATAAGCCAAAAGGGTATGAAAATTTTGAAGGATCAGTTGCTTGGATTGAAAGGATCTGATTTAGAGTTCTGTGAAGACTATGTGTATGGAAAATAGAAAAGGGTAAAGTTTATCAAGGTTGGACCTATGAAGAAGGAGAACAAGTTGGATCTAGTTCATTCAGATGTATGAGGGTTAGCTCAAGTATCTTCTATTGGTGGGTCATCTTATATGTCACTTTTATTGATGATGTAACTAGGAAAGTTTGGGTGTATGACATTAGGAGAAAATACGATGTGTTTGATATGTTTAAAAGATGGAAAGCCTTGGTTGAGATTGAAACAAGTCTCAAGTTAAAATTTCTCAGGTTAGATAATGGTGGGGAATATTGTAGCAATGTATGTTTTGATTATTATTCAAAGAATGGAATTCATAGATAGAGAACGGTTGTAAGAACTCCACATCAAAATGGAGTGCCAGAAAGGATGAACAGGACTATCATGGAGTGTGCTAGGATCAAGAGGTTGCATGTAGGGCTGCCTCTTCAATTTTGGGTAGAAGCAGTAAACACAACCATATATCTCATAAATAGAGGTCATTTATTTGCTTTGGATGGAGGCATACCTGAGGAAGCTTGGTCTGGTAAGAATATTGATTACTCATTTCTTAGAATATTTGGTTGTGAAGCCTTCATTCATATTTATAAGGATGATAGGACCAAATTAGAGGCTAAGTTTAAAAAATGCACCTTTATTGGTTATGGTGAGGATGACTTTGGTTTCTGGATTTGGAGTCATAAGGACAAGAAAATATTTAGGTCTAGGGATGTTATCTTTAATGAAAAAGTCATGTATAAATGGTAGTTGTAGGATCAAAAAGAAGATTCTAAAAAAGAGTACATAGTACTATAAGACATTATAGATGATAAACTATCCAAGCAACCAGTTTAGGCACCTACTCCATAAGAACCCCAAACTCCTATGGTGAGGTCTTCTAGGGTAAGAAGGGAACCTGAACATTTTTCTTCATCTCTTAATTATTTATTACTCACTAACAATGGAGAGCTAGAGTGCTTTGAAGAAGTAATGCAGGTAGATGTCAGGAAGAAGTGAGAGCAAGCTATGGATGAGGAGCATCAGTCTTTTATGGAAAATTAGACTTGGGATTTAGTAACCCCACCTGAAGGTAAGAGAGTATAGTATAACAAGTGGGTGTATAGAGTTAAAGAAGATGATGGAGGCAAGAAAATGTACAAATCCCAATTTGTGGTAAAAGAATTTGTACAGAAGAAGGGAATTGATTTTGATGAGATTTTTTCTCTAGTGATAAAGATGACATGCATTAAGACTATTCTTAGAATAGTGGCAATATAAACCTTGCACTTAGAGTAGCTAGATGTGAAGACTGTGTTCCTTCATGGTGATTTGAAGGAGGAATTGTATATGGAGCAACCATAGGGATATAAGGTCAAAGGGAAAAAGAACATGGTGTGCAAATTGAAGAAGAGCTTGTATGGCCTGAAACAAGCTCCATGACAATGGTACATGAAATTTGATATTTTTATGATGGAACAGGGATACTCCAAGTGTCATTCAGACCATTGCATATATATCAATAAATTTGATGATGGTGATTACGTTATCTTTTTGTCTATATGTGGATGATATGTTGGTTACAGGTAAGAACATGCAAGAAATAAAGGTACTCAAAGAACAACTTAGTAATTACTTAGCTATGAAAAATTTGGGAGCAGCAAAAAAATCCTTGATATGAGAATAGCTCAGGATAGGAAGGAAGGAAAGCTAAATTTATCCTAGGAAGAGTACATCAAGAAGGTCTTGGAGAGGTTTATAATGTAGGATGTTAAACCAGTTGGGACTTTTTTGGTAGGTCATTTCAAATTATCGAAGGAGCAGTGTCCCAAGATAGAGGAGGAGAGAATCTAGATGTCACATGTACCATACTCATCAGTTGTTGGTAGCTTGATGTATGCCATGGTATGCACTAGGACAGATATTTTCCATGCAGTTGGAGTGGTAAGTAGGTACATGAGTGATCTAGATAGAGAACACTAAAAGGCAATGAAGTGGATCCTTTGATATTTAAGAAGGGCCATGGGGACAGATTTAAGCTATGGTGGATTTGACACCACTTTGTGTGGTTATGTAGATTCAGACATGGCTGGAGATTTAGACAGTAGGAGGAGTACACCAGGATATGTATTTACTGTAGGTGACACAACAGTGAGCTAGATTCCATGACTACAAAAACTTATGGCTTTATCAACCACAAAGACTGAGTATGTTGCTACCACAAAGACAAGCAAAGAAATGATTTGGTTATAACAATTGCTTGAAGAGTTAGGGCATAAGCAGGAAGAAGGGAAGCTATATAGTGATAGTTAGAGTGTTATACATATAGCAAATAACTTTGCTTTCCACTCTAGGAGAAGCATATACAGTTAAGGTACCATTTCATCAAGACAACATTGGAGGAAGAGAATTTGAAGCTGGATGAGATTCATACCAATCATAATCCTATAGACATGATGACCAAGGTGGTCACAAGGGAAAAATTGAAGCTATGTTTAGTTTTGGTTGGCATTCACAGTTGGTAGTGAAGGTTTGAGAAGCTTGCTCAAAATAAATCAGTCTCTAGGTGGGAGATTGTTGTGTTGTGGAGCCTATTTCTAAATTACAATGTATTTTTAAATACTTTACATTTTAAATATACTATACACTCTATTGGGTGAATATTTTGTCACCAGCTAACTGATGAGCAAAATAGGTCTCTTCAACCACAACATAGGGAGATTGGTCAGCCAGGTGTGCAGGTTTACTATATCAAAAGGGAACAAATCTCTCCTCTCATCAAGGGGAGGTTCCCTATAAATATGCAGGAGCTATATACTATATATAAGCAAAAAATAACACTCAGGGGTAGGATAAACCATCCATCTCTCTTTTTTTAGAGATGATGTTAATAAACAGAGGAGAAAATCCTAGTGAAAATGCTGAAGGCACTTCTCTTCTTTCAAAAGTGATCTTGCAGGAAACACTAGGAGTTCTTTTAGGTAGTGACAAGTAACTAGTAACCAAAGGCGTAGTAACTAGCAAACTGAGATGTAGCACAAAGTCTCCACCTCAACTGCCCAAGAGTGAGATATGAAGGACAATGAGGGCACAAAGTCATCCCAAGGTCCTTTACACAGAAACAAAATATGAAGGATAATGAGGGCACAAAGTCGTCCCAAGATCCTTTACACATGAATAGAAAGAAAACACACTAAAGGCAATTGTGGAGGCACAAAGTCTCTCCACAGTTGGCTTCAGGACACCTTCCTGATTACTTTCACTAATTCTGCTTATTTAATTAAATGGACAAAAAATGTATTAAGGAAACAGACATAAGAACAATTTCCCCAACAACCAAGCTATTCCAGCACAAAGTCTGAAAAGTCACTTGTTTTCTTATTCAAATAACGAAATATGATCAACAATCTGAGCTAAAAGTCTCAGTAATGCCTTTTAATTTAGGCAGAGTTTTGTTTCTGATAACACAGAGAGATCTCTTTTAAAACAATAAGAGAGAGTCCAATATATAGTACTCCAAAAAAGACTTGGGTGTTTTGTTTCACAAAAAATGGCCTACGATACATTCAATGCCTTCAATGCATTTTAAATTCTATCCATGGGCTATGTTGGAATTGGGCGTCAGTCTTAAATATGGGCCACCTAATGTGTTTCTTGATGTGTGCACAATTGTTCATTCGTTTTACTCAATGCAAAAAAATAGGCCGCACCATTGAATATTTGTGCTCTCCGATGTCCACCTGGTGGACTGCTTCACCTTCTAGAAACATATCCCATGCATAGATATTTTTTATCTTTCTCCATCCTTCCCTCTTTCCTTGCTATATTTTTTGCTTGCTCTGGCTACTTTCCACTGATCTCAACAAGTGACACGTGGTGTGTTCCACTTTGAAATAGGTGATGACACATGGCAACATCCACTTAACTTATAGAGGATTTGGATGCCTTTTGAGAGTCCCACAGAAGATGATATGTGGCAGCTTCTACTGAGCTTTAGAAACACTGTATAAACATTTGGGACTCATTTGGATTCATGCAGATGTTGACACTTCGCACGCTTTGTTTATCTTACAAGGGACACATGGTAAGTTCCACTGCTTTGAAAAGCAAATCATAGTGTCTTGACAGATGACACCTAGCAGCTTTCACTTGACTTTATCAACTCACCTAGGGCCCACCACAGTCCTTACTTAATATCGAAATAAAAGGAAGAAACTGTGGAGGTTGACACTTGTCGGCTTCCACTGAGATTTTCAAGGGACACATGGTGACTTTTGCTACTTTTTAGAAAAACATATTGAAACCTTCTACAATTGCCACTTGGTGCCTTCTGTAGAACTTTGAGAGAAGATTATCGAAAGAAGCTTTGCAGTTTATAAGAAACTTAAGACATGGATGTAAACACTTGTCGCACTTCGCTAAGATTTTAGAAACAATATAGAAATATTGGAACTCATTTGGACTCACGCGGATGATGACACATGGCGCATTTCACTCAAGTTTAGCCACTCACCCAAGACCCACCATAGTCCTTATGACACAAAAGGAAGAAGTTGTAGATGTTGACACTTGTCAGCTTCCATAGAGTTATAATGGGACACGAGGCGACTTTCGCCGTATCTAGAAGCAAATTATAATGGGTCTTGGCAGATGACACTTGGCAGCTTCAACTAGACTTTGAGAGAAGCTTATTGAAATAAGCTTTGAAACTTATTAAAAATTTGAAATGCAGATGTAGACACTTGTCATGCTCCGCTGAGTTATAACGGGACACGTGGTACGTTTTGCTACTTTGAAACTTACTAGAAACTGTGTCCCGACAGATGACACTTGGTAGCTTCTACTGTTCTTTGAGGTTTGATCTTTCTCAGAGGGAAATTACTCTTTAGGGCCTAGAAAGACAGTCTTTTGAACTTCTCGATAGAAAAAATGGCTAAGTGTTGAACATGTTTCTTTCTTGCAGAGTCCATAGATTCAACCTGCGAAGTCCATAGAACTGAGTCCGTAGAATCCCGCCTGTAGAGTCCATAGAATCAAGCCTGCAGAGTTCGTAGATTTTTGAAAAGCTTGAAAAATGAGGATTTTAAATGCTTAGAACAAATTTTGACAAGGGAAGAGACAATTTTGGTCTTACAGGGCCAAAATAGTTCATATGTTGTCCTAAAAATGAGTGACATTTTTTGGGGACAACACACTCTATATGTTTTTCTCATTAGGTATTAGGGGAAATAGCCCTCAAAAAAACATTGGACCCTTTTTAATGGGAAACCATTTTGGGTTGATTCTACCCATGGTTTTGGTACCCATTGTTTTGTAATACCGCTTTATTGATGTATTATGTATTGATGGATATTTCATAGCTAATACATCATGAGAATATGGGTTTGATAAGTAAGAACAGAGTGTGAATTTAGGAGAGTTTGTTGATCACAGCTCTAAATGATATTTGTGCATTGTAATTGTGAGAAGAATGATCTAAAAGTGGTTTATACTCTCGTGGCTTGTAATAAAATATGAGCAAGTGTTTATTGGTGGATGTATCCCACATTAGTTGAACCACATTATATCTGGTCTTCGTGTTGTACATTTTATTTCTATTCTTTCTACTATTAAGTATGAAATATACTAAGAGAGGCAAGGTAAATCAGTATATTATATATCTTTTACTTAATCTGATTTCTTTTCTTTAACCACTTAAACACACATTCAAGATATGCCTTAAAACTAAATAATAATATGCACCACACGAGAGAGAGAGAGAGAGAGAGAGAAACTAGATTTTTACGTGGGAACCCAAATTGAGAAAAACCATGGAGAATAATCTCAAGTATATGAATGAGCACCAACTCAAAATACAAAGTTCGCAAGCACCAACTTGTAGGAGTACCAACCTTTTTACCAATCACCAACACAACAAATATTTATGAGCACCAATCCACAGGGGCACCAACCCCTTGTAAAGATTTTTGAGCACCAACCCACAAGAGTACCAACCCCTCTTATGTATAAAACACAACTATCTCTCAATGCTACTTACTCAACAAATGATAGAACTCTACAACGTCTCTTGCTTTTCTCTCTTCGAAAACAAATACAAACCATGCACTCTCTTGCATATTACAAACGGATTCTCAAGCCTTAATTTATAGCTTTCTAAAAGATCTTTGGCATTCACCCTTTGTAACCCTTCAATCCTCATAGAAAATGGTGTCAAACTTGCATGACCCTTCATATCCTTGCATTTGAAAATTCATATGGTGACCCTTCAAAATAAAATGCATCCTTTCCTCTTTTGTCTTTATCTTGGTGACTTTTCATATTCCTCAAAGTGTCCCTTCATGAAAAAAATGCACCATACCCTCTTTTGTCTTCACATGGTGACTCTTGGAATTCCTCAAGATGACTCTTTATGAGAAAATGCATCCCATTCCTCTTTTGTCTTTTACCCTGTGACTCTTTGACTTTTCCATGGGCCCTCTTTTGACTTTATGCAACCAAAAATATATTCATTAATATTAAATATATATTAACACACATTAGCCAAGATATAAATATTAAATACCATTAAATGCAATGGGGCCTTTATCACAAATAATGCTGGACCTTTGACATCAATGACAATATTTCCAATAATCTCCCCCTTTATGATTGATGGTAACTTCAAACTGAAACTACTACATCCTAAAACCTACACATACTGCCATCTAAATAATATATAGTAACTCCCCCTTACTGTAGCAACCTATACCTATTTATACACTTGTACTTATACCTGTACTTATTTTTGTTCTTTTCCCCCTTTGACATCAATGACAAAGGGCCTACTTGGAGTTAACACTTAGTTCCCCCTTAACTAATGCTGAACCTCAATGGCAGGAAGTAAAAGAAATTACTCCCAACTTCTCTCGTAGATACTCAAATATGTCTTTTGGTAGTGCCTTTATGAAAATATATGCAATCTACTATGTAGTACTGATATATTTCATCTTAACCTGTTGATCTACAACCTGCTCTCTCAAGAAGTGATATATAATGGGAATATGTTTTGTTGTTGAATGCATCACTAGATTCTTTGAAATATTAATAACACTTGTGTTGTCACAAAAAATAAAAATAAGTTCATCATATTTTACCTTGATATCTTCCAAAGTTTACTTCATCCAAATTACTTTAGTACAACACAATACCACTATAATATATTCTACTTCAACTGTAAAAAGTGATACTAAATTCTACTTCTTGCTTAGCCATGATATGAAGCTATCACCAAGGAAAAAAGCTCCTCCACTTGTACTCTTTTTGTCATCTAAACATCCTACATAATCTGAATCTGTGTAAGCAACCAAATTGAAATCTTTGCTTGTGGGATAACACAATCCATAATCCAATGTCCCCTTGATGTATCCTAATATTCTTTTTACCAACTGAACATGACTGTCTTTTGGATCTTATTGATATCTTGTAACCATACTACATGCATGATGTCTAGCCTCGATGTTGTTAAATATAAAAGACTACCAATCATATATCTATACAAAGATTGATTTGTAAAAAGTGAATCTTCATCCTTGCTCACTTTATTTCTTGTACACATTAGTGTGCCAACTAGTGCACAATCCTCAAAACCAAATTTAATCAACATTTCCTTGGCATATTTACTTTGAGATATAAAAATTCCTTTATCTGACTAAGATATTTACAACACAAAGAAAAATGACAATTCTCCAAGCATAGACATATCAAATTCTTTTTACATATTATCAAAAAAAAATCATTTTTTCAATTTTTCCTCTAAAAATGATGTCATCAAATATATACCACAATAATCAATTGATGCTTACATTCTCTTTTGATGTACATATTACTATCAACAAATCCTCTCTTGAAACCTTGATCCTGTAGGTACTTATCAAATCTTGCTTACCAAGCTCTAGGAGCTTGTTTCAATCCATATAGTACTTTCTTTAATTTGCACACATGGTTACTATTATTTGAGAGAATAAATCCCTCAGGCTGCTCAATGTAGACCTCTTCTTCTAGATTCTCATTTAAGAAGGCAGATTTGACATCCATATGAAACACTTTGAAATTTCTACATATGCAAGAAACATTCTAATAGCCTCTAGCCTTACCACTGGTGTAAAAAATTCTTCAAAATCTATTCCCTCAATCTGAGCATATCCTTTACATTCTAATCTTTCTTTATTCTTGGTCACTTCTCTATTTTCATTCAACTTATTTCTATAAACCTATTTTGTTACTATCACATTGTGATCTTTTGGTCTAGGCACTAATTTCAAAGTATCATTCTTTTCTATATGATTTAATTCTTCATCCATTGCCTTAACCTAATGCTTATCATGTCTAGCTTCTGAAAAAGTCTAGGCTAAATTTTGGATAACAAAGAGAAATTAACTTGCTCAAATTCACTTACCATCATTCTTCTGGTGCAAATTCTTTCATTTATGTCTCCAATGATATCATTTTCATTATGATTTCTCTGAACATATTTGGATACATTTTTGGTGTCTTTTTCTCCTTTTTTTATCTTCATCTGATTCTTCAAAATCTTCCTCTTCAATGATTTCAGGAATGTCTACTATATCTTGATTCTTTGTGTTCCATCTTTTTTTATCCTGACACTTGCACTTTCAACAATTTTCTTAGTTTTTTTGTTATAACATTTATAATCTTTACTTTTGAAAGAATAACCAACAAATATACCTTCATCTACTTTAGATTCAAACTTACCAAGTTTTTGTCAGTTCTCTTTATGAAGCATCTGTCACCAAAAACTCTGAAATAATCAATTATTTTTGGTTTGTCTTTTCATAGCTCATAAAGAGTTTTGTCACTATTAACTCTCAATAATGCTCTATTCTAAATATGTACTACTATATCAACTACCTCTCTCTAATATTTATTTGGTATCTTGGATTCATTTAGCATTGTCCTCACCATCTCTTAAACTGTTATGTTTCTCCGTTCAACTACTCTATTTTATTGTGGAGTTTTGACTGCTGAATAATGTCTCTTTAAAGATTCTATGGTTTTCATAATACTCAATAAATTGATCTGACATGAATTCTCCTCCTTGATCTGATCTTAGACATTTAATCTTCAAACTGGTTTCATTCTCAACTAATGCTTTGAATACTTTGAAATATTTGAATGCTTTTGATTTTTTCTTTAAAAATATTACCCAAGTCATACGTGAAAAATTATCAATAAGCAACATGAAATATTTCTCATTTTATGTACTTTGAGTTCTCATAGGTCCATATAGATCAGTGTGAACAAGCTCTAACATTTGAGTGGTTGAGTACTCTTTTGTTTTGAATCACCTTCTAGCCTTCTTCCCATGCTGACAAGGTTCACAAAGTATATCAGATGGCTTTGTAATCTTTGAAAGATTTTTAACTGCTTGATTCTTACTGATGTTGATAATATTATCAAAATTTATGTGTCCCATTCTCTTGTGCCATAGCCAACTTTCTTTAATCTGTCTCAAACAACATCTTTGACCTTTGATGTCTGATAGCACATATAAATTATTGTTTGTTCTCTGAGCATCTGCAACCAACACATCTAAATTTTTTCTCCTAATTTTACATCCTTCTACATAAAAATTTAGTGTGTGCCCATAATCACAAATTTGACTTACACTCAAAATATTATGCTTAAGACCTCCATACAAAACATTTTTAGTTTTAGTTTTATCATTATCCAAACTTAGTGTACCTTTTCTGACAATTCTAGCAGTAGTATTATCTCCAAATTTCACTATGCCACCATTGATCTTCTTCAAGATTATGAACTTGATTTTGTCTCTTGTCATGTGCCTCGAACATCCACTATCAATGAACCATGGCTTTTTTTCACTTTTTGCATGCAAATCTGTTTTCACTAACATAGATTTTTTAGGTCGTTTCTTCTACCATGAATCTATCTGAACTTTCTTCTTAATGAATAGAGCCTTGAAACTCTAGTCCTTCTTAACTGACTCGAACACACTTCTATATTACCAAGCTATGTATCTGAAGTTGTTTCACTTGTAATATATTATGGCCTCTTCATTAAAACCTGATAGAGGAGTAAAAGAGTTGTAGCTTTTGCTTAACTCTGCATGACTTTTCTTCTCCTTATTTCTAAAATTATTAGCCCTTTTTTGACATTCTATTTTCTTATGATCATATCCATACAATAAAAATACTTACCATAAAAAAGGACCTATTTGTGTATCTCTGACCTGATTACCTTTTGTAGCTCTATTCTTTTCAGATTTCTTTGTTGAGATGTCCTCTGTATTCTTAACTTCTTCCCTTTTTATTTCCTCTTTTATAAAAACTTTGGCATAGCTCTTTCTTTTTTGTTCGTCTGTAAAATTAGTGGCCTCCCCTTTCTCTTTTTCAAATCTGTTACCTATCTTATTTGGCATTGATGTTTGACTTTCTAATATCTTATTCAACATATTAGTGTTATTCTCAAATTTTGAATCATTAGCTGCTCTATCATTGATTGCTTTATTTGTTTTCTTAATATCTATTTTTAAAGAAGCAATTTCAATAACATACCTTCACATTATTTATTTAATTTTTACAATTATGCCATTAAATCTTCTTCATTTTTCTTGACTTATTCAAAGGGTGCTTGTAGATCTTCAATTATTTCCTTTAACTTCTTTTCATTTTTCTCAATGTGGAGTTTTAATCTTCGATTCTTCTTTTCAAGAGCTTTTAACTCTTATAAGACAAAAATGAGTTCTCCTTCCAGATTCACTTCAAATTAATCTTGTTCTTCTTCTTGATCATCTATACTTTTGCTTGCAGAAGCATCTTTATGTATAACCATGAATAAAATCTCTTCTTCTTCTGAATCACTAACTCCACTATCTTCGACTAAGCTAGGATCTTAAGAATACAAACTCTTCTTCTCAAATCCCTTCTTGAATTTTCATTTAAAATTCTTCTTTTATGTAGATTTTCCTTCTTCATTATCACCATTACCCTTATCTATGCACTTAGCTACAAAATTTTGAATCTTTCCACAATTAAAACATTTAAAAGGTAATTTTCTTTGATAGTTACTTATGCCTTTTTTTGGCTTGCAAATGAATAGAGCTCCATTGTCATCTTCATCATCACTCGAATTATCACTTGATTCTTGAATCTTAACCTTCTCTTTCTTTGATTTTTTGAAAGCAACTTCTCTCTTTGAGGGTTTCTCTTGTTCGGTCCGTATTTCATATGCCATAAGAATACCATGTAGTTCATCCATCTTTAGCTTGGCTAAATTTCTCATCTCTTCAATTGTCAAAACTTTTACATCATATCTCAATGGTAGAGATCTCAAAAAAAATTGAACCAAAATTGATTTTTCCAACTTTTCTCCAAAACCTTGAATCTAATTAACTATTTAATCAACCCACAAAAGATGGCTTGTTATATTTTATTCCTCTTCCATCTTCAAACTCTCAAACTATCTTCTGAAAATCTGAAGCTTAGTTTGTTGAACCTTTCCATCACCTTTGTAATTATTCTCAAGTTTTATCCAAGTTTTATGAGCAAAAATACATTGTTTAACTTTAACAAATTCTTATTCACATAAACCACATAAAATAGTATTTAAAGCTTTAGCATTATTTTCACCTACCTTCTTTTCTATCAGATAAGTTGCAAGTGTCTATGGCTCTTCATATTCCTCCACCACTACTTGCCAAATGTCAAATCTAAGGGCCATCAGATAAGTCTTCATCCTTATGCTCCAAAAAGCATAATTTGTCCCATCAAACAAAGGTGCCTTATTTATAGAAAAACTTTCATGTGATCCAGCCATCATGCTTTCCTGATCTACCTTTAAGCTGTAAAACTTTTTTCAAAGGAACCTACTTTGATACCAATTATTAAGCATGAAATATACTGAGAGGGGGGGTGAATCAGTATATTATATATCTTTTACTTAATCTGATTTCTTTTCTTTAACCAAAATTGAAATAATAATATGTACCACACGAAAGAGAGAGACACAGATTTTTATGTGGAAACTCAAAGTGGGAAAAATCATAGAGAATAATCTTAAGTATATGAATGAGCACCAAATCAAAATACAAATTTTTCAAGCACCAACTTGCAGGAGTACCAACCCCTTTGTTGAGTATAAACATAGTAACTATTTGTGAGCAGCAACCCATAGAAGCACCAACCCCTCTTGTGTATAAAACACAACTATCTCACAATGTTGCTTACTCAACAAATGATAGAACTCTACAATATCTCCTACTTTTCTCTCTTTGAAAATAAATACAAACTATGCACTCTCTTACATATTATAAATAGCTTCTCATGTCTTTATTTATAGCTTTTCAAAAGACCTTTGGCATTCGCCATTTTGTGACCCTTCAATCCTCATGGAAAATGACACCAAACTTGCACGACCCTTCGTATCCTTGCATTTGAAAATTCATATGGTGAACCTTTATAAGCAAATGCATCCTTTCCTCTTTTGTCTTTATGTTGGTGACTTTTCATATTCCTCAAAGTGTCTCTTCATGGAAAAATGCACCATACCCTCTTTTGTCTTCACATGGTGACTCTTAAAATTCCTCAAGATGACTCTTCATGAGAAAATACATCCCATTCCTCTTTTGTCTTTTACCCCATGACTCTTTGACTTCTCCATGAGCCCTCTTTTGACTTATATGCAACCAAAATATATATTCATTAATATTAAATAAATATTAACACACATTAGCAATGACAATATTTCTAACATCTGCATCTCTATTTTTTCTATTTTTATGATTTTGTAAAATTATTTTGCATCAATTTTTGTATTTATTCCTAACAAGGAGATCTAGTTACCATTATCTAAACCATAAAATGCATGGTCATCACATAGATTCATGTTTGGCATTGAAAAATTGCATACAATAGATAATTGCTAATGAGGAATCTATACAAGATAAATCAATTAAGCAATTTATAGTGATCTAGATCATATTCAAAAAGGGTCAATTTCATAAATAGTATAAAAGTGGTTATCAAAACATAACTCAGAACAATAAAAGGTTCACAAAGTAAAATCAAATCAAGAAACAATACAACAAACATAGGTAAAACAAGTGAAGGATACAAATAGACCTCTCTAAAATGAGGTCCCACTTTTAAAATAATATGGGTTTGGTCAAAAAAATCTACAACAGTTTTATTAACAAGGTCAAAGGTTTGGTAAACATGTCTAAGACATCACTACTATTCTAATAGTTTATAATGTTGGTCAACAAAGATTGGGATTTATTGAACATACAAAGGAAAGTCATTCACAAATACAATTTATCAAGGCAAACGATCTAGATACATAGGTAACGTTACAAAAAGAGCAAGAACCTAAGTTGTACATTCAGAATCAAGATAAGAAAATAACTATTCTCAAAATAGGGTTCTAACAATAGAGTTTTCAAAACAAGCTATATCTACAGTGGATATAGTTTCAGATGGCAAGATCCCAATCAATAATCCAAACATTACTAATCAAAATGAATAAGATGATTAGAACAAAACAAATTATTCTGATACAGACCATTCAGAAAGTGATGATGCCACTTATGTTGATAGAGGCATTATAACATTCACACAGGGGGCATCGAGACCTCCTCCACATTCTCTAGAATCACATTCCTTTACGAGTGAGTTATCCCATGACATTTCTTTTAAGGAACCATTGGTGCTTCATCATATGGGCCATTTGGTGTCTAGGACACCTAATTATGTGATATCTCATGTACCACATATTTAGTTGCAATGACAACTAGTTCACAAATCTCAACCTACTTATATCAACATGGTAAAAAATGGAAAACAACTCAACCCCCAGTGTCATCATGGCAAATAATTAAGATATTTTCAACACATAATACACAACAAAACATGGTTTCAATGTGATAATCGATTAAGACATTTACTACAGAGCCTATAAATCTAGCTACCTATAATACATCATGAGCAATATCAATTCCAGAGGTTATTCCTATACCTACATAGCATGAGTAATATGGTAGCTTGTTTACTCTTCCATCTAGATTGAGATAGTGCATGCCACAGTCCACATGTTAGTTTAGTTAGCCCTATAGATTCGTAGCCCCACTCCATAGGAAATTACAGCTATATATTACTCAATATATCCATTCGTAGATCTTACATATCTCCTCACATAACACATGTGGTCACTCTTCCTTTATTTGACATAGGACACCAAGATAGTGAGTCTCTTACGAGACTCATCAGTTAGTATGTTCCTCTCTACTTGTACATAGTTTCTCTTACCTTGTTGCTTGTATATAGTTTCATTTTCATGATTACTTGTGAATAGCTTATATACTCATAAAACACAAAAATGATATAATATGTTCAAAACACAAAAAAAATTAAATACTGCTCAAAAAATACAAAATTTGAATATGTCTCCTTGTTTCTACATCTATTCGAGGAAATTTGAATATGTCATTGTTCTACATCTCTACACCAATTCCTTTCATTGTATATCTACTTTGGACATGTGCCCATGTCCTTATATGTGCCTTCTTGATTGTGTATTTAGACATTTGAATATGTCCTTCCATATGGATCTAAGCCAACCTTGCTTGATTTTTGCATATGTGGAGATTTGAACATGTAATTGTATATTGGTTTCTCATATTTAGTGACATATGCCCATGTCCCTTGTATTGTGGCCCTTTGGCCTCTTTTGCATGCCTCATGTGTTTGTATGTATGCTTTCATGTATGCATAATGGGCATGACACTTTTCTCTTGCTTGTTACACATACATCTAGTTTTAGATGCTATGAATGCCTTCATGCATCTCCCCTTTCTCCTTGACAACCTTAAAGGACATCATGCCCCATCCCTTAGGTAATTACTCAAATTATGCAATTCATACACATACTTACATTGTTATATCTATCTTGATAGCCTTATGAATGTTACATCTAACATTCATCGTACATTGCTAACTTATGCTCAGATTATCTTATATTCTGATGTCATGTATACATAATATATTGGTTTATTATGCAGATATCATACATGTTTTCATCCTAACACACATCATGCATAGATTTTCTTTTGAGGACAATTATTGCATAGGTACAACAACTCCCCTAAAAACAAGGGGCATTCACATAGGTTTATCACAAAGATTAGGCCTTCCAAGTGCACTCAGAGTACAGTTTTCAACATGTAGACTCAAAAATATAGAGCTTAGAATTAGGAAAATATAATGGAAAATAGTCAGACACATATCATTTTCAGTTTGCATAGAAAAAACACAAAAGGACATTAGCACTAAAAGTAGGACACTAGTGAGGTGCACTTCCATCCAAGGTACAATGTTATTGTCTTGTAGCCTAGAAATAGGCAAATCTAGATTTGACAAAATGACATAGTAGTTACAACCCAAATTTGCACATTTTCAGTCATAAGTTATCATATTTTATTAGTTTATGCTCAGTTTTGCATATAAGCATATAAGGTTTACTTAGATTGGGGGCATCATCCACAACATAATCATTCCCATTTTAGTTTTAGATAGTCAAACATAGATTGCTCTAACTCAGTCTAGAATCAATATGCACAGATATCATAATTAGGGGCATGTGTAGGGCACATTATTTCCACATGATCAGTTTTGCACCAACTCATTTCAAATGGAATAATAAACTCCATATCATTCTCTATGTTGTGTACTGTAGACATCATTTACACCAGGTATCACACTAGATTGATACCCTTATTCCATTTGTAGTGGTTAGCATTTCTGTATAGTCCCTGAGCTACATTTTTGAGTACATGAAGGGCCCCTTAGCCATTTTTCATTTTAGAGTTTCTAAATGGCCCTAAGGCCATCCTACATATTTTCAATTATATCACACAATTTTTAGTTACATTGTGCAATTTTAGTTATAGGTGCATCTACTACATGTGGGTAGGCAATGATAGATTCATATCCTATTTTGAGTTCTTGAGCCACCTACGTAGGAGGGATGGATAAGCCATTAGTCTAATCCAAGTTATTCTCAGTGTATGATCCACCAAGTAGGGGTGGGTAATGATGGAGTCAAAAATAGGATTGAGTTCTTGAGCCACCCACACATAGGCATTGAGCAAGCCATCAGCTTAGTCTAAGCTATTCATGGTTTGATCACTATTTACACACACAAGATACCTCCAAGTTTTTGTATTGGTTCATGTACCTCAAGAGGTGTATTAATTTTTTTCCTCTTTCTCTTATCTCTTTACTCAGTTTTTTCTTTGATTTTTATAATCCTTAAATAAGGAGTGATTCATCCATGTTTAATTTTAGGATATGTAATAGAGCATGCTCCATATACTCAGACTAAGATTCATGGGATTTGCCTCATAGATAAGTGCAAGTACACTTCTTTTTATTTTATCCTAGTCATTTCACTTTGCTACATTTCTAGCATAAAGAGGGGGGAAATGTAGTCATATAAAATGTCACTTGAGTGCAATGATTGTCACTTGAGACCGCCCATCCCTAGCTTATCCCTAGACCTATCTTAAGGCTTCTTTAGACAAGGCTTCTTTAGACACTTATCTAGCTTTTGTGTGGGCCTTTACAAATTCTTAGACATCTCAAAATGAGTCTCAGACCCTCCCCTAGGGATCCAGGCCCCTAGTGCCTCAGGTTCTACCACTTGGACACTAGTGCCCCGCACTAGTGTCTCACTTTAACACTATTGTCGTTTTCCAAATCTCAACCCAAATGGATATATTTTTAATTCCTAAGACACCTAGGATCATCCTAGACCTATTTCAAACCCCTCACAAGCACAATATTAGTATAAATACATTACTTTTAGCTCCATATCCATTAAATGGAAATTAGATGCAAATTACATAAACAAGCTTAGAAAAATTTGCGCAATCAAGGTTATTGATCCCTATTATACCCTACTTCTACATACAATCATCTACAACCACTTCAAGCCCAAAATACATAGATTTCTAGTCTCAAAACTTATTCAAATCACTCAAATTGACACTCATACTAACAATCACTTGCAATTATACCAAGCACTTAGACAAGAGAACTACATCAGGCTTGATCCCTCCTTAAAGTATTGGTACATACGTAACTCTCAATATAATAGGGTGTTGGGGATGCCTAGCCTACCTAGTCAATAACACACTTATGCTACTTGTGCCACTCCAATGCCCTAACAACATGGAGGTTGAGATTTTACTCCTAAATCAGTCAAAAATAGTACACAAACAATGAATCAGAGCTCATCCACATAGGTGCAAGTGGGTCAGACTCAACTCGAGGTGCACCCAAAAGATCAAAAAAAAATTTGAATAAAGGACATTAGCAATGAAAGCAGGATACTAGCACCTTACACTACTATCCAATGTACAAATCCACTATCTAGGAGGGTTTTTGACACTTCGACCCTATTTGTGACACTCATATCTACTTTCATGCTAGTTTTTAGTCTCTAGTTCATCTATCTCAGTTAGTTTCTAGATAATTATTTATTTATGTCATTCATTGCTATTTTTAGAAATATCAAGTTAGGTTATTTATCTACTTCCACACCCATAACTACTTCCACATAAACAAGCTTAGAATAAGTTATGCATAATCAAGGTTATTGATCCTTATTCTGCCCTACTTCTGCATACAATCATCTACAATCATTCTAAGCCCAAAACACCCAAATTTAAAATCTTAAAACTCATTCAAAGCATTCAAATTGACACTCATACTAATATTCACTTGCACTTGTACCAAGCACTTAGGTGGGAGAACTACATCAGGATTGATCCTTCCTCAAAGTATTGGTACATAGGCAACTCTCAACATAACAAGGTGTTGAGGATGTCCAACCTACCCAACTAACAACACACTTTTTCTATTTATTCCACTTAAATACCTTAATAACATGGAGGTCTTGGGTTTACTCCTAAATCAATCAAAAATAGTGCACAGATAGCAAATCAGAGCTCATCCACATAGTTGCGGGTAGGTCAAACTCATCTAGAGGTGCACCCAAAAGATCAGACAACTTTTTGCACAAAGGACATTAGCGTTGAAAGTAGGACACTAGCACCCTACACCATTATCCAATGTACAATATTGATATCCATGAGGATTATGATACATGGACCTTATTTCTGACATTCAAATCTATTTCCACACTAGTTTTTAGTCTCTAGATCATCTGTCTCAGTTAGTTTCTAGCTAAGTATATATTTGTGTCATTCATTATTATTTTTATAAATATCATATTAGGTCAATTCTATCACAAATCAATGGATATATTTATTGCATATTTATACCCTAATTTACTATATTTATACCCTTTAAGAACCTAGGGCTTAAACTCTATAAACCCTTAAAAGTTAAACCATTACATAGCCTCTACCTCCACCAGTACAGGCACCACAATAGACTTCATCGACATAGACATTTGAGGAATGTTCCATTGACTATTCTAGTTTTATCAAGGAAAAATACATCCTTCATGTTATTATATATGAGGATTCACATCCTAATACTTGCACCTTGGCATTCTTACAACACTTAAGACATCAGGAGAGTGAGATAAAACATGCTATATATTGTTAGGACTCCTTTGGACATATCACACTACCAGTTTCATGTGGCCCTAAGATGGTTAACACACTCCTTTTTGTCATGAGAATAGGCACTCACATATAAGTTACACTTGGCAGTACATGGTTACAAGTGATGGATGCCACATTTAATCAAACAGATAAATGTTTGACATTTAGTCATGAGGGACACACAGTTTTCATTCTACATGGTGGCACAGATGAGAACCATAGGTTTCAGATTAATACCACACAGTTCAATTTGGTTTACCCTAGGAATGCATGGGAGGCTTCTTACATAGTAGAGTAGCATGCCATTCAAATGCATAGACTCTAGACTATAGCCAAGAATAAGGCTATACTTTTACCGACATCATGGTATGATGATCACAATGATGATGATTTACTTGAGTTTGGGCAGGTCCAGTATCTAACATTGGGTGATCTCCTACCAGATCCACCATTTGAATATCCATATCCTCTTAGGTTTTTATAAGAACTACTTTACATTTTTACATACTCATATTTACTTACACATTACTAGCATACAACATATGTTACCTTGTTCCTTGTATATAGTTTCATTTTCATGATTCCTTATACAGAGCTTATAAAACACAAATATATATATATATATATATATATATATATATATATATGTTCAAAATACAAAAACATTCAAATATTTCTCAAAACCACAAAATCTAGATCGTTTGCATATCCATGTTTACATTCTTTATATACTAGTCAGGTACTATATATGCTAGTTATCTTAGTATAGTTGATTTTTAAGATACATACATGTTTCACGTGTTCTCTTCGAGTGTTCACAAATTCTTACAAGACACAGGTCCATCACACATATCTAGAGTTGCTACTACCTACCCACTGGGTATTCATCATTGATGTATTCTCCCATTGGGGTAATCACATACACAGATTTTGGTTTACTAGGTTACATCTTTCTATATTTTATATCATAGATTTAACATTTTTTATATCTCAATATTGATCATCTTATACAACTCAAACTTTTTATCGACTACTACTATAAACTCAGCTTATGTACAACCTTCCTCTTATACGGATTTATACCACATGTTTATGCATACTTTCATTTATAGCTTTCTTATTTTAGACTTGATTGTATTTATTTGCTTCTACATCTATTCAGGGTCATTTGAATATGTCATTATTCTATGGATATATGCCAATTCCTCTCATTATGTGTATGCTTTATACATGTGCCCATGTCCATGTGTATGCCTTCTTGATTGTGGATGCAAATATTTGAACATGTCCTTCTATGTGGATCTAAACCAACCTGTTTGTTGTTTGTGTACATGGACATTTGAACATGTCTTTATATGTATTGCTTTCTGAGATTTAATGACATGTGCCCATGTCCCGTGTGTTGTATCCCCTAGGCCTACTTTGTGTGCCTCATGTGTGTTGTATGTATGCTTTTATGTATGCATCATGACCATGACACTTATCTCTTCCTTACTGCTTGCACACCTAATTTAAGATGCCATGAGTGCCCTCATGCATCTCCCCTTTCTCCTTGGGTTCCTTGATGGACATCATGCCCCATCCCCATAGATAGTTTACATAAAATATTACTAAGATTATGCATTACATACACATGCTTACATTGTTATATCTATCTTGACAACCTTTTGAATGCTAGATCTAACATACATCGTACATTACCAACTTATGCTACGATTATTTTACATTTCAATTCCATGTATACATATTATATTAGTTTATTACACATATATCATATATGCTCAGTCTAACATACATCATGCAGAGTTTTTATTTTGAGGACAATTATTGCACAGGTATAACAACTCCCCTCAAAAGAGGGGCATTCACAGTGGTCCATGACAGAGATCAGGCAATCCAAGTACACTCATAATACAATTTTCAGCATGCAACATAGAATATAGAGTATAGAATTAGGAAAACACAATGGAAAATAGTCAAACTTAGATCAATTTCAGTTTGCATAGAAAAAACACATAAGGACACTAGTGCTAAAATTAGGACACTAGCATGGTGTGCTACTATTCATGGTATAACTCTATTATTCAGTAGCATAGAAATAATAAATCCAAAATTGATACAATGACATTATAGTTACAACCCAAATTTGCATAATTTCAGTCATAGGTTATTAGATTTAATTAATTTATCATCACTTTTACATAAAATCACACTAGGTTTGCTCAGATTGGGGGCATCATGTGTGGCATGATCACTCCCAATTCAATTTTAGATCCTCGGACATAGATTGCTACAACTCAGTCTAGAATCCATATGCACATATATCAAAATTAGGGGTATGTGTGTGGCACATTGTTTTCACATGATCAGTTTTGCACCAACTCATCTCAGATTGAATGGCAAACTCCATGTCATTTTATACGTCATGTACTTTAGACACCATTTGGACTAGGGATCACACTAGATTGATTCCTTATTCCATCTATAGTGGTTGGCATTTCTATGTAGTCCCTGAGCTACACTCCTGAGTTCCCGAGTGGCCCCTTGGCTATTTTTAATTTTAGAGTTTCTAAATAGCCTAAGGGCCATCCTACACAGTTTAGTTATATCACATAATTTTTAGTTACATCGTGCAAACTCAGTTATAGATTCATATGCTACAAATGGGTAGGTAATGATGGATTCATACCCTGTTTTGAGTTATTAAACCACCTACATAAGAGGGTAAGATAAGCCATTAGTCTGATCCAACTTATTCACAGTGTATGATCCATTGAGCAGGGGTGGGAAATTATGGAGTCAAAAATTGGATTGATTTCTTGAGCCACCCAAACATGAGGATTAAGCAATCCATCGACTTAGTCCAAGTTATTCACCATTTTATCACTATCTACACACAAAGAATGTCACCAAGTTTTTGCATTGGTTCATGTACCTAGTGAGGCATGTTCATTCCTTTCCTCTTTCTCTTATCTTGTCACTCAATTTTATCTTTGTTTTTGATACTCCTAAAGTAAGCACCATTTCATCCATGTTTCATTTGCAATGCACGTAATGGAGTACACTTCACACACTCAGACCCAGATTCATGAGCTTTGCATCACATTTACTTATTTTTCCTTTAGCCTAGTCATTTCATTTTGTTGCATTCATATAATTAAGTGAGGGTAAATACAGTCATATAAAATGTCACTTGAGTGTAATGAGTGTCACTTAAGATAACCCATATTTACATTGAACTTAGACTCATCTTAGGGCCTCTTTAGACACTTATCCATGTTTATGCGGGCCTTTACACATACCTAGACATCTCATAATCAATCCTAGACCATCCCCTAGGGATCCAAGCCCCTAATGCCTCAAGTTTTTCCACCTAGAAACTAGCATTGTACTTTGGAAATTAGCACCCCATGCTAGTGTCCCACTTTTAGCACTATTATCCTTTGCCAAATTTCAACCCCAACGGATATCTTTTCAATTCTTAAGACGCCTTGGGTTGGCCTAGACCTATTTCAATCCCTGCACAAGCACCTGATCAAGATAAATACATGAATTTTATCCCCATATCCACTATAAGGAAATTAGATGCAAAATACACTAACAAACATAAAACAAGTTGTATACAATCAAAGTTATTGATCCCTATTCTACCCCACTTATTTATACAATCATCTACAATCGTCCCAAGCTCAGAATACCTAGATTTATAGTATCAAGCCTCATTCAAATCTCTCAATTCAACACTCATATTAGCATTCACTTGCACTTGCACCAAGAACTTATGTAGGAGAACTACATCGGGCTCGATCCTATTGAGTATTATCATTGATGTCAGAGGTGTATTTTGTGAAGGTTGATATCAAAGGTGACTAAGCCTAGTTGGAAGTGTGTGATGTGACAAGGTGAATTGAGAGAGTGTTTTCATAAGAGAGTGATGTATTGAGACAAAGAGAAAAAGATAATTTTAAGGCAACTAATGTCTTATGTTTGCATGAAGGTACAGGTCATTGATGTCAAAGTGCATAGGAAGACTAGTCATGAGCCTAGTCATGACATGAAGCGGTATGTGCATGAAAATGAATGAACACAGGCATGTGAAGGTTGTATGGCATTTTTTGAGCATGTATGTGAGGTATTAAATCATTCATGAGAGTTTTAGGGTGAGCCTATAGGGGTAGGACCTTCAAACTAAGCCTACAACTAGACCTCTCTTAGACCCCACCTAGCCTATTGAAGTATGAAGATCATATTTCAACACAAATATGCATATGTGAGCATGGAAAAAGGTGAGATGATTTGTTTTATGCATGTTCACAAAGTTTTATTTCATGGTTTGAAGTAAATTGTATGAATCAATATTTTAGGACTTCTCAAATTCAAATAATGAGCTCTCAAGACCCGAGAAGCACTTTCAGACATTCATTGGAACATGTAACCTCTACATGGGAACCTAAGATATTAAGGAGAGATTTTCAAAGGTCCTAGATAAGATCTCTAAGCATTGGTTTTGGATTTAAGGGGTAGTCCTTTATGAACAATCGTTAACACCAAAACCTGTGTTAAACCTCCCTAAAACCCTAATAAGGACCTGATGTGAAATATCTTGTTCAAATCAGCTTAGGATGGTTTCAAAATTTTATAAAAACTATTATAACATGTATTCAACTCTACCAGGTACCTCTAGGTGGTGGTGGTTAGTCAAATGAGAGAGAAAATGCATAGATAGAGGCTTATTTCTCAAGAAATTATTATAGCTCTCAAAATTTATATTGGTCAAAAAAATAAAAAGGATGGGAGAAGAAGATATAGACTCATTTTTCATGTCCATGATGATTTATGGATAGGTTATAGCCTTTAAATTTTCTAATTTGGTCATCCAAATTAACAAGTCACAGACAAACCTAATGGTGCAAATAGTGCAAAACACAGGCAAAGGTGTGAAGATGGATTTGAGGGTTTGGGCATGTTAGATTGATAAAAAAAATGAATTAAAAGTTTATTTATTAATTTTAAGTCATTTTCTTGCTTGGAATAAGTTTTGAAGGTCATTGAATATGGTGAAAAAGTTGCTCACAAAATGGCATGTCTAGTTCAGATAAGACTATGTGATATAAGCTCAAGAAATTAGTATGCAACACCGATATTTTCCATTAGAACATATGATATTTATATATGAGTATGGCATGGATATCTCATAAGACCATTTAAATTCATCAAGACTCATGACAAGTGTCTACATAGGTGTTAGAGGTCTAAGTCACCATGACTGGTCTTTGAGTTAAATTGGTAGTTTTGAGTGAGTAAGTTGTAGAGATGTTCTCGAGCCTTTAACTCTTGAGTGAAAATATTAAAATCATTTGGTGATGACCCTAAGGTTATGGATAACCTATCTACATGTTTCATTTTTTAGATTTTAGTAGCTTAATGGTGTTTAAGCTTCATTTTTTCAAGATAGACTTTTGAAGTAGACAAATCTGATAGGACAATTTGTCCTAAAAGAACTTTCATGGTATGAGCGAAGGATACAAGTCCAACAAAGCATTGATAATTTTAGTATAGGTCATTATATAACTGATTGAATTTTTTTTTATTGTTTTATAAGGCCATGTAGGCCCAACAAGATCAAGCTTTGATGCTAAGAAGATAAACCTAATGTAATTAGGTCTCCATGAGACCTAAAAGAGAAATGAGGCCTAATTGAGTTGTTGCAGACCAAAATGGGTCCAAATTTAATTTTAATCATGTTCATAATATGTTCTCAGACCTATTACATGTCAAATATAAGAGGTTGAGGGTGTGTGGCCAACCAAATGGTGTGTAACCATGAGACCTATATATATACAAGGAATTTTAGGCCTATTTGTGTGAATGCAATTGAAACAAATAAAATATTAATTGGTAGAATATAAGGAGGTCTTGAAATGATACCATAACAATAGAGTAGAGGTGTGGTGGTCAAAATTTATGAGGTGGCTAAGTCGGTGCTAATTCACTTAGGGAGTCAGTGCTTCCTTGCAAGTAGGTGCTTGTTAAAGGCTAGTCAAGTGGGCGCTTGACTTCATTGGGGTTGGTGCTCCAAATTCAGTTGGTGATCAATAAAAATTGATATTTTGTTTTATAGGACTATATTCCATTTTCATGGATCATAGTGGGTTTTCTTATCCTTGAGGGTTTCCCACTCATGTGTGTTTTCTTATGTTATGCTCATGTGAATAGTCTTTATGCATTGCTAGATCTCAATGTTGTTTTCATAATTCATGAATGATTAGATATAATTGAGATAAATTTTTTGGTACACTAATTCACCCACATCTTATTTATTATTCTTAAAATAATTGGTATTAGATCCTAGTCCTTTGAAGCAGGCCTGACAGCTTAAAGGAGATCCTAAAAGCACAAGCATGTCTAGTCATTATGTACAAGGAGGTTTCTCAACTAATAAGGCTCCTCTCTTCAATGGGACTAAATATGCATTTTTGAGCATTATAATGAAGACTTATCTAATTCACTTATTCTATGACATATGTCAATCTATTACGTATAGATTCACTCCACCTTCTACACCACCAACTAATGCAACAAGCAAGAAGGTAAGTGAGAAGAACTCTAAGGCAATGAATGCCATCCTGTGTGGTCATTTGGAGGCAAAATTTGTAAAGGTCATGCATTATGATAAATCAAAAGGGATTTGGGAAAAAATTTAGATCATATATGAAGGAGACACCAAAGTCAAGTTGGCAAAGTTATAAACCCACCGAAAGTAATTTTAAAGTCTGATAATGGAGGATGAAAACATTGCATCTTATCTATTAAGAGTAGATGAAGTGATAAATATCATCAGAGGTCTAGGAGAAAAGTTGGAAGAATCAATAGTAGTAAAAAGGTATTGATATCCCTAACGTCTAAGTTTGATTCAAAGGTGTTTGCTATGGATGAGATCAAAGATCCTAACATACTATAGATGGATGAGCTTTATGGCATATTGACAGCCTATGAAATGAGAACAAGTGATGGAAGACCTTCAAAGAAGGAAGCTACATTCAAAGTTGAGAAATAGTCATAAGGTAAAAAGGCCAAGGATGATGTTGACACAGACATTGAAGATGGTAAGATAGAAGCCATGTTTTTTAGAAAACTAAGGATCAAGTAGGTATAAGGGCAAGTTGCCATTCAAGTGCTTTAATTGTGGTAAGATTGGTCATTTTTCATCTAAATGTCCTAAAAAAGATAAGAATGAGCATGATGGAGAACATGATGAACATCATAGTGATGATAAGAAGGTCAATAAACCTGACAAGAGCAAAAGGGGTTTCAAGAAGTATGAAGGCAAGAAAGTGTTATTCAATAACAAGAGAAGTTTCTATACTAAAAAAGACAATAATTCATCTAATGTAAGTGATACAAGTACATATGATAGTGATGGTGATAGTAATGATCATGATAACAATGAAAACTTATTCATCGCTATAGAAACAAATAACAAGGGTTGTTTAAAAGGGAAAATTCTTATGGATGATGAAAAATCAGATGAAGAAGAGAATAAAGTGAACCTTGAGGCAAAATTGGTTAATGCTCTAGAGGAGTTGAAGTTCCAAAAAAGGAAGAATCATAAACTAAGATCATTGGCTAAGAGATATGAGGAACAAATCAATCTCTTTGAAGAGAGTCTAAGCAACGACACTAATAAACATGAGGATATCATTAAACAGTTGGAAACTTAGATTGAAATTTTCATTACAAGTCTATAAATCAAAGAGGAAGAATGCATCAAGTTTGGAATAGAAATGGAATCATTAAAGGTAAAAATGGATCAGGCAATAGTCAAGTTGAAGACACATCAGAAATTTAAAAAGAGTATTGAAGTTATTGGAGATATTTTAAATAATCAAAGGTCTCTACATGGTAAGACAAGTCTTGGGTTTAAATAAGATAAAAAAAAACAATGAGAGTTAGACCTTAAAGAATAAGGGATCATCAAGAAATGATGGTATTAATAAAGTCAAGACCTATGCAGAAGCTCTCAAATATGAGACTCATGTTGATCATCGACAAGTCAAGAAGAACTTGACTCCTTTAAGAGAAAACAAAGGTAGAAGTGCATCGTTCAACATCATATAGACAAGGTATGTGAATTCTTTCAATGGTTATTGTTTCTCATACAATCAATATGGACATAGTGCTGTGGACTGTAGACATCATGCTAGAATCAATTCCTCATGGAGGAAAAGGATAAATACACCTCTCTATAGTATAATCAAAATTATATGCTATAATTCTAATTAAAAAGGACATATTTCAAGGGATTTCAAGATAAGGCATGTAAGGAAGATTAGTCAAGATAAAAGGCTATATGGTCATACCATTGAGAAGTGGATTAATAAGTTAGACCCTTTAGATAAGGTGAAGGAGGAGTAAAATACTAAAGGATAAGAATCTATGCTAGCCTAGACTATCTTTCACATTCAAGATGAAGGCATGAAATGGTATATAGATAGTGTTTTCTCAAGACACATGACAAGAGACAAGAGTAAGTTCATCTCATTAAAGAAGAATGTTGCAGGAATAGTGAGATTTGAAGATAACACAACTTCTAATATAGTTGGCAAGAGTATCTTGAGTTTGGACAATGGGAAGATCAAGACAGAGAATGTGCTATATGTGGAAGGTTTGAAACATAAACTATTTATTGTAAGTCAAATGTGCAACCAAGGACACACACTAACCTTTTAGGATAGAGGGTGTGACATAAGGAGGGATATATTAAGAAGAATAATTGCCAATGCTAAGAAGATCAAGAACAATCTATATTTATTAAATGAGATCAAGAAGGAGAGATATTTTATGAACAATATGGATGAATGTTGGCCATGGCATAGAAGGTTGGGCCATCTAAACTTTGATAATCTGGTCAAAATAAGCTCTAAGAAGTTTGTGAAGAACATGCCTAAAATCACCAAAACTACAAACACACATGGTAAGGCATGTCAACATGGTAAGCAAACTAGAAGAAGGTTCAAGTCCAAGGATTACTTTACTATAAGACCTCTGGAGTTAATACACACTGATCTCTATGGGCCTAAAAGGATCTAAAGTATTCAAGGAGATAGTTACTTCATGTTACTTATAAATGACTACACAAGAATGACTTGGGTAACATTCTTGAAAGAAAAGTCAAAAGCTCTTAATAAGTTCAAGTCATTCAAGGCTATTATTTGAGAAAAATAGAAAGATCAAATGCTTGAGATCTGACAGAGGAGGAGAGTTCTGGTTCAATGAGTTTGATAACTTTTGTGATGTCCATGGGATAAGGAGATAGTTATTAGTAGCTAGGATACCTCAGTAGAATGGGATAGTGGAAAGAAATAATAGGATATGTAGACACCGAAATCGTGTCGACTCCCCTGGTCATTCCCCGTCTTATTCTTCTTCGCCTATTTAACCCTTGTCGATAACTTGTTCCACCAACCTTGACCCTGGCAGCATGTAAAAATGAGCACAGAGCTAAAGCTAGACTCTATCCCCATTATGCATCTGCCGACGACGGTCTTTACCCAGCCGATGTCGCCGACGTCGGTCACCTATCGGCCGACGTCGGCAATCCTGCCGACGTCGGTCACCTTGCCGTTATCCGTTATCAGTTATCATTCAGTTTCCCGAAACGGTTGACGAACCGTCTCCCGCCTTCATCAGCGTCCGCCAACCATTCGAAAGGCTATCCCGAACGCTATTTGAAACGCTGATCAATCGAACCCGAGCAATCATTCAATCAACCTACGAACTCTGACAACACTCTCAGCATCAACCCACTCTCGGCATCAACCAATCTGCACTCAATCTGGCACTGCACAGACAACTCCAACTATGGCTTTCATCGCGTCTTCCGGCAGGTAAGTATTTATTCTGTTTGTTTTATTTCTTCTTGGTTATTCTTTATTAGTTCTGTCATCCTGATTCTTCAAACCACAGACCCAGCATCCCTCGTTTACATCCCTGCCTCTGTCCAGACTAAAACCCCCAGACTCTGTTCAGACCCGACCTGACCTTGCCCAGACCCTGTCCCGACTCTCTCAGACCTTGCCCAGACCCTATCCCGACTCTCTCAGACCCTGTCCCGAACCTGTTCAGACTTTTCCAGAACCTGCCCCTACCGACGCCGGTCACTACCCCGACCGACGACGGCACCTCAACCGACGTCGACACCTTTCCTAACCGACGTTGGCACCACAGAGACCGACGCCGGCGACTGTGCAGAACAATGCTGCATATCAGGTACGCACTTTTATTTTCTATCATTTATTTCTGTCATTATTATCTACTTTCGTCCAATATTCTGCTTTTTTTATCAGTGGGTTGATATCCTTCTAGGAAGTCTTTGTACTTCCTGGATCGGGCGTTCGCCTGACAGCCCACCATATCTTTGACTAACGTTTTTCCGTGTTTTAGCCTTTTCTTCACAGGTGTCATTCCTCCACAGCCAAAGAGGAGAATCTTCCAACGTCTGATTTCGGTGCGCACGACTTTATCAGGTACTTCTAGCCTTGACCATTTATTTTAGTTTCTTTATTCTTCTTTTGAATGTAGAAAGCAATTTTGCATAGAAACATTCTGGCACGCCCGGTGGGACCCTAGGTCCTCCTTGGGTTCTTTCTTTCTTTCGTTCATTTAGGTGCATTAGGTTTCTTCCTTTTCACCTCCTTTCGTCTCTTTTTAAATGACATCATAAGCAGAACTAAAACGAACATTTCTTTCTTTCTTGCACTTCTAGACTAGCTAAAACTCATATTCTTCGACTCTTTCTCTCCATTCGTCTTCATACGAACAAACATTTCGACTTGGGCATTAAAACACTTTGCATTCATTTCTGTTTGCCTGCATCTTTTAGACCACACATAGTAATTAAACCGCATATTGAATTAATCTAGATCACTTGATGTTACACGACCAAACCACCTGCACAAAACAAACATAAAACTTACTTGAGACAAGGCCCGACTGGGATTTCATCCCCCATCGGATACCTTACCCGTCCCGGTGACCCTACTTGGATTTCATCACCAAGGGGGAAGCCCACTCCATTCTCTGGCGGAGGATAAACTCTAGTGGAAGTATATTTTGGCTAAGCGAAACCAGCTAACCACTGGAATCGTGAAGTGAGGGGAGCTTGCTCCTTAGCACCAGGCCTGTACGGAAGCTAACACAGATTTCTTGAGCACCATAACAAAACCCGAAACCATCCATAGACTGCTTCTTCTAGGACCCGACTCACAAAGCCAATCTTCCTCTACACACATATTCTAAGGCATAAGCCACTATAATCCTAAAAATTTACTTCTAGGGTTTTAAGATCTGCTTGTGTCT
Source organism: Torreya grandis (assembly GCA_037957365.1). NCBI lineage: Eukaryota > Viridiplantae > Streptophyta > Pinopsida > Cupressales > Taxaceae > Torreya > Torreya grandis. The sequence goes on from JARHVA010000507.1 coordinate 2,894,499, forward strand.
TCATCTTTTTGGTTCTTATCTGCTTGTTTGAGCTTGTGAGGACGTTCTTCCTTGCCTTGAATGGTTCTGACTCGTAGCCAAGCCAAGGCTCTAGTCGATCACGCGAGGCATCATCCTCTTCCATCTACCCCGCCTACAACCAACCCTACAATGGAGTTCAACTCAGAAACTGAAAGAACTCCTACCAGACCATCTCCGACCCAAACGCCTATTATCCCAGAAGGGGACCAAGACTTCGCACGATTCTTGGACCTCAATACCAAAGCCCTGCAACACTATCTCGTGAATAGCCAAACGCGAGACCCCTTTGGCAATCCAATTTATGGAATGCCGACTTCTCTCCTCGAGACTGCGGTCGTATCAACGACATCCGTAGTCCAACCCTTAGACACCCAGGCTGATGCCTCAACCAATGACCAACCTTTCACCAACCATCCAAGTGTGGCCTCTCCTTCCATCATTGGCCCCACTTTCACCGGGGTTTCGGCCCCCAATCAATCTCAGTCCACTCAACCACTTTCTACCCCCTTTCAAAACTTGGTCGTCTCTATTCCGCCCACCCTTACTCCTATCAACACTAGGGTGGCTACCCATCCGTTAGCCCATGTTACCTCTAACCAACCTCCCATGACAACATCAAACCTAGCCATGCCTTCCATCCAACCATCCTTAGTCACTTCTTCTGTCCCTACGACTAGTCATCCGTACGTTGCGCCCTTATTGGTACAACCGACTACGTCGTATACCTCTTCCAGCCTCTTTCAAGCGCCTTACAATCTAGGAGGTGCTCCACCCGCCAATCCGTCAGTAGATATTATCAAGATGCTGATGGATAAAATGTCCAACCTAGAGACCTCCATTACTGGCTCACGCAACACTCTCTCGTACGAACAAATCTGTAACGAGCCCATCCATCCTTCCGTCCCCATCAGACCATATCCCAACCAGTGGGAACTTCCTAAGTTTTCTCATTTCCAGAGCAAGGAAGACCCACAACAACATTTACGGGCATTCAGACACGCCTGTTACCTTATCGCCCACGATGATGCATTGCTCTTACGCACGTTTCCCATGTCTCTCTCGGGTGCTGCACTTGACTGGTACAGCTCTCTTCCCAGCCATTCCATCCTCACGTTCACTCAGTTGGCCCAGCTCTTCCTCGATCATTTCTCCATCAATATCACCAAGACGGTCTCTATCACAGACCTCTATTCTATTCGCCAGTTCGAGGATGAATCTATTGCTGATTTCGTCGCTCAGTGGAGGAGTCTTATCAATCAACTTTCATTTTCCTTACCTCAGCCTGAGCTTATTGAACTTTTCTCTCAAGCCTGCGCTAAACATATTTCTTCTACCTTGAGGGTTCAAACCTTCCGCACTTTTGACGAAGCCTTCATGATGGCTCGTAAACTTGAGTTACGTGTCGTTGAGGAGAATAAAGTCAAGTTGCGGAGTAAGAATCCCAACTCCAAAACCAATGACCCTTCTTCTAAGCCCTCCTCGTCCAATCCTAAATCTAAAGCTTCAGCAAATGCTGTGGTTGTTAGACCTTCCTCTTCTTCACCTTCAACTAATCAACCTGAACCATCCACGTCCATGAGCGCCACTCGCCAATTTCAGCAGAGATACATACAGCGATAGTTTACTCCACTTGGAGAATCATACGCGTCTGTGCTGGAAAAACTCGTCAAACAAGGGGCCCTCAATCTCCCTCAGATCCGACCTCCACCACAATTTGATCCCTCACGCGCCATCCCTGCGTGGTATAGGGAGAATGACTTCTGCCACTACCACCGTGTTAAAGGTCATGACACAGGCAACTGTAAAACCCTTAAAAACATAGTCCAAGACATGTTGGAAAAGGGTGACCTCATCCTCGACAATCCTAACGCCCCTCCTAATCAGGGTATCGATATCTTCAAACAACCATTCCCTAATCATCCACCAACCCAAAACAACGTCCAGACCTTGACTGACAATACCCATGAACATAATATTCGAACAGTTAATACGGTCTCGCCCCTCATTTCTAACCAACCCCAAGGGTGGGTTCATCCATCAGTCCATCACATGTGGACGAACCTCTTTCTCCGGCTAGTTCTCCCTCAACTTCTCTCATTTTGGAGGACGCCTCGACCTTACCAGCACCGCCGGTTTCACCATCTTCCTTCTTGCTGCCCATGGAGGACCCAACCTTTCCTACTCCTCGACCACAAGTGGAGGGCACTATCATCCCTGCCCTTTACCCGCTTGAGGAGCTTCATTCACCAGTTTCTTCTCCACCCAGAGAAGAACCTATCTCTCCTTCATCTCCAACCAAACATGAACCTGTCACAACTTCACCATGCCTTGGGCCCGAGACTACTACACCCGTCTCACCTTCAGTCCCACAACCATCGGCATCTTCTCAAGATCCTAAACCTCATCCCGCATCTTCTCAGCCATTTTCCCGACTAGTGGAGAAACTCAAATTTCTCCCTTCTAGGAAAGTGGAACATCAGGGATTGTGGGACCGTCTCACAGCTCTTCAACAAGCCCGGGCCCTCTCATCTCATGCTGCTAATCCTCCCATGGCAGAACCTCCTAAGACTATCAACAAAGATCAGATCTCCACTTCCAAACCGTCTACATCTTCATCAACTTCATCAAAACCAAAACCCTCATCTACTCCGCCTAAGCCTATCAAATCACTTGGCGTTTGCCCCGTCTCCAACCTCACTCATCCACAAGTGAAGGTGGACTTAACCCAAACTTCAACTAATAGTAGTCTTCAACCTAAATCACAAAAGACTGCCAAACCACATAGGCGAACGCCTCCTCTTCCGTCACCATTGCCCTCCATTTTGGGCCCGCATCCTTCAACCTTAACCAGAGTCCTTCCCGCTTCAACCTCTAACCAAAACCGGTTGCCTCCTTTGCTTCCTTTACCTACCGCTAGCCTACCCTCTCCCAAAAGGGCGATACCTCTCACGAAGAGTGTACCGTCTCCGCCTGTCATCGCACCATCAACCCAGAAGGTGGTGCGAAAACCCCCTCCCATTTTGCCCAAGAAAAAGTCACCGACATCGCATACATCGATGAGCATGGACCCTTTAGTGGGCTCATACTCTTTGATCTTGCAACGACTTTTGCAAACTTCTAGCATAACTCTTCCACCCATCAAGCCCTTTCAACCTCTCGGGTCTAAACCTTCCTGGTTCGACGACACGAAGATTTGTTTATATCATCATACACCAGGACATGACACCGAGACTTGCTGTGCTCTCAAGGCTGTCATTCGCCGTTATCTGGAGAAAGACATTCTTCTCTTTGAGGACACTTTCGACCGCCCCCTGACTCCTTCTCACAACCCTTCAACCTCTTCAAACCCATCCACATCTCATCAACCGGTTACAAACCCTTCATCATCTTCACCTCCCATCTTTGAAATCAATGCCATTCACATCACCACTAGGTCACAAAAGGATAAGGCGAAAGAAAAAGCCGCCATTCCTTGGACCTCCCCTTTTGTCAATCCACCACAACCGCCTAAGCCTAAGATTTCTATCCTTGGCGCGCCTCAACCCTCTTCTTCTTCCGGACCAATCCATGACTCCATGTTGAAACAGCTTCACCAGACGCCTGTGAAGATGTCCCTCTACGATCTCATCCAAACCTCACCCCAACATCGTCAGGCCCTCATCCAAGCCCTGCAGGCAGCGGAGGTCCAACCTGAGGACCCCCAACCACTTGCTGCCCTTGTCCACTCCTTAGCCCCTGTTGCCTCCATAACATTCAGCGATTCTGAGATTCCCACATCCAACACGGAAGATCAGGATGCCGCCCTCTTCATCACTGCCTACATCGATCGGACACGCATTAAACGCGTTATGATCGATGGGGGCGCTAGCATCAACATCATCTCCACTCATGCCTTTGATCAGTTGGCTCTTCCCAAGAATTGCGTCTCCAAAACTGACGCGATCTTGCGCTCTTTTAATGACACTACTGCCACGACCATTGGCACAGTCATCCTTCATATTCGCGTTGGTCCACGCATAGTCCCGAAGCTCTTCTACATCATCGAAGGAGAGTTCCAATACAACATCTTGCTGGGCCGACCCTGGATCCGCGCCATGGCCTGTGTCCCCTCCACCCTACACCGTTGTGTAAAGTTTGAGCATGACGGACAAGTCCACACCATTCCCGCTGACCCTTCGCCTTTCAAAACATGCAATACCACCTATCGTCCAAACGATGTCCTCATTCTTATCAAGCCATCAACCCCGGCACCGCCTCCATCTGCGAAATCTTCGACCAGTTCGCAACAGGCGGTCACCCTTACACCTCCCCTTCAAGCGATAACCACAGACCCCATGGAAGACGTCTTCCAAAGACTTTCATTGGGAGAGTATCGCTTGCTGGCTTTAGACATGTTCCAAACTCCGCAAGAGTATGGACGCCTTCATCACAGCCCCAGCTACGACCATCGAATCGAGATGATCATACCTTATGGTCCCCCTCACCTCCGCACCAACCTCGTCTATGGAGGGCTTAATCAAGCTCCTACTGACGGTAATCCTCTTTCTTCACCCCAACCTTTCACATCAGATTTTTCATTTCTTGGCAACCCCGCCTTTGCACATACTTACCTTTACAGGTGTGCATGGAAGGGTTTTGGTTTCGGATGCTATGAGCAAGGCTCCCATCAGCCTATCCAACCGCTCAATGATGACGACGCCAAGAAACGGTATGGTCTGGGATATCACGACCCCACTCAAGACCCTGTAGACCTTTATCATGAACCAATCCTTGACCAATCTCCTCCACACTCGCCTATTTCGCCACCTTCACCTATGGAGTCAGTGGTTTCCATTCCTCCTAGTTTTTTTTTCCATAAACACCATCCGCCTGGACCCCTTGACTTATCAGCTCAATGGGGTATCCAAGTCTCTCCCTCTCATTTTTCCCACCATGATCGAAGATGAGTCGGCAACCATTCACACTGTTCACTGCGTTGACGATGACGCCATTCTTTCCTACATGGGCGCTGATGATTCTTTCATCCAGCGCTCCCTCCCTTCTGAGACCCAGGTTATGTTAAATGAATCCACCATTGACATCAACCTTCCTTCCTCTGATGTTCCTCATGTCTTAAAGATCGGCCAATCTTTAGACGCTCAGGAGCAGCTTGACTATACCCAGTTCCTCTCCGACCATAGCAAGGCCTTTGCCTGGACTTACAGTGATATGCCTGGCATCGACCCCACCATCGTTACCCATAACATTGTCACCAAACCAGAGGCTAAGCCTGTCAGGCAAAAGCTTCGAAAGATGCATCCTCGCGTTGCCCTCCTTGTCAAAGAGGAGCTTCAGTGTCTCCTTTCTGTCTCCTTCATCCAGCCCATCGATTATCCACAGTGGGTCTCTAACATCGTCCCAGTCACCAAGGCAACTGGGGGAATTCGGATCTGCACAGACTATCGTGACCTTAATCTAGCCTGTCCTAAAGACGACTTTCCTCTTCCTAACATCGACCAGCTTGTTGATCTTACGGCCGACCATGAGATGCTATCTCTTATGGACGGGTTTTCAGGATACAATCAAATCCTGATTGCTCCGGAAGATCAGCACAAGACTACTTTCATCACCCCATGGGGGACTTTTTGCTATCGAGTCATACCTTTCGGCTTGAAGAACGCAGGCGCCACTTATCAGCGTGCCATGACCTACATTTTCCACGATCTCCTCCACAAAATCATGGAGGACTATGTGGATGACCTTCTCGACAAGTCCAAATTTCGCCGTGACCATCTGACCATTCTCAACATCATCTTTTCTCGTCTTCTTCAGTACAATGTCCGTCTTAACCCCAAGAAATGTGTCTTTGGGGTCCTCTCTGGCAAGCTTCTCAGCTTCATCGTTTCCTTCCGTGGCATCGAGATAGATCCCGCCAAGATTCGCGCTATCCTCGAAATGCCTCCCCCGACCAATCTCAAGCAGCTTCGCAGTTTGCAAGGCAAGCTCCAGTCCATTCGTCGCTTCATCTCGCAGCTTTCTGACCGCTGCCAACCTTTTCATCATCTCCTTAAGAAGGACGTCATTTTTACATGGGATAAGGACTGTCAAGAGGCTTTTGAAGCCTTAAAACGCTATCTGGTCTCTCCACCAGTTCTCATTCCACCTAAAGACGACCAACCCTTCTACCTTTATATCTCAGCCACTCACCATTCGTTAGGTGCCATGATCGCGCACCGAGACGAGCATCACCGTGAGCAAGCCGTTTATTATATCAGCCGAACACTGGTCGACTATGAAAATCAGTATACCCATATCGAGAAACTCTGTTTGGCGTTAGTCTTTGCTGCTACTAAGCTTCGCCACTATCTTCTCAGTCACAAAACCTTTGTCATCACCCACACCGACCCTCTCAAGTATATGCACTCCAAGCCATATCAAAATCAACGTATGGCTCGGTGGCTCATGCTGCTTGCTGAGTTCGATCTCGAATTCATCCAGCAGAAATCTATCAAGGGGCAAACCATCGCTGATCAACTAGCAGATGCCCCTCTTCCTGACACTCAACCTTCGCAGTGTGAGTTCCCAGACGAGTCTATCGCTGCGCTTTCCTCTGACGACACCACCTATCAAATGACTATGTTCTTTGACGGATCCAAATGTCAATTAGGTGGAGGTGCTGGGGTCATTCTCATCCCACTCGAAGGGGAGCCCATGCCTTTGTCTTTTAAACTCGACTTTGATTGTACCAATAATATGGCCGAATATGAGGCCTTAATTTTGGGACTTCAGACTGCCCTCTCTCTCAGCATCAAGTCCATCAACATCTTCGGCGACTCGCAGCTCGTCGTCAATCAGGTCAACGGTTCATACCTCTGTAAAAATGAAATTTTGCAAAGGTACAAAAACCGTGCTGACATTCTCCTTGCATCTTTCGATCATTTCTTCCTGCAGACTGTTCCTCGATCCACGAACAAGTTTGCTGACACCATGGCTTCTCTCGCTTCCCATATCCCATCTTCCTCATCTGCATCCAGACTTTTTGTCACGGTGCGTCGTGTGTCGTTGCCTTCATATATCTCTCCTCGCATTCATCATGTCAACACTATAGACCCAAGCCCACAAGATGCTTGGTATAAGCAACTTGTGGACTTCTTATCTCTCTCTATCATTCCTCCCAACCTCTCTAGTAATACACGACGAGCTTTTATCAAGTGTACTGCTCGCTATACCATGCTAGGGGGTCTTCTCTATAAGCGAGGCTTCGACGGCCTCCTTCTTCGCTGTCTCACCTCTACTGAAGCATCTCAAGCCATTCAACAAGTCCACGACGGGATTTGTGGCAGACATTTCAGTGGAAATTCGGTTGCCAAGCGCATCCTTCGTCTGGGCTATTATTGGCCTACCCTTCATCAAGACTGTAGCGATTATGTTCGGCGTTGCATCAAGTGTCAGCAGCACTCTAACTTGCTTCATCTCCCTAGTCACGCCTTACAAATTGCTCAGGATTTTTGGCCTTTTTCTCAGTGGGGTTTAGATCTCATCAGTGAGATTAACCCTCATTCGTCTCTTCGTCATCAATCCATCATCACAGCCACTGAATATTTCACCAAGTGGGTGGAAGCCATTCCTCTCGTCTCCACAAAAGCCGACAAGATCATCGACTTCATCAACACCCACATCATCTGTCGTTTCGGTGTCCCTCATAAAATTATCACTGATAACGGCAAGTCCTTCAAAAACAAAACTGTCCAAAAGCTATGCGACTCCTTTGGTATCAAACTCAGTTTCTCTTCGCCTTACTACCCACAAGCAAATGGGCAGGCTGAGGCTTCCAACAAAATTCTCACCAAAATTCTCATGAAAGTGGTCAGTGACACAGGCAGGGATTGGCACATTCACATTCCCTTCGCTTTGTGGGCTTACCGCACTAGCATCCGAACCTCTACGGGTGCTACCCCTTTTTCTCTCGTGTACGGAACAGAGGCTGTTTTACCTCTTGAAGTACAGATCTCGTCTCTCCGCATTTCTCTACATGATATCCTTTCCAACGATGACTTTCGTCAAGATCGCTTAGCTCAACTTGAGTTACTTGACGAACGCCGTCTTGCTGCCCTTAATCATCTCCATGTCTATCAACATCGCATCAAGCGCACCTATGACAAAAATCTGCGAGAACGAGATTTCAACATCGGAGACCTCGTCCTCAAAGAGAATCAACACGTGACCAATATGGAGCGAAGTAAACGAGGCAAGTTTGCTCCTAATTGGCTCGGATCTTTTATTATCACGCACAAGTATGGATCAGGGACTTACCGTCTGTCTTCTCTTGATGGACGCCCAGAACCTGAGCCTCTTAATACGTTGCATCTGCGACCGTTCTAATGCTAGTCGAGTATTCGTCCACTTGACACTTAACTTGAGCTCATCCCCTGAGCAATCCCCGTCCTCTTCGTCCTACTTCCTTTCAACCCTATTCCTCTTAACAATTCCTATAACCCTTTTATGATGTATGGATGCTTTGTCCTAATAAAAAGGAGTCTTTGAACTTCTATAATCTTGTCCATGACTCACACTTCTATACAAACAAATCAAGATGTCAAAACATATCCATGGCCACTATATCAATATCAAAATCAAAAAAACAGACTGTTCCCTCGAAGGACAGCTGTACTATCATTGCTGTAATAAATAGACTGTTCCCTCGAAGGACAGCTATTCAAAAGCCTTTATATTAAACAAAAATCTAGACCACTCCCTCGAAGGATGGCTATGACTAATCTGGCAATAAACAGCATTATTTTAGAAGCTTCCCGCATTGATCAGCTTCACAAACTGACCACCAAGCAAATGACATCTCTATGCAGGCTTCCCGCATTGATCAGTCTGCGCCAAAAAAAAAAAAAAAAAAAAGAGTCATGGACTTGACTTATAGTTGTCTCAGGGTCTCCTATAAAAAGGGGCATAGTTATCTCTGCTCTTAAAACGGGTTACCCTCTTTCCTCCTCCTATTACCTGCTCAAGGGACTTCGAGCTCACTTTAATGTCTAAGTGATTCGATTACCGCTCTAACATAACTATGGTCAACGACGTCACGCATGAATGGGGCTCTTGGTTCTCATAACCCCTATCTATGCTATCTTTTTGGTCCTTGTCAATGAAAGAGCAATATGCTTTTCACTTCTTCTGCACTTTGGTCACATTCACCCTCATCACTTGTCAATCAACTTAGCTCAACTCTCTTTTCAGACCATCAACATGACCTAGCTTATTCACCCTAGTTTCTATGGACACCAATACACATGGAAACTATCGACCCACCGCAATTTATGTTCAGCATAAACCAATACTTGTTGAAGCATAAATAGACCTCAATTCATTTTTAGCATACATCCATCACGAATATGGAATATTGCTAGGGATGAAAAACCCCTCAACCAATGTTGCAGAATACACCATTTGGAAAAGGCTGCAACATTTTTTTTCCTCACCATCCCTTTGACCCTTCCTCCCTTCTAGGGAGAACTACATCGGCCTGAGGCCCTATCACCAGGGCTATGTAGGCAGCACTCAGTTGACATGGGGTCTTCTGGGGTTAGCTTGGCCGCATCCTTTCGTCCTTTCATCCATCCATCAACCACCAACCATTGGAGATCATGCCTATCTCCTCTGACCTCGACCACTTCCAAGACATTGTTGCCTTGGTTGTTTTTGCATGTATGCTACCTCATGACTGGTTAGCAGACTTGTGCGCAGACCTTTTTGGACCCTCACAAGTATAGGATCGCAAGCCGGTTGATCCACACTACTTGTGACTTTTTCGTGTTTCTAGGAGCACTTCCTGAGCCCGGAATACCTGGAACGCGACGATCCATTTGGAGCTTCAGCTTAGATTGAGTGACCCGATCAGCAGACGACTAAATGTTGGGGCCCGGTTACTTTAATTTTGGCACTCCTCGACCCTTGACCTGTGACACTTTGGCCTGACCATCTCGTGCAGTGGTATGCACGCAATCACGACCTTTGCAGCGTTCACCCTCACCCCTTTTTCATCCACTCCTTGTCAAATCAGCACCCGATTCCCGGTTCCCTTCCCTTGCCTCCTGCTTTGAGGGGGAATACCTTATCCTTACTCGGGGCATTTCGCTTCCTATTTTTGTCTTGCAGTTCATTCGAACAACCAACAAGACGAAATCAACCTTATCCCTCACCTGGGGCAATCACTCCTATTTTTGTCTTGCAGTTCGTCCAGAACAACCAACAAAACAAAAAGGGGCAAATGTAGACACCGAAATCGTGTCGACTCCCCTGGTCATTCCCCGTCTTATTCTTCTTCGCCTATTTAACCCTTGTCGATAACTTGTTCCACCAACCTTGACCCTGGCAGCATGTAAAAATGAGCACAGAGCTAAAGCTAGACTCTATCCCCATTATGCATCTGCCGACGACGGTCTTTACCCGGCCGATGTCGCCAACGTCGGTCACCTATCGGCCGACGTCGGCAATCCTACCGACGTCGGTCACCTTACCATTATCCGTTATCAGTTATCATTTGGTTTCCCGAAACGGTTGACGAACCGTCTCTGGAACTGTCCCCCGCCTTCATCAGCGTCTGCCAACCATTCGAAAGGCTATCCCGAACGCTATTCGAAACGCTGATCAATCGAACCCGAGCAATCATTCAATCAACCTACGAACTCCGACAACACTCTCAGCATCAACCCACTCTCGACATCAACCAATCTGCACTCAATCCGGCACTGCACAGACAACTCCAACTATGGCTTTCATCGCGTCTTCTGGCAGGTAAGTATTTATTCTGTTTGTTTTATTTCTTCTTGGTTATTCTTTATCAGTTCTGTCATCCCGATTCTTCAAACCACAGACCCAGCATCCCTCGTTTACATCCCTGCCTCTGTCCAGACTAAAACCCCCAGACTCTGTTCAGACTCGACCTGACCTTGCCCAGACCCTGTCCCGACTCTCTCAGACCTTGCCCAGACCCTGTCCCGACTCTCTCAGACCCTATCCCGAACCTGTTCAGACTTTTCCAGAACCTGCCCCTACCGACGCCGGTCACTACCCCGACCGACGACGGCACCTCAACCGACGTCGACACCTTTCCTAACCGACGCCGACACCACAGAGACCGACGCTGACGACTGTGCAGAACAGTGCTGCATATCAGGTACGCACTTTTATTTTCTGTCATTTATTTTTGTCATTATTATCTACTTTCGTCCAATATTCTGCTTTTTTTTATCAGTGGGTTGATATCCTTCTAGGAAGTCTTCGTACTTCCGGGATCGGGCGTTCGCCTGACAGCCCACCATATCTTTGACTAACGTTTTTCCGTGTTTTAGCCTTTTCTTTGCAGGTGTCATTCCTCCACAGCCAAAGAGGAGAATCTTCCAACGTCTGATTTCGGTGCGCACGACTTTATCAGGTACTTCTAGCCTTGACCATTTCTTTTAGTTTCTTTATTCTTCTTTTGAATGTAGAAAGCAATTTTGCATAGAAACAGGATACTTCAAGAGATAGCAAAAACTATGATAAATGAGTCAAGGTTAACTGATGGATACTAGAGAGAGGTAGTGAGCATTGTAGTCTACATTTTGTATAGAGGACAAATAAGGACTAATGACATTAAGACTCCTTATGAACTATGGAAAGGCAAAACTACTAATGTGGAACACTTTAGAGGGTTTGGAAGCAAATGTTTCATAAAAAGAGATGAGCAAGACTTAGTTAAGTTTGAATATAGTTCTGACAAAGGTATTGTTAGCCAAATTTCATACCTTGTTTTATAACTTCCTTTAGCTAAGTTCAACATTCACTTTTTTGTTTTAGCTCAATTGTAAAAGACCAATTATTTTCATTTCTTTTCTTTGGAGCTTTTGTTTATCCTTTTCAAGTGTATTTTTGGTCTTTTTCCCAAAGTTTGAATTCTTTCAGGTTTTTCATCTCGAAAAAAAAGTCTAAAAGAATTATCTCCTTGTCTTCCCTGAAGGAATTCTTTTGGCCTTTTTGTCTCGGAAAAAAAGTCTGAAAGAATTCTTCCTTTGTCTTTTCTCAAAGTTTGTCCATCACAACTTTTCTGAAAGAATTGTTTTAAACTTTTTGTTTGAACCAATCTTTCCTAAAAGTGCCCTTCAAAACTTTTTTGAAGGGTCTCTCTCTCAAAAGTACCCTTTGTAACTTTTTTGAAGGCCCACCTTCTCTCCAAAGTGCCCTTTGGAACTTTTTCGAAGGGCCACTTTCTCTCCAAAGTGCCCTTTAGAACTTTTTTAAAGGGACACTTTCTCTCCAAAGTGCCCTTTGGAACTTTTTTGAAGGACCACTTTCCCTCCAAAGTGTCCTTCAGAACTTTTTCAAAGGGACACTTTCTAAGCCCAAAGGGATCATTCCAAAAGGAAGTGACCTTTGCAAGAATTTTGAAGGAATTGTTGTAGACATTTTGTCTACAACAATGCTCCAGACAAGCCATACTCCAAAGTCTTGAAAATACATGGACCATTCAAAGGGGAGAACGTGCCTATGAGAAATCTTTTGGGGAAAATGTCCCATGAAAATGCCCATGGAAATTCTTTCAGGGAAAGTATCTGCATAAATTTTTCAAGAAGGGTACCCGAAGGAAATGTCCAAGTGGAATGATGGTTGAATGAACATCAACTTCAACATGGTGAGCTAAATGTTGGTGTTCAAACAAAATGATTCACAAGCATATCCAAGGGCTCATGTCCTTCATCCGTCAAAACAATGAGAGAGCCCATATCACCATTAATCAACCAGGATCTGTGTCATTTTGTGACAACCAACCAAGGAAGAGAAGAGGTTAACATAATGAAAATGACAAATCACGATGCCCAATGGAAGCTTGTTAGCATGAAGACAAATCTACAATAGGTGGATAGCCACATTCTTTCTTTGTCTTTTCTTGAAGTTTGTCCTTCATGTCTAAGTAAAGTTCTTGATCTAACAGGTCATCTAGAGTGTGTTTAAGTGTATGGAACTAGTGTAAGAATTTTAACTATTCTTGAATGTGAAATGTTCCTTTCAATTCATTCTCCTTCTATTTTTTCAAGCATCTCACCTCTTTATTGAAATATTCATGTTAGAATCTCTAGAACTTAGAAAAAGGTCTTTACATTTTGTTGTATTGTGCACTAAGATATGACATTCATGTGGAAGAAAAAACTTGGTGCATAACCATTCTTAAAATAGGTTTGCCTCATGTAATTTCTAACCCTTTTCTTTTCAATCAAGCTGGCGTAGACAAAGATTGTTTTGCAAAGACAAATTCAAGGAGTTAGCCCTTTTAATCTAGAGGTCCATTTCCATTATAGGTATACCCACATACCTGGAAGTGTTTTAACATTGCCCAAATCTAAAAGAGGACTGAACACCCCCTTCTAGGGTGAAATATTTGGAGACAATAATTCTGGCATGCCCGGTGGGACCCCAGTTATTTACATGTCAAGGTGAATGTTGGTCTTGACAAATCTAAGTTTGTACTCTTAATATAGCATTTAGTGACTCCAAAAGGTGAGAATCTCTGGTTGTAGATCAAGTTTCCCACATTATAATTCATGGTCCTCACTACGTCATTTAAGACTTCCGATCAAGCCCCTCTAATTGAAGCTCTTCTTGAAGAACAACATCCTAAACCATTCCCAGCGCTTAAAGATCCTTGGCAAGGAGGTTTTGGAGAAGAAGAAGTTGAGGAGGTTGGAGAAATAAGATATTAAGAGGAAAGAAAAGAAATGGATAGAAAATAGCCTTTACCAACCTTTAACACACAAAATCCAATTGACCTTCATGCATACAACCCTATTCCTCCCAATGCTACCAAGAGTCTCCCTGATTTGAATGGAAAGGGTCCTATTACCCCATCTAAGCATATTAGGGACATTTTGAATTTCTATAACTTCCATAATGTCACCAAAGCCAACATAGCCATTAGATTGCTTATTATGTCTCTAAAAGGCAAATCACTTGATTGGTATAGGGATTTGGAAGGTGAATGCATTACAAGTTGGGATGGCTTTAGGGAATTGTTGGTAACTAGATTTGAGAATAAGAGTGACCACACTTCGTTGATCCATCAGTTGAACATGATAAAGAGAGGTCCTAACAAATCTATGGGGGATTTCAATAAAAGATTTCAAAGGACATGGCATAGGTTGCCACCTATCATGAGACCTCCTCCAAGCTTTGTGTTCCCCACCTATCTCAAAGGTATTGGTACTAATGTAGTAGTGATGTTACAATCTATGGGAGGATTCACTCTGCCTAATGCATATGAAATAGATATTGAAGATAAAAATAGCTTGATACAAGTTACAATACTCCCTCCAAGAGTTTCCATGCTGTTGATGTCTCATGGTTCAGTTGAAGCTCCAAACATAACTCAAGTTCCTAACACTAATGTCAAGCCAAGAGCCTTCCCCAAGAAAGTGGATAGTGTTGTGGATAAAGATAAAAAAATCCAAATCATTACAAGTTTAGCTCAAGCAAGCTTAGTTTCAGACAAGTGCTCTAGCTAACCATCGATACTATCCTTAATAAGGATATAGAACTCCACCCCAATACAATTACCAAGGAAGAGGACAGGTCAGCAAGGTTTCAATAGGTAGCCCAATGCCTATAGTCCTAATCTGACTCCTTCCATGAAGGTTATTATTCCAGTACATGCTAATATGGTTCAAGGAGAGAATCATTTACACTAATGGGGACAACCTCAAGGTCAGTTTATGCATGATGGTAGAGAAAATATCCAAGCTTTTGTGGCACAAGAGGAAACTACTCCTTATGTAACTTCAGAAGAAGCAAACATTATGCAAAGGGATAGCCATGGAGAAGACAACAGCCAAAGTGTAGGCATGATGAACTTCCAAGCAAAGGATGATTATGTGTTAAATCAAAGCATGTTAGTTGCAGCCAACACAAGAGCTAAGAAAAGAGCATTGGGAGAAGGTCAAGAAGCATGAGTAACTCCAAGAGATGCCTCTCCAAGGCCACAAGGTGTGACTCCTAATGCAATTCCTACTACAAGTCATGCTCCTCAAAAAAATCAGAATGCAAGTAGGATTGTCAAGCCTACAACACAGTAGGATGAGACTCCTTCTCTACCTTTAAAGGTCTAATAAAAGGTGAATACTTCCCCTCTAAACATTGTTGACTCTTTGAAGAATGCCAAGACAAGCATATCTCTTTGGGAGGTCTTGCACATGCCTAATCAAAAGGAGCTCTTGCAAGAATAGCTCGCAAGCATCCATACAGCCCCCCAAAATTCAAATCACAATGGTATAGCCCTTAATAATTATCCAAGCCATGTCTTAGAGCCTTACACCAAGTCTAAAAATCCTCCACCCTTCTATCTCACCCTCATTATGGGAGACAAGCTAGTCCATAATTACATTGTGGATAGTGGAACTAGTACCACTATTATGCCTAAAGTGGTGCCTGATAAGCTGAGATTAAAATATGATCCACATAAAAAGGGTGTATTTCAGCTTGATGGGACTCCAGCTAAGATAGTGGGATTGGTCAAACATTTGAAGGTCTTTTTACATGATTGCCCAAGTTTCCCAAATTTTCAAGATGTTGTGGTGGTAGACCTTCTAGCTCATTTTGCTATCTGTTTGTCAAGGGACTTCATGGCTAAGATAGGAGGGTACCTTTCTACTGATTGGTCTTTCTTAGATTTTAAAACAAGATATAGAACCAAGGTGACTATAAGGACTCAGCCCTTAGCAATGTTTCATATTGAGTCATACATGGAGACAGACTCAAATTAGAATTATCTAATTAGCAAAGAACAAGAAAGTGTTATGGATGGTGAAGCATCCTCCCACCTTGAAGGTATTTCTGATCTCTTCCTTGATAAATACAACACTGAAACACATGGACTTGATCCATATACTTTCATTGAAGAGACTGAATTAGGAGTTTATTATATGCATGAAGGGGATGTTATAATCCCTTCATTCATTAATGAAGATCATGAGCTTGAAGGAATTTGAGAAATGTTTTTTTATGGCTCAAAAAGCAAAGTAGGTGTAGGATTTGGTGTTATGTTAGTTTTTCCATCAAATAATTTTTATTACTCCTCATATAGATTCCACTTTAGCAGCACTTACAATGTGGCAGAATATGAAGGCCTAGTCCATGGTCTCCAATGGGCAAAAAAGAAAGGAATCAAGAGTTTAAAGGTTTATGGAGATAGTGAACTCGTCATCCACCAAGTAAGAAATCAGGCTACATCCAAGAATCCCTTGCTTAAATCCTACAAGCATAGGGTATGGGACCTACTTGGAAGACTCTGATGCCTTCAACATATAACCCATACCAAGGGATTCCAATAAACATGTTGATAGATTGGCTACCCTAGGGGCACAGTTTGATACAGATGTTGATGTGGGACAAGAGAAATATCAATCTCATATCAAGATCATTATGAGACCCTCTATTCTAGATAATGAAGTGTCATGGTAGGTGTTTGAAAGTGATGAACACATTGCACACTTCTTGCAAAATGGGTAGGTTTCTCCTCAATAAACCAAAGGAGACTACATGATTAATACAAAGAACAAATCATTCAGCTAAAGACAAACAAGATACCTAAGGGGATGATTACCTTAGAGAGTGTTTTCAATGAGGATGACTAGAAGAAGAAAGAAAGAGTGAGCATGTAAACAAAGGAAGATAACTATGAAAGAGTCCTAATTTTCAACGATAAACTTTTAAAAATTGGCAAGGTATGTTCTCAGCTTGAGAGGCAGGCTTTTACTAAATTGTGCAAAGAGTTTCATGACATCTTTTCTTGGGAGTATAAAGACTTGAAAGGGTTTGATCTAAGTCTAGCTCATCATACCATTAAGTTAGAACTTGGAGCTAAATTAATCAGGGAAAAGCAAAGGCCTATCAATCCCAAGATAAAAGAGCTCATGAAGAAAGAACTAACCAAGCTGATTGAGTCTAGGATTATCTTTCCTATCAAACACTCAACTTGGGTGGCTAATATTGTACTTGTTCAAAATAAGAATGGAAAGATTAGAATTTGTGTGGATTTTTGAGATCTTAACAAAGTGTCTCTCAGAGATCATTATCCACTACCCTCCATGGAGCAAATTCTGTAGGTTATTTCAGGTTCCCAACGCTTTTCTCTTCTTGATGGTTATTCAAGCTACCACCAAATATTGGTAAATGAGGAGGATCAGTTCAAGACAACCTTCACTACAAAGTGGGGAACCTTTGACTATAAGAATATGCCTTTTGGTTTGTCCAATGCTAGATCCACTTTTCAAAGAGCAATAGATATGGAATTTAAAGGTTTGATCAATAAGTTCCTAATTGCATACCTAAATGATGTAACTGTCATTTCAAAAGATGTTGTTGATCATATGAAACATCTGGTAGGTCTTTGAGAAATGCATGGAGTAGGGGATATCCCTTAATCCAAAAAAGTGCATCTTTGTTATTCAAGAAGGTAAACTTTTGGGGCATATTGTTTCAGAAGAAGGCTCGTCTATCGACCTCAAAAGGATTGAGGCTATCCTAGGCTTGTCCTTGCCTCAATGCAAGAAGGGGCTACAAAGCTTCTTGGGGAAAATAAACTTTGTCAAAAGGTTTATTCTAGACTTTACAACCGTGTTAAAGCCTATCACAACCATGTAAAAAGAACCAAGTTTTTACTTGGACAAAGGAGGGAAAGAGCAGTTTTGAGACAATCAAGTAAGCAATTGAAAAAATTCCTACTCTCTTGAACCCAAACTTTTCCAAGGATTTCATACTCTATACCTTTGTTAACCTTGATATAATCTCATCTATACTAATGCAAAAGAATTATGAAGAGGTAGAGCAACCATTTGCTTTCTTAAGCCAAGGATTGGAGGATTATGAGGTCAGATATACATTTGTTGAGAAATAGGGTTTGACAGTGCTAAAGGGATTGGAAAAATTTAGGCACATGGTCTCAAACAATAATATACATGTCATGGTTTCTCATCCCAGCACCAAAGAGTTCCTCCTAAGCAAGGACCTCAATGAAAAGAGAGTTGGCTAGATCACAAAGGTGTTAGAATATGATGTGGACATCAAGGTGACAAACTTGATGAGAAGACAAGGATTATGCAGGGATTTAGCTTTAGATCTATAAGAGTCAAAAGAAGAGGTCTTGATCAACCAAGTTCATCCCCAATCAGTTGATCACATACTAGTTCGGAGTTAGACACAAGACATCATCAATTTTATTTAAAATGGTGAGTGTGGTTTGAGCAAGTCTCAAAGGAGATACTTTAGATTGTAGACCATTCCCTATTGTCTTGTTGAAAGTGTTCTTTTTAGAAATGACACAAATGGTGTGCTATTGAGGTGTGTTGATAGTGGTCAAAGATAATGAGGGCTAGTTACTAATAGCCTAGTATTTTTAAGGACTGTTATCATTGGGCTAAGATGTGTCATCAATGTGCCTTCTTTGTAGGAAAACAAAAACTTACATCCCTTCCATTGAATCCTATCCAAGTCGACCAATATTTCATGCAATGGGGCCTTGATTTCATTAGTATGATCAACCCTCCAGCAAGTGCTAGACACAAATGGATATTGATTGCTACTGACTACTTCATAAGGTGGGTAGAAGTTGTTGCATTGGAGGAGGCAAATGAAAATGCTATCTTGGAGTTTTATGAGAGCATTATAACAATGTTTGGAGTTTCTCATGTCATCATTTCTAATAATGCACTTGCTTTCTAAAGTGCCAAAACTTTTGATTGGAAAGGTAAGAATGGAGTTCACTCAAGTACCTCATCCAATTATTACCCTCAAGGTAATGAATTGGCTGAGTCTACCAACAAGAATGTCATCAAGATCATTAAAAGAACACTGGAGAGTAATCAAAGAGCCTAGCATAGCAAGTTGAAAACAACTCTATGGGTAAACATGGTTACTCTTAATAAATCAATTGGTAACTCTCCCTTTGTACTTATTTATGGGAGACAAGCCAGGTTATCCATATCCTAAGAATTCCTTGCCCTAAAACTTGCACAATAGCTAAAATTACTTGAAAACACTCTAATGGAAGTTAGGTTGATAGAACTAATGCAACTGCAAGAGGAAAGGGATGATGCACACAAGGCTATGGATCACCATCAATTACTCATGAATAAGTCCTTTGATAAAAGAACAAGTGCAAGAGCGTTCAAAGAGGGTGACTTGGTCTTGAAATGGGATGAGGATAGGGCAAAGCCAGGTAGACATACAAAGTTTGACACTTTGTGGAGTGGCCCTTACATCATCAGCAAGTGTAAACAAAATAACACCTTTTAGTTGTCCAAGATGAATGGAGAAGAGTTGCCTATCCTTGTGAATGAGATACATATGAAGTCTTGTTATTAGTCTTGGAAAGCCATGTTTTATAAATTACTAGTTTAGATGTGTGTTTCTTTTTGGTTGGTTGTTGTGTTCCCTAAGTGCATTGTTGGACAAGTGTCTTTCCTTCCTCTTGTTTGGCATGCATCTTTGCTTTTGTGCATTTGATCATCCATCTTGTGTGTTTTTAGCCAAGAAGCTTATTCAAGTTCTTTTTAGTGCCTTATGTGTGACTCCATGCCCAATGGAAGGATTTAGGCAACTGGTCTTTGGCATATCAGGCATGCCTCCCCTCAGAATCACTAAGAATGTTAGCCAAATTTCATACCTTATTTTGCATCTTCCTTTGGATAAGTTCAACATTCACTTGTCTATTTTAGCTCACTTTTAAAAGATGAGTTATTTTTTTTATTTTTTCAAAGATTTTGTTCAGCCTTTTCAAGTGTCTTATGGGTATTTTGCACAAGGTTTGAATTCTTTCAGTTTTCTTATCTTAGACAAAAAGTCTGAAAGAATTCTCTCCTTGTCTTCCCTGAAGGAATTCTTTTAGCCTTTTTGTCTCAGACAAAAAGTCTGAAATAATTCTCTCCTTGTCTTGCCCAAAGGAATTCTTTTAGCCTTTTTGTCTCAGACAAAAATTCTGAAAGAATTATTTCTGTCTTTTCTTGAAGTTTGTCCTTCGCAACTTTTATGAAAGAATTATTTCAGACTTTTTGTCCAAAACAATATTTCTGAAAAGTGCCCTTTGGAACTTTTTTGAAGGGCCACTTTTTCTTCAAAGTGCCCTTCGAAACTTTTCTAAAGGGCCACTTTCTCTCCAAAGTTTCCTTAGAAACTTTTCTGAAGGGCCACTTTCCCTCTAAAGTGTCCTTCAGAACTTTTCCAAAGGGCCACTCTCCAAGCTCAAAGGGATCATTCCAAAAGGAAGTGACCTTTGCAAGAAGTTCAAAGGAATTATTGCAAACTTTTTATTCACAACAATCCTTCACACAAGCCATACTTCAAAGGCCCAAAAAGACATGGATCATTCAAAGGGGAGAGCACACCTATAGGAAATATTTTGGGGAAAATGTCTGATGAAAATGCTCGTGGAAATTCTTTCAGGGAAAGTACCCACATGAATTATTCAAGAAGGGTCCCTGAAGGAAATGTCCAAGTGGAATGACGGTTGAATGAACATCAACTTCAAGATAATGAGCTAACCATTGGTGTTCAAATAAAAGGATTCACAAGTAGATCTAAGGCCTTGCATGCTTCATCCATCAAAATAATGAGAGAGCCCATATCACCATTGATCGACCAGGATCCATGTCATTTCATGACAACCAACTAGGGAAGAGAAGAGGCCAACAAAATGAAAATGACAAATCACCATGCCCAATGGAATTTTGTTAGCATGAAGATAAATCTACAATATGTGGATAGATGCATTGATGCCATGACTCAGTCGAGAATATCCTAATTTTTTTAGTATAAACCATTGAAAAAACATCTTTAAGAGAGCAAGATAAAATTAGTAACAACATGTGATGACATGGATAAGCCAAATGGCCCAAGCAAGCATCCTTTGTAAAGATGGTTGCAGATGAAGATGGTGACTTAAAATAAATTGATTCCTTTTCTTAGCACAACAAGGTTTTCCTCTCTCTCTTCTTTCTTGCTATATATACAACCCCTTGGCTAGTGAAAAGACATCCACACATAGTACGATGAAGCCCTACTAAAATGATATCTTGCCTTTAAGCATTAGTATAGTCTTTTTCCCTTTCAAGTTTTGAACATTTTCTGAGTGTGCAAGTGACATATATTAACATCAAGTGATAGTTTCATGCTTATGTCCTTTGTTGTTCATGTCTGAGCAAAGTTCTTGATCTAATAGGTCATCTAGAGTGTGTTGAAGTGTATGGAACTACTATAAGAATTTTAACTATTCTTAAATGTGCAATGTGCCTTTTAGTTCATTATCCTTCTATTTTTTCATGCATCTCACCTCTTTACTAAAATATTCATGTTAGAATCTCTAGAACTTGGAAAAAGGTCTTTACATTTTGTTGTATTGTGCACTTAGATATGACATTCATGTGGAAGAAAAACCTTGGTGCATCACCATTCTTAAAATAGGTTTCCCTTATTCAATTTTTAACCCTTTTCTTTTCAATCAAGCTAGTGTAGATAGAGATTATTTTGCAGAGACAAATTCAGGTAGCTAGCATTTTCAATCTAGAGGTCCATTTCCATTATAGGTATACCCACATGCCTGGAAGTATTCCAACATTGCCCAAATCTAGAAGAGGACTGAACACCCCCTTATAGGGTGCAAGATTTGGAGACAACATGTTTATTATTGGGATTCTCATCAGTGAGCTTAACCTATAAATGTTATAATAAGATATTATAGAAGATAGTAGAGAGAACCAATGCGAAGGTTGATGAGACAAGTTCTAAGAAGTCACACTCACAGTCAAAGGATACATCAGAGAATTTGGACTTTAAGAATGAAGAAGAAACAATAGAGATTGATGAGGAAGAAGTAAAGGTCGAGGAAAGATGATATTTAAAATGTCCTTCAAGACAAAGTCAGAGAGACCATCATAAATCACAAATCAGTGGCAATAAGGATGTAGCTATGCAAACAAAGAGAAGACTAGTAAGTAGCCTAAATCAAGAGAATGTTGCTCCATTTTCTAATATTGAACCTAATAACCTTGTAGAATCAAGAAAAGACAAGTTTTGGATAGGTGATATGAATGAGGAGTTAGAACAAAATGAAAAGAATGAGACTTGAGAACTAGTTCATAGACCTAAAGATAAGAATGACATTGGTACAAAATGGGTGTTGAGGAACAAGTTGGATGAAGATGGAGAAGTCACTAGAAACAAATCTAAATTGGTATGCAAGGGGTATGCACAAATTGAAGAGTTAGAATTTGAGGAGACCTTTGATCTAGTAGCAAGATTGGAGGCCATCATATTATTTCTAGCATATACAAGATTCAAAGGGTTCAAGGTGTACCGTATGGATGTCAAATTTGCTTTTCTAACTGAGAACTTAGAAAAGCAGGTGTTCATAGAGAAACCTGAGGGTTTGTCACTATCATATAACAATAACTATGTTTGTAGATTAAAAAAGGCTCTTTATGATCTAAATCAAGCTCCCAGGGCTTGGTATTCTAGATTGGATAGGTATGTATTGGACCAAGTATTCAAAATAGGAGTTGCAGATAGTAATCTATACATAAAGATAGAAGATGACCATCAATGAATAGTAGTTGTCAATGTGGATGGCATCATATTTGGTGGAAGCAGTGAGAATATGACTAAGGCCTTTATAGGTGTTATAAAGGAGTTTGAGATGTCCATGCTAGGATAAATATCATTCTTTCTTGGGATACAAATCAATCAATAAAAAAAAGGTATATTCATCTCACAAGCTAAGTACATAAGAGTGATGTTGAATAAATTTGAGATAGAAGATTGCAAGGTTGTTATCACACCTATGATCACAGGGTGTAAGTTAAACAAGGAAGATGAGTCTCTAAAAGTCAATTAGGCATCATATAGGTCAATGATTGGAAGTTTACTACACACTAATGCCTTTAGACCTGACATCATGTAAGAAATAGTTCTTGTGGGAAGATTTCAAGCAAACCCAAAGGAAAATCATCTATAAGTAGCCAAAAGGATACTTAGGTATCTTAAGGGGAATATGGAGTTTGGGTTATGGAATCTAATGAGCAAGGAGTTTAACTTGATAGCCTATACAGATGCAGACTAGGCAGGGAGTCTAGATGATAGGAAGAGCACTAGTAGAGGAGCTTTCTTCTTAGGAGAGTGCCTACTATCATGGATAATCAAGAAGGAACTATCAATGGCATTATCTACTTATGAGGTTGAATACATTGCAAAAACTTCATGTTGCACTCAAGTCCAATGAATGAGAAAAATCTTTAAAAACTACAAGGTGGAGTATGATATCCCTAACCCTATCTATTATGATAATACAAGTGTAATAAGCATTTCAAATAATCATGTCATGCACTCAAGGACTGAGAACATTCCCATCATATATCATTTCTTAAGAGATAATGTGAGTGAACAAAGTGTTAAACTTGGATATGTCTCTAAAAAGGATCAAATTGCAGACATTTTAACCAAACCATTTCCAAAGGCAATATTTGAACATATAAGATAGGAATTGAGTGTAAGTCCTGCCCCTAGTAGTCATTAAATAAGTCAAGTGCTTAAGGGGAGCTAATAAACTGGTTTATTAACTCTAAGAGTAGGTGAGTAGTGCTAAGAAGGTATGCATGGAGATAGGGGAACATACTTATATGATGTTTCATTGACTCATAACCCTATGTGTTGAGTTCTTTAGTTGCAAGAGGTGTGATCTAAGAAGTTACAGGTATCTCTTTATCATTGATGTCAAAGGCAGAGAAAGTTTAGAACAAGGGAGATATCACCTATTGAGAGAATTTTATGAGAGTTATTACCATCAATGACAAAGGGGGAGATTGTTGAGTATTGTCATTGATGTCTAAGGTGCATCTTGTGAAGGTTGATGTCAAAGGTGACTAAGCCTAGATGGCAGTGTGTGATGTGACAAGGTGCATTGAGAGAGTGTTATCATGAGATAATGATGTATTAATAGAAATAGAAAGAGAGAATTTTAAGGCCACTAATGTCTTATGTTTGCATGAAGGTATGGGTCATTGATGTCAAAGTGCATAGGAAGACTAGTCATGAGCTTAGTCATGACATGAAGAGGTATATGCATGAAACAAGCATATGAAAGTTTTATTGCATTTTTCGAGCATGTATTTGAGGCATTGAATCATTCATGAGAGTTTTAGGGTGAGCCTATAGGGGTAGGACCTTTAGACTAAGCCTAAACCTAAACCTCTCTTAAACACTACCTGGCCTATTTAGGTATAAAGATTAGATTTAAAGGTAAGTATGCATATGTGAGCATGTATAAAGGTGAAATTAGTTGTTTTAGGTGTTTTCATAAATTTTGAGGTCATGGTTTGAAGGAAATTGCATGAATCAATTTTTTAAGCCTTCTTGAGTTCACTAAATGAGGTCTCAAGACCTGAAAAGTACTTTCAAATGTTCATTGGCATGTGTAACCTCTGCATGGGAACTTTATCTATTAAGGAGATATGGGGAAGGGTACTATTTAAGATTTTGAGGCATTGGTTTTTGATTTAAGAGGTAATCTTTTATGAACAATCGTTAACACCAAAACTTGTGTTAAACCTCCCTAAAACACTAATAAGGATGCAATGTGAAAGATATTGTTCAAATCAGCTCAATAAGGATTCAAATGTATATATAAACTATTTTATCATGTATTAAAATCTCCGAAGTACCTCTAGGTAGTGGTGGTTGGTCAGATGAGAGAGAAAATGCACAGATATAGATTTATTTGTCAATAAATTATTATAGCTCTCACAAGTTACATTGATCATGAAAAGAAAATGGATGGGAGAAGAATATAGAGACTTATTTTTCATTTCCATGATGATTTATATATAGGTTATATTCTTCAAATGCTCTAATTTGGTCATCCAAGTTAGCCAATCGTAGACAGTCCTAATGGTGCAGATAGTGCAAAACCCAAGTAGAGGTGTGAAGATGGATTTAAGGGTCTAAGCAGGTCATATCAATGAAAAAAAGTGCATGGAGAGTTTATTTTAATTTTAATTCATGTTCATTATTTTAAAAAGTTTTGGAGGTCAGTGAATATGGTGAAAAAGTTGCTCACAAAATGGCCTGTCTAGTTAAGATAAGACTATGTGATATAAGGTCAAGAAATTGGTTTGCAAGACCAATATCTGCCATTATCCCATATGATTTTTATATATAAGGATGGTTTGGATATCTCAAAATATTATTTACATGCATCAATATTCATGACAAGTGCCTACACAGGTGTTGGAGGTCTCAGTCACCATGACTAGTCTTTGAGGTAAATTGGTTGTTTTGAGTGAGTAAGTTGTAGAGATCTTCTTGAGCCTTTATCTCCTAAGTGAAAATGTTCTAAGATTTTGGTGATGACCCTGAGGTCATGGATAACCTATATACATGTTTCATTTTTTATATTTTAGTATCTTAAGGGTGTTTAAGCTTCATTTTTGCAAGGTAGACTTTTGATGTATATAGGCTTAATATAACAATTTGTCTTAAAAGAGCTTTAATGGTATGAGTGAAGGATATAGGTCTAACCAAGCATTTAAAAGGTAAATATAGGCCATTTTCTAAGTGATTTAATGGTTTTTTATTATTTTATAAGGCCATCTAGGCCCAAGAGGATCAATATTTGACTCTAAGAAGATAGACCTAATGCAATTAGGTCTCCATGAGACCTAAAAGAGAAATGAGGCCTAATTGAGTTGTTGTAGATGAAAAAGAGTCCAAAGTTGATTTTAATCATGTTCATAATATTTTCTAAGACCTATTATATGGAAAACCTAAGAGTTTGAAGGTGTGTGGTAGACCAAGTGGCATGTAACCATGATATTTGTATATATACAAGGCATTTTAGGCCTATATGTGCGAATGCAATTGAAGTGAATAAAATCTTGCTTGGTAAAGTATAAGGAGGTATTTAAATGAGACCATAATATAAAAGCATAGGTGTGGTGATAAAAATTCATAAGGTGGCTGAGTTGGTGCTGAGTCACTTAGGGAGTTAGTGTTTCCTTACAAGTAGGTGTTTGTTAAAGCCTAGTCAAGTGGGCGCTTGACTTCATTGGGGTTGGTACTCGAAGTTGAGTTGGTGATCAAGAGAATTTTATCTTTTGTTTTATAGGAATATATTCCATTTTTAGGGATCATAGTGTGTTTTCTTCCCTTGAGGGTTTTCCACTCATATTTGTGTTTTCTTATGTTATGCTCATGTGAATAGTCTTTAGGCATTGTTAGATCTCAATTTTGATTTCATAATTCATAAATGATTGGATATAATTGAAAGAATTTTTTTGTTACAATGATTCACCCCTACCCATCTCAATGATTGTGCTTTTAATGTATCCTTCCTTAGAGTATTGGTATGTAGGAACTATCAACACATCGAGGTGTTGAGGATGTCCAGCCTACCCAGCTAACAACACACTTTTGTTATTTGTGCCACTCAAATACCCTAAAAACATGGAGGTATAGGGTTTTCTCCCAAATTGGATCAAAATAGTACACATATAATGGATCATAGCTCATCCACACATGTATAGGTAGGTTAGACTCAACCTGAGGTGCATCTAGAAGATCAAACAATGTTCTACATAGAGGACATTAGTGTTGAAAGTAGGACACTAATACCCTATGTTAATGTCCAAATTACAATGTTATTGTCCAGGAGGGTTTATAACACCTAGGCCCTATTTAAGACACTCATATCTACTTCCCAGAGAGTTCTCAACCTCCATATCATCTATTTTAATCAATTTCTAACTAAGTACTTGTTTATGTCATTCATTGGTATTTTTAGAAATATTAGATTAGGTCAATTCTTGCAAAAATTAGTGGCTATATTTATTGCATATTTTAACCCTGATTTAATGTACTCACATGCTTTAACAACCAAGGTCTTAAACTCCATAAACCCTTAAAAGTTAAATTAGAAAGATAAGTGTGAAGAGGGGATAAAGGTCTAAGGATATTGACGGTCTTATGGAAAAAATAATAAAAGAGGTAAAGAAAGAACATGCTTTGTAATCATTCCTAAGTCCACACAAGTTACGAGCATAAGAGAAGAAGAATAACTTCATGTGAAGTGAAGGACATGATGAATGAGTCTGCAAGGATTGTTTCAAATGATCTACTAGATTGGTTTCCACCCATGAGAAGTATTAGTCATCATATGGATTTGAATCCAAGATATAGGTTGACACTTGATGAAAATGTAGAATTGCAATGGTAAGTTTAGGAGGTGTTAGATAAAGGGTTGATAAGTAAAAGTTTTAGCTTGTGCATAGTTCCAATGGTGTTATTACCTAATAAATGTGGAGAATGGAATATGTGCTTTAATTCTAGAGCCATCAACATGATTACTATTAAGTACAAATTTCCATGAACATACATGGGTGATTTATGAGTGGAGTGCAATACTCACAAAAAATTGACCTTATAGAGTGTTTTAATTTTTATGAAAAATACATAAGAGCTTAAGTTACCTAAAGGGACAAATATGTTTCCTATTTTCAATGTGACAAATTTTTACCCTAATCATGAAGGGAAAAATAGTGAAAAGACCAAGAGCATGGATTTTTAATAAGTTGACTAGATAGCTATATACTTGAGAAGGCATAGGAAGAAGTAGAAAAGGAGAATTATTATAGAACAAGTAAGCAGATGTGAGATAGTGAGTACAAGGAATATTTGGTAGAATGGAAGTGCTAAGAACTTAAAGATATGACATAGCTAAGTAAATTTGAAGCTTTAAGACAAGGAGTACCAATAACATAGCTCTTATAAGGTACATGTGTAGGATCCTGAGTTCATTTGTTACCCAGGGTGTATGATGTAGGGGTTCACTTGTAATCCTCCAAAAAAAAATATACTTATAATATCAAATAAACAATTATGCATAAGTCTTGGTTTACACACAATTTATTTTATGTGCGTTTGTGCAACCTTTGTGCATATGTGTTGTTCTTACATGCAACCTCATTGGTGTGTGCAACTGGGAACCACTTGTGTAGTTTTTCATGAGTATATTTTGAAGGATCAACGTAATTCCATAAAAGTTTAAAATATCTATGTAGAGAGGAAGAAAGAAATTATTGTGACACTAAGGTAATGATGCATATCTTTGTCTTATCAAGATTATGATATCTTGTATATGAACATTGGCATGCAATGATATGATTGAAGGTGGGTCTTGTGCAAGTCATGCAATTATTTATTTACGTAAAGCTTTTTACAAAATGTTAGGACTTAGGCTTATGAAATGTGATTTTTATGCAACTTTTTTAGTGCACGAGTTCTTACAAGCTTTTTAAAATGCCATCCCATTACGATGTGTTATGTCATGATGCATTATTACCTAATATGTTATGTTGTGATGCTTATGGATCATTGGGGTTGTAATGGGAGCTTAATGATTATGATGCATATCTATATGTTATAGACATGATGTGTTATGATTCCTTGGAACTGTATCTTATATTAAATGTTGGTAGTAGGTTATAGGGTTGATGATAACGCATTATTATAAATATGTGGGTATTGTGCCTATATAAATATTCCCCTAAACCTAAGTTGAGATAATTAAATTAACATAGTTGTGATTCCAAATTAAAAAATAGGAAGGCCCCAACAATACTCTGCAATTTAAACACAACACACCATCCATGCAAAGTACTCAGAACAGAAAAAGAGATCCATAAATAAATATACATTATATTAACTGAACATAATATATGATGTGTATGTGTGTAAACAACAATGGTTGTACCATAACATGGCTCTATAAGACTACATCTCCACAAGATTTGAAAATGACTCTAATCTCCATTCTTTCCACAATGACACAAATGGTCCTTATACTGGAAAAATAAAAGGTGAGTGAGAGATTGTTATTGGTGGAGTGAAAGGTGGTAGCATTTCCCAAGTTACACCTATCCTTCTCACACATGTGAGGATAACTAGAAACATTAAATTATACACTTAAAAGTGTTGTGCATATATCAAATCTCAACTTGTTAACAAAACTATCTAAGATGGATTTCATAATAAGTGTGAACATGAGATACACCAACACACCCAAGAAGATCAGCTTAGGTGATGTAGTAAGAGAGAATAAATCTTAAGCTCATAATTATGGGTCAGAAAAACTAGGCCTAATGAAGTACCCATGTACAATGATATAGAAAAATATAATAATAAATCAAGATGCTTGTATAAGACTACAAAATTTGTTGAAGCCTCCAAAGTATGAATAAAAAGTTGCTTATGTGAATTTAGTTGTGTAAACAAGAATATGTGTTCCATATGATACCACCAATGAATATTGGCTTAGATATGATGTTTTGAATTTTGATACCACCAAATATGGCTTAGAGATGATGTTTTGAAATTTTATACCAACAAATATGGCTCAAAAACAATATTCTAAATACGATACCAACATATACATCCAAATAGCATACATGAATGACCACAAAGTGGATAACATACTCTAACAACCAAGATTCATTAGTAGTACACAACCCTTGTAATGCTAACTAAAGAGTGAAGACAAAGAAAATCACTCTCTTAAAAATTTTCAATGTGGTAGTGAGCAAAAAATCATAATATAAATCCTAAAGTGAAGATTCCCAAAAATTCCACATGAAGTAGTTAACAATTGATATGAAAACGGAGTGTGACAAAGCACAAACACACATGAAGGTCGACAAGGGAGAGTGAAAAACTAAACAAAATACAAGGATAAAATAGAAAACCCACTCATGGCACTTTATAAATTAGTGCTAGTACAATCTACATCTATAAAAATAGGCATGAGAAAACAAAATCCTTTGAACATACCCAGATCCAATTTGTAGCCAAAAATTTAAAGTTAACAACGTTTCATGAGTTACTTAAAAAAATTAAAATATGGTCCTAGAAACATGCTAGATGAGTTAAAAATGCCTTTTTCCTTCCCTTGGATTATTTTTACCCTTGAGAATTCTCTAGATCTATGTAGAACATGATTTACATGGCTTAGCAAATGAGTTCATGGTGTTAGATTCAGGTGAAACAAAATTTGAAATTGACTTTATATAACATGTTGAATGTCTGATATGCATGAAAAAAATCACAAATGAAATATGGTATAAATATTTGTTGACCAAATTTGACCCTACATGTCAAATCGGGACCCCTGTAGGTAAAAACTTGATATTTAGATGTTTATAGGGGGTTTAGTATTATGTCATAGGTTGTACTATATGTTAATTGATGTCATTTAATGTTCTATTATCCTTGGTCATTAGTATTATCAGTCAATATGTCCTTTTAAGTCATTTTGAGGGTCAAAATGAAGCATGTAATGACTTGTACAACCTCCTAGGGAAATGTGAAGGTTTAAAGGGATGATGCCACATACCATGTGTCTTAATAAGTCTTTAGTAACTATTAATAATTGAAAAGTGGTAGGTTGTTCAAAAAAAGAGGTAGTTTTATTAAAAACTTGAGCATTTAATGAGGTGTCCCTTGGTATTCCATACACTCATTCTAGTGATCAGTTTGATCAAAATCTCAAAAAAGTGAAGAACACCACTTCTATCTCCTTCGACTAGGATTGGCAAGCAAAAATGGTCTTCAAGTTTGTACTTGGTATGGACAGCAAGAGAGGTTTCAAGAAAAATTATCTTGGGGGTGTCTTCTATACTTAGTCAGCTTCCATTTGATGTTTGGTTGTAGAGGAATGGTGTCTTGTGCTTTATGAACCATTCCTATAGTTGATGACATTTCAGGAGTGTCCCTTGGTACTCCATACACTCATTATAGTGATCAGTTTGATCAAAATCTCAAAAAAGTTAAGAAAACCACTTCTCTCTCCTTCCACTAGGCTTGGCAAGCAAAAATGGTCTTTAGGTTTGTACTTGGTACGGTCAGCAAGAGAGGTTTTAAGAAAAATTATCTTGGGGATGTCTTCTAAACTTAGTCAGCTTCCATTTGATGTTTGGTTATAGAGGAATGGTGTCTTGTGCTTTATGAACCATTCCTAAGGAGCTAGACTATCTAATTAGCTTGTTATTCTATGCACCCATATGTTTTGCCTTGTCTTAGATAATTTCATACAATTCACTTGTTTTTATTGATTCCAAATGACGTTGACTCCATTTTAAAATTATTCCTATGTTTGGTTTAGTGTTTTAAAGTGTTTGAGTATGCAAATCATCTCATGTTACAAGAGAAGGTACCATTATGTGTTGTAGGTAGGTTTCCACCATTTACCATGTCTTCCTGCTTTGATAGCAGTTTCGAATGGTGGATATAGGTTCATTATCATGTTTAATTTTCCTTCTTAGTCCTATAAACTTGTAATCTCATTTCTCCAAGCAATGTTTCATGGATTTGCAGCTATATACAACATACATAGGCTGTTATGGACATATTGATCTATAGGTGCCATGGAGGGGAAATGTCAAGTTGAAATGAAGTATTGACTCATTATAAATATTAACAAGTTTAAGGGGATAAATTTTGACATTTTAAAATGATACAAAGGTTGTTCAAGGCCCACAAACCATACATGTTTCCAACTCACTATTTGCCCGCATACATGAAAATGTTCATCTATAAGTGGTGTCTTCATGGAACTAAGCACATTAAAGAAGAGTTTTTGAGATAATAAGTGTCAATGAGACTGATAATATTATATTTGGGATCATTAGAGGAGATCAAAACTCATTTTAATCTCACAAGTCATGTTTTCTGCGAACTATTCATCCTCACTACTTGTATGTGCAAATGGCCACCTACAGGGGGCTTAACAAAGAGCCGAGGAGTTATATTGGAGCATGGAAACAAGTGATGAAGCTTTAATTGAAGTCATAATATGTTTATTTAATCATTATATACCCATTTTAAAGGTTATGTTGGCAATATAAGTGAAAACCTTGATCAAACATATCATGGCCTATGTTCAAGGACCTAATCCCTAAAACAGGAAAACAAAGGCCTGAAGTCATTTTGTCATGGTCTTGAAACAAGGTTATCAAAGGGTTTGATGCATATTTGGTACCAAACCTTGTATCTCTCACATATAATATTAATTTTCAAAGTTTTGAGGATAAATGATGGAGTTCAATTGTCATAAGGCTCAAAGATGCCCTTGAACCACTCTTTTCAGATAGTAGTATCTATAGGTTTTGAAGATACAAAGTGAATTAGCACTTCAAGGTACTAATAAGGCATATTTAAATGTTTTAAATTGTCATTTGAGTGAAATATAACACATGAAAATTAAATGAGAGTTATGTTAGGCATTTTTTCAAGTCTAAAATAGACCTACACAGGAGACAGTCCATATGCAGGCCTGGGCAAGCACCTATAGCTAGTTCTCAAGAGTTACACTTAGATCTAGGTGCCGAAGAGAGAAGCAATGGAATTTAAGAGTATTTTTTAAAATTATTGAGTTAAATTCATATCAAAAAGTATATATGTCACCAAGGAGAATGATATAGTGTGTTTTGCCTCCCATACTCACCTATAGGTGTCCCTGCCTTTAGGGACATTCAACTACAACAAACCTTAACTTCTATAGCATCCATGGTAAGGACTTGGGAATGGAGATATCATTTTTGGCTAGTGGAAGATGTTTTAAAATTATTAAAATTATTTCAACATGATGTATAACCTTTTCTAAGGATGATTTTCACCTACAGGATCATAAATATTCACCTACAATCAACTGTGTTTGACTGTATGTAACAATGAGTTAAAGAGTGATAATTATCAATGATTGGTATATCCCAAGCATGGAAAAATGGGTAAAAATATGTATTATATGATCATAATAAACTCTAATGAGATCATAAGCATTACTTTCAAGCTCAAATTGAACAAGCACACCTACGGGTGTTCCCTCAAAGGCAGAAACACAATGAGGAGATGCATATTGTTTGAGAGTTAAAGGTGTGTGCAGGGTACATATGGAAGGTTTTAGTGATAAAGGGAAATTAGGAAACATATATATGTATCATGAAAGCCTTTATATTCCCCTAATAGTAGAAACCAAACATAGAGGAAGAGCTCTAAATGAGGCATAACAAAGTTCACACTTTAGCCCTACACACAATACTTTTTATACAGTCTATTTTGGGTTTTAAGGGAGTTGGAAGGTTATATGACATAACCAAAGGCCCAAAATTGGTATAAATGGTATCCATAACCTGGATAAACCTCTCAAATCTTCATTTTGTATGATGTAATAGGGGGAGTGCCCTCTATTTTATCTCAGATAGAGGGCACTCCCCTTAGGCACAAAACTTGCAATTTTGGAGAAAATGGGTGAGAAAGGTAAAATATAAGGTATAAAGACATCTAATTAATGTTTTTAAAGTTTTAAAACACCTATAAAATCATAATAAACCAATAAAAAAAAGGTGAAACTCAACAAGGAGATTTAAACCCTCAAGGTTGCAATCACGACTTTTAGGTAGGATTTTGGCCTAAAGCCCAAACGATAGGTCATTTTCATTTCCAACTATGGGAAAGATTTATAACCTATTGTAACATGTTTTTGGGAACATAACAAAGGTTTCAAGCTATTTTTATGTAGGGGAATTCATGAAGAATTTAATTTTGGACTTTAGAATAACCCAACCTACAGGAAATGAAGAATCAAGCTTGATAGGCCAAGTTGAAGTGTTAACATCTCCCTTGAGGCTATGATGGGAATATAAGAAGGTTGGAGGTGTTATAAAGGGTCCTATAGCTAATTTTTATGGAATTATTTTGAAAATCCAATGTCTAGTCTTCATGAACAAGCCTTAGAGCCTAAAGCACTCAAAACCCTTGCAAACCCTAGTTAAGGACCCAATTGAGAAGATGACGATGGCGAGATATCCAAATGGACCAAAATTACCATGAAATTACTTTAACCTTTTATAAAAATCTCTCAGGCTACTCACCATCAGGATGAGTCATACATAACTATACATATGGAGTATAAAATAGGGTATTTCTGACTATTTTGTGCATTGTGTAGGTTCTAGGAGGTTTCAAGAGATGCAATAAAGTTTGGGGGGAATATTAGGACTTTTAATAACTCGTTATGGACATATAATGCTTTGGAAAAAAAATATAAGTGTTTAAATAATAGCTCTCATCTCAGCCAATCAAAACTAGCATAGTGACCAAGCTAGTGAGAAGGGTGGAAAACTTCAAGTGAGCTAATTTTAAGTTGTGAATGATGCCTCTAAGGCCATGGAGGGTATTTAAAAGTATCATACACTCCCTCCCATATATTTTCATGGAAAATTGAAGACAATTTTGAGGCCAAGTGTGAGGGGTGACTAAAAAAGAGTTTTTTAGATTACAGATGGTGATGGCTCATTCCCAAAAGTTTTCAGATGACCAAGACTACAACCAATGCATGAAAAGGCATGTTTGAAAGCCTTCCCATTCATTCCAATCATTAGACCTATCCATAGTCAATTTTGGGACATTAAAATAGGGGTAAATCATGGAGGCAATTTTTTGAGCTAAAATGAGAACTTTCATGCCACTTTGCAAGAGTTTCATGACTTGGAGAACCACTTATTTCTTCTGATCTTGCATGGTCCATTAAAAATTCCTTTATCATGCACAAGTAACTAATTTTATTAGTTTGAAAAGTGTTTTTGTGACCTTTGGACTTATCTCTTCTTCTTTCTCTCTCAAGTTCTATAAGAGTTGCCATTTTGGCCTTTGTAATATGACACTATGCCATGTATGATAAAGCCCTGTTGGTTTTGACATTATTCAATCTAGTTTGAGTTCATACATCAGCTTATCAAGGTGTGTGAAGAGATGTATAGTGAATGGTTAAGAGATATTTACTTATCCTTGCTTTCTCTCAATCCTTCCATGTTTGATGCAAATGATTTCATGCCTATCATGTCATATAAAGTGTTGTTAAGTGCATGGATATGTTTTTAAGTGTAAAAGGAAGCCTTAATATCTTTAAATTATTTATGGTTCCACTTACCTTGGATAGTCTTCATGTAGGTCACCTTCATATTGAAATACTGATGTGTGCACTCTAGGACTGTTAAATTAGTTTTGTATGCCTTGTCTCTCTGTGATGGAGTATAATAGTATTATGGTAAACATCTTGGTGTATCACCCACTAGAATAGGTTTCATTTCATGCAAAATCTAACCCTTTTCCCCAAAAATAATCAGTTAGTATAGGTGAAAGCATTCCAAGACACATTCAGAGAGCTAGCCCTTAATTCTAGAGATTCATCTCACCAAATTGATTACCCATAGCAAGCGAGATGTTTCCATTGTTCCACTTGGATGAGGAGAGCTAAGATATCTCCTCAAAGGGTGAAAATCTAAGTGAAAATAATATCTTCAATGGAACTTTTCCATATGTAGATCTATAGACAACACGAATCTAATTAAAGAAAGAACCAAATGTAAAATAATACGAGATTAAGATTGTGGATCCAACTCTGATACCAAATTACTAATTTTAACATATGTCTAATACCATATTAAATTAACGTATTTTTGATTCCATATTAGAAAAATAAGAGGTCCCAAGAAAAACTTTGCAATGCAAACATAACACACCATCCACAAAAAGTACTCATAAGAGAGAGAGATTCACCAATAAAAATATGATGTATTAACTAAACATAATATACAATGTATATGTGTGTAACTAGAAATTATTACACCAAAACATGACTCTTTAAGACTACATCTCTACAATTTTTAGAGATGACCCTAAGCTCTATTTTTTCCACAAGGACACAAAAGGTCCTTATATAGGAAAAGAAAAAGGTGAGTGAGAGAATGTTATGGGTGGAGTGAAAGGTGGGATCATTCCCCAAGTTACACCTAACCTTCTCACACATGTGAGGATAGCTACCAAAATTAAATGTGAATTAAAAAATGTTTTACACATTAAATCTCATCTTATAACAACACTACCTAAAGTGGACTTCACAACAAGTGTAATTATGACACACACCAACACACTTCCTAAAGATCAACTTAGGTGATGTGCTAAGAGAGAAGAATTATTAAGATCATAAGTTTAGGTCCCAAGAATTAGGCCTAATGAAGTACTCATGTAAGATGATAGATCAAAAAATAATAATGAATCAAGATGCTTTTATAAGACTACTAAATCTGATTAAGCCTCCAACAGATGAATCAAAAGTAGCTTCCATGAATCTAGTTGTCTAAACAAGAATATGTGTTCCATCTGATTTGAATGCATGGGTAAAACACACCAAAGATAGTTGGCTTAGAAATTGTTGTGAATTTTGATAACACCAAATAATTTTAGCTCAGAGGCGTTGTTCTAAATTTTGATACAACTAAAGATGGCTCAAATTCAATGTTGTGAATTTTGATATCAACAAAGATGGCTCAAAAATAATATTCTAAATTTTGATACCAACCTCTACATCCACATAGTATACAATAATGAACACAAAGTGGATAGCACACTCTAACAATCAGGAAGCATTCGCAGTACACAACACCCCTTTTATGGCTTACTAAGGAATGCAAATAAAATAACACGATCTCTTTATAAGGGTCAACAGGGTAGGTGTGCAATAAATCACAACATAAATCCTCCAATTAATGCTAAACACTACATACATACCAATGTTAATCATACACTTAATGGTGCATGTATCGATGTTGTAATGAAACAACAACAACTTGGTGACATGGGATTACAACTTGCATAATGATATAGATGACCTAACAAACTTATCCATGTGGTTTCGTCTTATGATATATTACACAACCCATTGGCTATGGAAGTTATTGTTCAACCCTTGCCACCTTCATTTCATGTGCCTAAATTTACATTAAATAGTGGAAATGGGCATCCTTCACACCATGTTATGGCTCATATTACATCTTGTTTATATTTAACAATGATGATTTACTTATAACCAAGCTATTCCCTATAAATCACACAAGATATGCCTTAGATTATATTGGTTCTACATTATACTTGTGGGTTTTGTTCATTGATTCAATCATTTGAACATTATTTTCTTATCATATTTTTCTGTAAACATTAGTGAAAATGTCATAATTTATCATATTGCTCAAATCAAATAAGGAAATAATACACATCTTGCTATCTATGTGCTTCTATATAAAACCATGGTTATACAAATGTCACATCAAATTCTTGATAATGAACTTCAAAGTATATTCTAAAATAGTTTTCTCTCCCCAGTTAAGGATAAAGTCATGTTTAATACTTATGAATATTTTGATGATATTTTCCATGTGCTACGTAACGTTGAGATTAAACTTATGGATGCCAATATGTTAACATATACATATATCACTTTTACATCCACTACCTCCAAATATTGGGGAAAGATATCATTCAAATTTAATACTAACAATGCACCTAATTTAAAAATAAGGACGAGGGAAAAACCATCAACATGGTTTCACAAACCAATGATAGGATTATCTTTCTTACCTTTACGAACACTCAACAATTTACAATGTTACCATATCCACCTCAAAAAGTGCTTGAATTTTTGGTTGAGATTTTATTGAGTGTAATGTTATTATTTTACTTGAGCGATATGAGTTACATATCAATCAACCATTACCTAAATGGTATAATGTAAACCTATATTTTGACTATCATCAAGTTTTTGGAAATTTGAATAATCGATATTTCAAGTCAAGACATAAGATTTGAGATCTCATTGATGACAACCTCATTCACATTGAAAGCACTAGTTCCACATTGAATGAATCTGACACAATTCGTAAACAATACTTGAAAATATTTAGCAATCAATTAGCAAAGCATTATACTACAGAGCAAGACAATGTTCATATGATATTATTTATATATCATTCAACTATTCCACATTAGCATGATATTTATAACATCATTAACATGTTTTCAAGTTCTCAATAGAAAGTGACTCCCATTACATTATATGACCATGAGATAGTTAACAATTAATCAAATAATGGTCATTTATACATTCATGCATTTATTTCCCGTGATCATTCAAGCACACATGGCATATTGATTAAAATTAGTTCTATCAAAAAACTTAGTATTGTGTCATTTTTTATCTAGTCAAGGCTACATTAAGTGAGATTTACTTAATATGACTAAGATACTTCACATTTATGTTGGCATCTCACGCACACCACTTGGTGGTATTACAATACTAGTTATAGTCAATCTTTGGACCCTTCTAGTTTGATTTAGGTCATTTTGGATACAAGACCATATAATTTATTACTTGGGCATACATGGCTCAACTAAATGAGAGTGACACCTTATACATTACACAATTATCTAAAGTTTTTGCATGATAATGAAGTACATACCATTAATTCAATTGCACTTCATGAGAAGAAAATCAATCAACCTCGTGTAATACCCATTATTATTTCACTACCAATAATTATTGTTCATACTACATTTAAGTCTATGACACCACCATTATCTCCTGTAAGATCTCCTTGAGCTTGTAATCCTACAGTTGTGCCTTTGAGTCCCATGGTTTGTAACCACACACATCTAGATATTGATTTACAACCTCTTGCTATGGACCATATCCAAGCACATATTTTATCATGACATATTCCTATGCATGATTCTTGATAATCTATATTAGCTCCTTGGGCTATGACTTTGATAGTCTAGATCATCACATTATGGATTAGATCACTGGTTAAATATATTAACCCATGTATTTTACTTCATTGATATATCATTATTGTGCTATGGTTTTCTTACTATACATAACTTCTTTGTTTTATATGTCATATCTTTCATCTGCCTTCCTCTCTTGAGATTGATTTCATGCCTTCTATTTCTTCTGGATTTGGCACCTTCACACATGTTTTCTATTTTTACGTTGACATTATTATAACCACTTGGTTTCAATTTCTTGCTATGTTACATTGGACTTTCCCCTTCAATTATTTTTCCCATTCCAAATACTACGCTAGATTTTCTAACGATGACAACATATTTATCAAGACCTTCTATCCCAATATACATTAAGTTCCAAGGGAAGTTGTAGGTTTTTTAGAATCTTACTCTTCTTATAGTTTTGAATGTGTCCCATGGCCTACCTTTTTTACATTATCTCTTGATTTCTCCCTCTGGCTTCTATTTTTATTTGAATGTGTTTTACCTGCTTCTTATTTTCTGCTCCCCTTGGCTCCCTAGTTTTCAATTACTTCTTAATGGTGCCCCTTGGATTTTATTCTAATTGATTGAGTTTCTTCTTGCATACGCCAATTGGATTTCCTATTTTACCATTTCTTATAGAAAATGATAACAATTCAAAAACTATTAGAAAACATAAAAATAAAATTGTCAATGGACACATATTCTAGAGGTTTTTCACATTCATGCTTTACACATGAACTTCTCATGGTATTTATTTGAGTGGGTTAGATGAAATATATATAGGTTATATGTGATTATGGAATTGTAAGTGCTACATGGATACTTTCTTACTCACTCCCTGGGGGGCTTGATCACATTGGTGGTATTCCCTACCTTAGGAGCATCTCTATATAGTAAATTTTATAGCGATGCCTTACTTTATTTATATTTATCATATTAATCCATTTTACATTGATTATATCATACATATCGAGTCCCTGCATATTCAATTATACATGTATATGATATACATAATGAGGTACAAGCCATTGTTTGCAAGGGACAACCCCGAGCTTAGGAATAAGCCATGAGGTTATAAAGAGTGTGTGTTGTGTTAACCTGCAATAAGTAAACCAAACACATGTTAAATTAAAATGAAAGTTTAATGATTGTATTAAATGCAAATTCTATTCAATATGAATTAATAAGGATAAGTACAGAGATGTACAATGTCACAACAAGACTAGGAACATGAGTTTTTACGATGAAAAGGGGAAGACACTTCCTCTAATTCACGTAGATTAAAGGTGTGAATACAGATAAATATGGGGAAGATTAGATACTCAGGGCATGTTATATATCAAGTATGTCATTGACCTTAGGCTACACATATGTTTTATATGTTTATACACATAATACATGAAGGCATATATAATTATTGATGGTTACGAAGATAATGGTTATAAGTTATTTCATCATATTCATGCATGATGGTTGAACTTCTTGCAAGTACATGGAGGTTAAAATTACTATTTTTATGTTTACTTTTATGGATTTTTAGATAATTTAAAAAACTAAGAAGTGCCACCTAGCAAGCTGCAAGGGTGATGTGTGACAACAAGCTATGTGTGGGGTGTGTGAGATGTTGCAAGGATTTTGATATGTGTAAGAGGCTATACATAAAATTGAAGTAATGGGAAGGTATGCAAGGATTTTTTGAGGTTAAAGGTGATCTACATAAAATTTCCATACAACTTGAAGTGATCTACATAATACTCCTTTGCACCGTGTATAATACTCTAAGAAAAGATGTGTGCAAGATGCACACGATGCAAAGGAGTATTATACACGGTGGCACGACTAGGCACGAGTCATTCATAATTTCTTGAAGAGAAATGATATCCATTATATTGGTGTGTAGTTATAGGTATATAACTTGAAGTTATCGAATATGGTACCACTTAGATTGATCAACATACTTCCTTGTTTTGACTACATTGAAAAGTTAATGTGGGTGTGTGTTTTTAACATTGATATTTTGATCTTTATCTCCAGGATGCAAGTGTTTAGGATCTATACTAGAAGGATATCGTGTCATTAGTGCATCAATAAGTGTATGTGAGTAATTTTTAATGCGCTCCACATTAAATATTGGGTGCATGGCTAAGTATGGAGGGAGATAAAAAACAAATATGCTTTCACTAGATGTACGAAGAATGGTATAAATAACATAGTGCAAGGGCTTGATATTCTAGTGTGGACCCTTGAAACACTCCTAAAGGTGAAAGTATACTTTTGGTGTTACTTGAAATTTTTTTGAGAATGAGAGATATTATATCAAACCTAATGATTAAAAGATTGTATGTGGTGCAAAAACTTCTCTGCTTTGTCTACTTCCCTTTAATGTGTGCACGACTCAGTGTTGGCTAGTGCACAATAGGAGACGTCTAGAGGCACCAAAGGATGGAACCCACTACATGTATGGAATGGATTGTGCCCTATATAAATATGAAGTGCTCTATTGTAGGCATGTTGTATGGACAATAAGTTATCCCAAGTGTAAGCATGTGCATGGTTGTGCATTCATACAAGATGAATAAACATGTAGTTGACAACTTATATTTACCCACATCTATTTGTGGATGAAATTTCATCAACCAGTCTAATTATGCACCCATAAAAAGCTATAATGCTTTAAAAAAACGACTCACAAATCACAAATCTTGATTGGAGATGATAAATGTTAGGAGTCCAAAGTGAACCCATACATGGCTAGAGAAAGATTACATAATGTTAATTGCATCAATGTATTTCTTGTAAGTGATCATGCTAGCCATATTTGAAAACATATCCACCACAACAAACACATCATCATGATGCATGTTTGTGATAGGAAACACAATCATGAAATCCATGTTGGTAAATTCTCATGGCCTAGATGGAATTGATATAGGTGTGAAAAGTCCTAGGTTCTTGTTTGTGGGCTTTGTGATACAACAAGGAATGCAAGACTTAATGTGGTGCTCCACACATCTATGTGCATCTATGGCAATAAAAATTGCAATTGCATTATGGTTATATTATTTATCATGCCAAAATATCACAATGTTTTGGTTTAGTATGCCTCCCAAATGAGTCTTTGGTGAGGTGTGCTACTAGGAACATAAAGGTCTTAGAACTTGTAAAGAAGCTATTCAGATAATTATAAATCTTGAACATTTTTACCTTGGATGAGGCAACTATATAAATTTTCAAAGTCCCTTTTTGTTGAGTATAGGAATACCTAGTATACGGAGTTATAGTTGTGTGTATCCAACACTATGATGAGTGTGTGAACTGTCAGTCTGCTAAAGTAATCTATGACCTTGTTAACATTTCCCATATTTTGCCTGATCTTGAGATGGAATTATTTCAAGTAATTCATCCAATTCATGTGGCATGCATTTCAAAACTTGATTTGTGTTTACAGGAGCTGAAGTGCATTATGATTAGAATTAATGTTTGTCCCTTTTCCAAGTTGTAGTGGTGTAATTGCTTAACTTCTTGAATAATAGTGTATAATTCCTCATAGATGGAGTACTTCTAAACCATTTTGTTGAACATATCTAAGTGGTACATGATTGTATGTCTATATTACATGATTACTACACCCATTTGCATAGTCAAATGCATTAGTTTGAAGTTTGAAGGCATTTGTAATGTTAGGGATTACAATCAAGAGACACTACACATAGGCATTACTTGAGATCCTCAAAATTATATTGTTGCACACGAGTCAGTCAAACTTGGCTTTGGCACATGTTATTTGGCTATGAGGCTATGACATATGCAAGATACTAAGGATGAACATGCAAAAAAGAATTGTGAGTCCAAGAAAATCCCTCAATTTTGTGAGATTGCACAAAGTTGGCCAAACACGAATCACTTTGATTTTATTTGGATTTACGTGAATTATTGTGTGGTCAATGTTATAGCCTAGGTACTAGATTTATGCGATGTAAAATGTACACTTTACTAAATTGGCATGTAACTTATGTTGGCATAAGGTGTCTAAGATGCGAGATGTGCTCCACATGATCCTCCCAAGTCTTGTTGAAGATGAGAACATCATCTTAGTAGACAATTATGAAGGAGTTAAGGAAGGGCTTGAGTAGATCATCCATCAAGTGCATGATTTCTTTTGGCACATTAATCCATCCGAAAGATATTACCAACCATTCATTTAATCCTTCATATGTCTTGAATGGTGTCATCCATACATCTTTTAGATGGACTTGAACTTGTTTGTCACCTAATTTGAGGTCGATCTTAGCAAGTTAGGTTATACAAATAGTAATATTAGAAACTATTATTATTATTGATATATTATAAGTCTATATCCATAATAATAATATGTATGTAATTTCCAAGTGACTACTATATAAAAATAGGAGTAGGCTTGATGAGTATAAATAGGAAACTCTTTGGGTGATTTCCAATCGAACCAACATGTGAAACATGTGGACCAACCCAAAGGAAGGGTTTGAATATGAAATATAGTCGTCAAAGATAACCCTAGATGTATTTTGCATCTTTATGACTTTGGTAACCATAATCATCTAATTGCTGTCAGATATGTCTAGTGAGGAGAAAACATGTATATAGAGAATGACAATATTATGCTCAAATTAATGTAACATTTAGGCACATATCAGGGAGATCATGTATATGTATGATAGTAAATCATGACAATTGGTCCCATAGATAGAAGAATGGCTAGGAGAGAATTTGAGCAAGAGTCAATTATGTATGCATAAGTCATGTATGTTAAGAATTGTTCAAAACTGACATGCTCACATGTCTAATATCAAATTTATGTCTGTAAATGCCCCCATTTTAATATAATATTGAAAATGTTAGATTAAAAGGATAAACCAATAATTTGGCACCCAAGTGTAATTACATTGGTGTCATCAAGTATGTCTTGAGTATTGAGCTTGTTATATACAGAACATGTAATGAAATAATTAGTTATATATTATATTTACGTACCATGGGTGCATAGGTTTCCTTGTAATCAACCCTATATGTTTATGCAAATCCTTTTGTAACTACTTTAGCTTTTAGCTTGCTAGTTTTACCATCACTCTTGACTTTGGTATTGTAGACCCACTTGGTTTGAATTACATATTTATTATATGGAAATTGACCATGTATCATTCTTCTCAGTTGAATCCATCTCAAATTTAATATCATCAACCCACTCTTTCCTTTGACTAGATTATGTATAACTTCTTGTTTCACTAGCCCCAGACGACAATACAAACATAATATTTTCCTTATAAGTATCATCAAACAAGTTAGATTCCTGATATTGAATCCTTTTGATCCTCCTCTATGTTCCTGATCATGATTACTCATGTGTGTGGTGCATTCTTTATTATCTTGATGCTCGTGTTATCAATGTGTTTCCATGATTCTTATTATGTCCAGGGCATCTATCGAGGCAAGACCTTGATACTTTGCTTATGATTGTCATTCTTTCATCTTGAGGACACAACTCATTACTATGATTTCAATTTATCATGTTGTTATGTTACAAGTTAATCTGTGTCTTGGGGAAACACAGGGCAATATATTTATGGTGCATGTTCTTAAATGCCATATCTTTGCCCATTATGTTATCTTTTATGATTCTCGAGATTCTATTGTTGTTGTGTTACATGTGTTATGTATATATTTATCATTCTTGTTACTCTCATATGTTCTCATTTCTTAGTATATAATTTTTAGGATCAATATACATAGATAAACATAAGAATATTATATTGAAAAAACTTATACTCAAAGGTAAAATCTCACATTAATATTATTTACAAAGTTTAACAAGATTTTATAAGTTTTTTGGGTAGTTTGCTTATGAGATCAACAAAATTATCGGTCCAACTTGAATAACAACTAACTTATTAATTTAACCACACTAACACTATCAACTTAACACACTAACATGATATTAAAATAAAGGAGGTGACTCGTATGAGATATATGCCCTTATTCAAACATCTAATAACAAAAAACACTTTGGGTTAAATGACCCAACAAACCCCCTTGATCCAAAAGGGCTATGGAAGATGATCTAGAGCATATGACATCAAAGTCATCAAAAATCTCTACTGCACCTACAATTGACACACTGTACATCGTGA
This sequence comes from Torreya grandis, assembly GCA_037957365.1. Taxonomy (NCBI): domain Eukaryota; kingdom Viridiplantae; phylum Streptophyta; class Pinopsida; order Cupressales; family Taxaceae; genus Torreya; species Torreya grandis. The sequence goes on from JARHVA010000507.1 coordinate 2,939,393, forward strand.
CATTGATCAACAAATATCACTTCACAAATAATCTTACTACCCCGTGAGTTGTGGCATGAATGATGAACATCTTGATGGACATACTCATCCCCTTTGACCATTCTATATTGTATTGTAGTAAAACATGATCAAGTCCCACTCAACTACATCAATTCACATAAAGTCTCACACAGAAACTAGTTTAGTGACTACCATGTATTGTGTATGTCACATCTCCTTGATGCCCAACAATGTTGATGAACCTTTGCTCAACACTACTGGTGTTAGCAACTCTTGTGTTAACTCATACAATCACTGATGATTGATCGAAGGCCCATATCTTCCCCCTATTAGGAGACAGGTGATAAGTCCATGCAAAAAGAAAATAAATCTAAATAACTATGTCTACTCCTCATCAATGAAATCAAATAATTAAAGACCAAAATTGAACATAAAACAACAAAATGAAAGCCAAAATTTGTTGTTATAATGGAACCCTAACTTTGAGTTAACAACTTAGTTGATATGGGTGAAACTTTGTGTACCCAAAGATGTAGTCATGTCCATTTGGACCACATTCTTTGGTTATGTAGGATGCTTCCTGGTTAGATGATGTGTCAAAATAACTATAAGAGTTAGATTAACCATCAAAAGCTCCACTAGAGTAAACTATGTAATGTGTCTCTACCTTCCTTGTTTGGTTGTGTTTCTACTTTCTATAAGTACATACATTTGCAATATGTCCAATACCACCACAATTATAGCAAGATGGTTGTTTTATGTATCTACTATAACTGGAAGAAGAAGAAGAATCACTTGAGTGATTATGAGACCGAGAAGAATGTTTATGCTTGTGGCAATGTTTGTGTTCTAAGGAATGCTTTAGAGAATATCTCAGAGAATTCTTCAGAGAATGTTTTTGAAAATGCTTTGTTTTCTCATGTCTCTTGTCAATTTTGTGTCTTCTTGAATTTGTATAGTAAACATACTCTATAGTTTTACTAGTTTTTTATTTGGTGAACCATTGCTCATGTTGAGTAAGTAATTCACATATAAAATCAAGTGTTACATTTTTTATTTTGTCACTGAGTTGCAACATTTATAAGAAGTTTGTATATGTAGAACAAAATCCATTCAAAATGATGGAGATAACTCAACATTTCATCATCTATTTTGCCTCCTGTAGTGTTATATTCTAGTTTCAAATTCATCCTCTTAAAAATATACCCATGTATATCTCTTCATTTTCATTCAACTTTGTATTCAATAATTGTATTACAAAATCAATTTTCTTATATGCAAGTTGTTTGTCATACAAATCTTTCAATGATTTCCATGATTTCCAAGCATTAGTTTTAATAGATTAAATGTGAATGATAACTTGCGCATAACAAGAGGATTTTAACAACATAAGTGTGCATTTATATTGTTTTTGGAATTTAATCAATTTAGCCGCTTTAGTATGAGGTGTTGGTTAGTTTTCAAATAGTTCCCACAAGTCAATAAAAACTAGGGTGTTCTCCATATTCATGCACCACTCATTATTTTTTGGAATTAGTCTTCCACTTTCAGAGATGCTACTTGTGATTTTGGCCACAATAAGCAATCAAAAACAATAAGTGTAATATTGGGATTTGACTTTATCCTCGAGTAACACTGAATTACAATAATTTTATTCTTAATATTTGTTCGTCTTTACATACAAAAGTTTAAAAAATCACAAAACGATAAACCATTGTGTCTCCAACACTATTGATTTTCACTCCTTTTGTAACCAATTTACAAAGTATAAAGGAAATATTTTAAAAAGATTCCCAAAAATAATGTTTGACCCAAAAAATTAGTTTATTGGGTTTTGAATCTTGAACCCCTTTCTTGTAAGTGTCTTACAAAAAATACATAGCCAACTCCTCTACAAACATTTTTGAAACATAAAAAGAGGATATTTTATATAAGTTGTAGTTTTATGAGTTTTCAAAGTAAAAAATATATATTTTTGTGCATGTAGAAGTTATTCACCTGTGAAATCAAATTGCATCTTCCTTTTGTGGGGCCCACATGAGAAATTTATAATGCAATAATGTAGACATATTTAAGGAAGCTTCTACACCATACCAATCAATGTCATGCCCTTTTGCACCATACATTGCCATACAGGTGCTTACCAAACAATGTTTTATTCTTCAATCAATATGTACTAGTCCATACAATGCCTTTTAATGCCCTTTTATAGTGCTTAAAAGCCATACAACAACAAAGAGATGATTCAAATGCCACACGACTTGTCACAACAACTTTCAAAGTGATTTTTTCATGATTTTTTGGGCCATACAATTATCATTCGACATTGAAATAGCTTCCAAATGTTGTACAACAACAAACAAGGTTTCCAAATTAGTTTTTAGAGCGTACGAATTTGATATTGGTCATACCAAAATAAAAACTGTAAAGTTTTGAGCCATATAAATCAGATTTTGGGACTCTCAGGCATAAAAAATATACAAATGCCTTGCAAAAAACTTTCATACTCCCAAAAATCTTTCTCTCTCCTTCACGTTCACCCTTTGGAAAACTTGGCTCTGATGCCAGTATTAGGATTGATAGACATAGATAAATTGAAGAATATTATATTAAAAAAACTTATACTTAGAGGTAAAATCTCACATTAATATTATTTACAAAGTTCGACAATATTTTATAAGCTTTTTAGGTAGTTTGCTTATAGGACCAATTCGCTGGTCTAACCCGAATAAGAACTAAATTATTAATTTAATCAAATTAACACTTTTACTAACAATTTTTTATCAATCTAACATGATAACATGATATTAAACTGAAGGGGGTGTCTCATACGAGATACATGCCCCTGTACAAACATCTACTAACAAAATACACTTTGGATCAAATAACCCAACAAATTTATTCAATACAAATATTTAGGATGATAAAGATTGTAGGCCCATGAATAATAGGGTATCTAACTCCAATTCTTAGTGACTCTTATTTTATTTAGATGTGGAGGCCCATGTATGGTAAGGGTGTGTAACTCCACTCCATCTTCATATATTTTAAAATATAATAAGTTATTTTTTTTTAGTATTTCAAATTTCAATATTTATTGTTTGGCACTCGCCAATACGTGTGTAGAAAAAGAAAAGTGGATTTGTAGGTTTCCACATGCAATAGTTTTAGTTATGGAGATTTAGGTATCTAATTATATAATTTTTTTACTTTGTAGTGTGCACTTACACATACACCTCAAATTAGGGCAAAATGTAAACACCTAAAAATGGTTCTAGAACATTTAGTGGGTTTTGATTAATATGTTATCACTATACTTTTTTATTTTTTTCTTATTGTTCCAAATCATATGTTATTAACCCATTGATCAAATTTTGATGGTCTTGCCCTTTTTTCTTAGACCCAAATTTCTCTTTCTCTCTCCATGTGTTTTTGAGCTTTGTGTTGAGGGCATCAACACTCTTGAACTTGTCAAAAACATCGAGACTTTTGATCCCTCTTTTTTTGGTCCCCACTTAGTTAGATTGCACTCGCCCTCTTCATTCCATTCTTTTTCACTTATAGTCATTTGATGTTGGTTCACGTGTTGATAAGGTCCTCATTTGAATTCAATTACCCTTAAATACACAAACACAATAGATCACTTGACAAAAAGAGACACAAAGAATATATCAAATGTTTGTAGATAAAGAATAAGCACATAAGAGATCAAACAATCATTATACTAGTTATTATTGTCTAAAGCTAACATTTCACATGCAAATTTGTTGGCATGTGACCTAGGGCTATCTATACAATGCAAAAAATATTTCTAAAATTATTCTTTTTATGAAAATTGATTGTTTATATATTACAGTTCCCACCGTTATGGGCCCGACAACTAGCAAAATATTATAACATTCGTCATCTCAAACACAGGGTCCTAAAGTCCTATTATTTTCCTTAAAAGTATTTATATATCATATATATGTTGGATCCATTATAGGGCAAGGAAAATTGAAGGGTAGGAGTAGGTGCACAAATCTAGAAGTTAGACTTTTCAGTTTGTGATACTTGACTAGAAGTTGTGTCATTCTTTCAACCAGAGGTGATAATGCTCCTAGCATATTTTCTTTGTCAACTTTATTTTTTTTGTATAAGATTTGCAATGGGACTGACATTATGTTTATAGATATAGATTCAAATGACCAATTTCAAATTGAGATTTATTTAAGATAAGTATTGAAACCTATGTATTTTCCTCCTTGGTTGACTTGGAAATAATTAATTCGGTGTTGTTATTATATTTACATATTTATTATTACACATTAAGCATACTCAATGTATTTGAATTACATTTATTGTAACACTCTATGCACGTAATGTGTTTTTTATGTGCTTATGTGATTGTAGTGCCTGTCATGTTTTTTAAATTTATTTACACACTTGTGTCTACTAGTGCTTGAAGTGTTTGCTACATGACTCATCATATGCATGGATGACATGATTTATAGGTTCCTGATCATGTCACATCCCTTACATGGTTAGTGTATTTTTCATTATCCTCACTATTGTTGGTGGTTTCCATGATTCCCATCATGCATCCATTTTTTTATTACGCCCCAAATGTGTGATTGTTATCCATATAATTCACATGCTTGGGGTATCTACCATGGCAAATCCTTGTTATTCACAACCATCATTGATATCTCATATGAAATAACATCTTACTACTGCAATTTTCCAAATTCCATGTTGATATGTTAATACTTGGACTCTATCTTGGGCAACACAGGGTATTATATTATTGGTACATGTTTTCAAAAGATTACATCCTTACATGATGTATTACCACAAGATATAATTTACTATGTTTTAATGTTTCATCTAATCTATTTATTTTGATATTTGAGCTTCATAGATTCACACCACATATCAAAAGGGATTATATATCACATACTACATTTGTCATGGAAATAGTTTCCTTCGATGATATGAGAAACCTAAGAGGCTTTATACTGCATTTTGGGGATAAAGGGGCATACGACTTAACATATTCACTATTGTGGAATTAGAGACACATTGGTTGACAATTATAGAGTTCCAACTTCATTTCCCAATGTTTAGTACACAATGACTTAGTGCTCCATATTTTGTTTGGATGTAAGGGCTTGTCACCAAATGAGACATAAGGTTTCAAGATTGACCGATCTTTCACCTCCTTCATTGGTATGATAGATACATGTGATTTCCTTTGCATATATGGAACAAATCAGGTATCTTGTTACATTTAATTTACATATCCAACATTTATTATTTTATAGTCACCCATGTTTATTTGTGTAGGAATGTGGTTTTGTAGTTTATAAGATTTACCACTTCAAGTTCCAAAGACCTAGATCAACAATATCTTTTTTTTATATCATTTTTATGTGTTGAGATTAAATGTATACTTATGACACCTTTTTTGTGGCTAATCCCACACCTCAAAGTGGGAAAAAGGTGGTATCCTAAAATGGTGGTATCCTAAAATGGTGGTTTCAATTTGATGTTAAGTTGTGTTATAATGGCACATTTATCTATATATAGCTAATTTTGTTTAGATCGAATGATATTGATTATTTGGTAAACTTAAAAACCCCAAAACTCCCTCTATACATCCCCAAAAGAGCTCCCACCTAATGTTTTTATACATTTGGTCACATTGTCTAGACTATACTGCACAATCCCAACAATACGTTTGGACCGAAATATACAATATATATACATTTTATTTACTCCCACTTTAACTTGATGGGCTAGTTTTCTCCTCTTTGCCTTTCTCATTTATAGCTAATGGAAGTTGACATGCTTTCCAATTTTGTGAAATTTGAATTCAAAGTCACCTATAAATAGACAGTGTTGTACTTCATTTGAACATCTATTATATATCTAACATTGAGTATATTTGCAATAGTTCTTTTTGGAAAAACTATATGATAGAAATTTTGATCAACAATTTTGATGATGGATCATAGGATGTGATCTTAAACGTTGATCAAAGTTATATCACACATTTTTCCCAAAAAACCTATTTGCACATATCATGGGCTGTGAAATAATTAAATATATAACCGGGCATATTGCTTTTTGATATCATTTCTCCCAACCTAAGGGTTGATAAATCAATGATATTCCATTGAACATAGGCCCTATAATCCACTTTATTTTCCCTAACACTCTGGGGCATAAAAGATTAAACTATTGCAGACACACACAAGTGACAACATGAGATATGAGTGCATATAAGTGAAGAGTCAAACTAGACAAACAAAAACTAGAAGTTAAATTTCAATTTTAGATAATTTGTCAAAATTATAAAATTTGATCCAACTATTGTCCAAAATGAAGTGTATGGTCCTGGTAGTTATTTATGAGCAAATTCAATTTTTTGGGTTGCGATTGTCTTGACTCTAGTCGTATGTTTTCAAGTTCAAAATTTTATAGCAAGTTATCCACAACATTGTACACCTGAATACACAATTCTTGTCCCTAAGCATTTATATTGATGTTATCTTTATCAATTAAACACTATTAATATAGTCTATGTGTTGATTAAATATAGTTCATTTATTGGAATAAAATACATTCAACTTTGGTGCAAGATCTAACATTTCATAGCAAGGAATAAATTCAATGGTCAACCTTGCTTATTTTGTAAAATTTTGATGACAATTATCCATTTGTTTTGATGAAAATTGGTTTTAGGTCAATGACAATATACTAATCAAGCAAAACTAATATGTAATTTAAACACAATTTAAATACAACAATATAACAACACAAATAGACTTGAAATGTGTAAAAATTGAGGTTTACATGCTTGAAAATTGACAAGGAGAATTTGTAGAGAAATACTTGAATTTTGACTTACCTGTGTTGTCAGACGCTGAAAATGAGTGAAAATAGGTCCAAAAGTAGTCTCAAAGTAGACCTAAAAACTTTGTGATGATTAGAGAAGTTGTAAAAGACAACCAATATCGAATTGGTTGATCCTAGTCATGATGAGGATCGTTGAGTCGATCATGGTAGGGTAAGGTTAGATTCTAGTCATTGAGTTTGATGTTGGTAGATGATGTACTTACAAGTGCCTTAGTTTGTACCTACTTGTCAAAAAACCTCTCATGAATTATCAAATTGAGTTGCAAATCTTGAAGATTGTTTCTCTTTTTTAAAAATCCTTAATCAACTCTAACAGAACTTGTAAGAGCATAATAAATGGGTGCATTTATGAGGGGTCTTGTTCTTAAATAATTTGGAAATCAAGACTCATGTAGTCCAACAATTAGTTTAATATGGTATGAAGAGCCTAGTCCTTATCCCCCTATTTATGAGATGCAAGCAACTGCTTGAATCTACATGTTCTTTTACTACTTATTTAATTAAACTTTTGGTACAAGGGATGCATACACTTCAATAGATGGCAAATAATACTAAAATCAAAGTGCAATAGCTCATGGGAGCTTTTTTTGGACTTGTTTTTGTGTCCTAAATGCATTAGCGTTATTGTGTATATATAAACTTGTTGAATTCAAGTTCAGGGCTTATCAACACACAAACCAACAATGAAAAATACTGGAAAGCTGACAAACAAGACATACAAAACCATTCAACTGAGAACCTTCATAAAGAAAAATGACCACGGTCATTGGGTTAATCCTAGTCACGACCAAAATATTTGGGTCAATCTTGGTCACAACCAGGGTCTTTGGGTCAACCTTAGTATGCTGACCATGAAACCCTAAAACAATGTTTTCGATATTTTGTGTGCATCTAAAGTCGTACTAAGACAAACAAATATCCAATCTGTAAGTTTTCAAATATTTAAGATCGAATAATAATAATATCATTGATCCAAAATGAATTGAAAATAAAACTCTAAAAATAACATAAAATAAAAAAAGACAATACGAAACCCGACACAAAGAAAAATATGTCAACTTAAACCTTAATATAAACTAATAATCTATAATCTATATGAATAAAAACATACTAATATCATAACAAATAAATACGAATAAAACTAAATACGGTGATACAACCATCAAATTTAACCTTCATCTCGCAAAACTGCGGTTTATTTGCTAGACTAAAATTAAAAATCATTTCAAAATCACAAACCCTCTTTGGACTACCATAGTCATAATTGCAGGGCTCTGGTATTTTGCCCTAAACCCCACGAAAACCCACACCACACCACACCAAACCAAATCTGAAGATTTTAGAGAGCAAAAATCTTGAATGGGTATTCCAAAGACATCGCGGAAGGGCAAGAAGGCATGGCGATCCAACATCAGCACTGCAGATGTCGATAATTACTTAATTCACACTGACAAAGATGCTCGCAGCGGCGGCCCTCTCACTCAGACTTCCAGTGACTCTCTTTTTTTCCTAGACAAATCCAAGGGTAAGTCCCAATACTCACTTCTCCATTCGGTTCATTTTTATATCACCTGTTCCTGTGCTTCCCAATCTTCCTCTTAGTAGATAATTCGGCATTGCATTGAATTCGCAATTGGGTAACCAGCAGAAGATTTTTTTTGATTGAAGGGCAAACAACCACCCCGTATGGGGTGCACACTGCACATATATAATGGGGCCGTCAGGACCGAGGGGTATCTATTCATGAAACCTTGGCAGGTTCTTTGTGAGTCAGCATTCTCGACAAGAAGTACTTTGCCCTTTTTAACGAGGAAAAGGTTTTTAATCACCAGCAGTTGTAAAATAAAAGCTTTCGAATCTTTGGATATTCTATTCAGAAAGTAAGCACCTTGAGGATAATGGCAACAGCTGTGATCTGGCTCCGAGGCATGGCGAGTAATAGATGACTTAGAATGGTAGTAGGTGAATAGATTAATAGAAGAAAGGGCAGTTGGATGAAACAGAGCAACAAATAGATGGAGCATTAATTTACAAGAATGCTTAAGCCTTAAATACTAATTACAAAATTAAAGAATATGTAATAGGAAAATGTAACAGAAAAGCTCAGCCTGACCACGTGGCCAAAGAAACTTTGAAGTAAATGACAACACTATCTCAATGAATTTGACTTTGCATATGAACACCATCAGAAAGCTTACATGTATACAGAGATATTTTTTCTTTCGAAGATGCTTATATCCCAACCAAGCACTAGTTCACATCAACTTAGATATGAAACCAGCTTTTGGACAACACCTAAGAAAGATTGGGAGGAGAGATTATGTCTGTATTGCACTTCACCACTTCATCAAGGATTATTCTGCATATGGTGACATCTGGGTCAAGTACGTCAACACCTTAGACACGAGAGTTGCAAAAGTACCAGAAGGTGTGCCCTCCAAAAGAAAGCTGCAGCACAGTGAATTTGATCTCACTGCCTGTGGTTCACTCTTTGTGCACTTAAATCTTACACCAGAATACAGATTTGGCATTGTGCTTCCATAGACTATTTTTGGTCTTGTGGATGCTAATAAAATCATTTTGTTTTATTAACCAATTCAATGCAATTATTTTTTCTATTAAAAAGGAAGATTGAGAAGCACAACACACACACACACACTCCTTGTTCCTGTGCTTCTCAATATTCCTCTACCAAAACATGTTGAAGCATTCTTTACTCATTAGCCAATTCCATAGAATGCAGTTTTTTCTATTAAGAGGAAGATTGAGATGTATAGGAACAGGATCCTTAAGTGTGACAGTATATATACATATATTTGAATGATAAGATATTTTACTCAGTATCCAATGAAATGCAATGCAGATTTTTCTATTAAGAGGAAAATTGAAAAGTACAGGAGCAGGGTCCTTCACTGTGACAGTATTTTGCAAAATAGTTCCTTAATAGCTCCCATTCCTTCTTCAAAGAAAAAACAGAAGCAGTCCAATGCTAAGCCTCCTCTTCCTCTTACAAAAATTACAGGCTCGAAGCCTGCCAAGGTAAGTCATATTTCTTCCTCAGCCATTTGTGGGGTTAATAGATTAATTGGGTATTTATTTATATATAGTCCCTCGTACATTGTGGGGGTCAATTGATTCAATTGAGAATTTGTTCATTTATGTGCTAGATATGGTTGTGAAAGCTGCAGGATATATATTTTTATTGGATTTTTTTTTGCTTGGTAAATCTTGGCTGAGATCATGGGCCGCCTTTAACGTGGTGTGGGGTAATCTTGGACCACATTCTTAAGACTTGTAAACAGAGTCACACTTGAAAGAATGGTATAATCCTTATGCTAGAACCTTGCCACTTTTCATCTAGATTCATGGGCCACCTTATTGCGGCAGGGGGATTTGGGCCACCACAAAAACTTCTATGACTATTGTTATTGGATTTTACTATAAGACAGATTAGGCATTGTTTTTATTGGATTTTACTATAAGAGGACTGGCGATTGAAATCAGCCCTAAAAGATAGCATGGCAATGTTACAAGTGGACATGTTCAGAGTTGTAATTATTTAAGATGAGGCCAATTTGTAGCCAGAATTGTAGTTTTCCTATCTCAAACCCACATAAACACAAGTATTGAATTTGATGAGAAGTGCCACTTCCAATGTTTTTGGATTCATGCATTTCGTTTGATTATTACATAGTCGATGGCATGGATACAAAAATATTGGGAATGGTGCCCATTAGATTTTTTTTGACTTGTGTTTATATTGGTTTGAGATAGATTGTTTCTAGTTTTGGATAGGTTCCATTGACTGGTACAACCGTAGGGCCACTTCATCCTTGTTGAAGATATCTTTGTTAGGGCACTAAGCCAGTTGGCTATTGGCAAATTTCAAATCTAGGTTTATATGATAGTTACAAGGTTTGAAGCGTTTGGTAGTTTAGAGAAGGCGAAAGGCTTGCCAAAATAAAACAAAATTTGGAAAGTTTCAGAATAAGATTAAATGATATAACATATAAAATTATCGAAATAAGAAATGAAAAATGATAGAGAAAAGATATATCAAGCTCCAATGTAATTCAAAATTTGATTCATCATACTATATTTAGAGAGTTGCACTAGCTCTTGAGTTGCCTGGGGCCTCCAAGCTTTAAAAGACAATTTAAAATCTTCAAACTCAAAACTTGGCAAATAGTCTAATTTATTACTATTATTATCTAATATAATTAGTACTAACATTGAAATCTCTTCAAGATTTTGCACGACCCATCTACAACTACAATGATCAATATATGTTCCTCATTATTTTCAAAGCACACAGGCTAATGAGGAAGCATATACGAAGGCTCAGAAAAAGAGTTTACTTGACAAAAATGAGCACTGATGTCATGGTTGATATTTTTATGGACGCCTTACAATAGAGTTTGGGGTTTAGAAAAATTCTTGAGGTTTTGCTGAACCTTGTAACTGTGGTTCGTATATGAACTTAAAGTAGGAATGGTTGGAGACTTCCCTTTCTTGCACGGTAGATTCTCCTATTGATCAAATGATGCGGCCAACTTGTTGCCATAGTTGTAATTGTTTAACCCAAGATTTTCTCCCCAAATGATGAACTGGGATTCTCTACTCCAATAGGGATTTTACTCCTCCTCTCATCCCTTGACCTACTCATTAATAGGTTGAGGGCCAGTCATGTTGCCTGCTTTGCCTTGACTATACTATTTTGTAAAGGAAATGATCTCAAGGTTAAAATAGACGAAGCCAAGAAGGGAAACTTTTCCATATGGGAAGATCCACAATAATGGAAGTTTCTTTTCCATTATTTTAGTCTCTTACTTGTAACCATGAGAATATATGTTTTGGTCTAGAATTATAATGGATCCGGTCTAATGTATTGGACCTCAAATTTTGTGCATTGCTAGATAGTTGCAATGTGCACAATGAAAATCCAAGCAAAGATGTATATGATATTGCCCATCAATTACTTCCTCTGCATTCAAATTGGCTTAATTTACACATCAGTTTTTGGTTAGGTTTCAGGATTCAATGAACTGTGGTTGCTGTTGAAAAACATGGGCGGTTTAGAATTTTAACCCAGAACCACCTTGGTAGTGGGATACTTTACCACTGAGCTACTTGCCAGTTCATTACAAGTTCAATGTAGAAGTCTGGATTGCCACTTCTAACACTCTCTCAAGCTGCACTTTGGTGTAGCCCGCCCTCACCTTGAAGCCACCACTGGTTGTGATACTATGATCGAAAATATGGACAAGCTAGGATTCCAACCTAGGACCGCCCCCTGCTGGTGTGATACTTTATCACTGAGCTACTTGTACTTTTATGACAGTTTGGCATAGAAATATAAATTGCCACTTCCAAAAACTGCCAATGGTAGCAATGTATGTTTTATCTTCACAAACACACAAAATGAAATTCAAATTGGCACTTCCAATTGTTGCCTTGTAGTCGAGGCATTTTATTGTAGGATTTATTTCCTTTGTTCACACAGAAAATGGTTATTGAAGTCGAATGACATATATCTTTGATAGGAATTGAGATATATATCCTTATCTTCAAGATGAAACTCGGCCCTTTTTTATCTTGTTTAATGATTCCTTGATTGCTCGAGGACCCTCTAAATCAGAAGCAATTTTACGACCTCTAATTACGTCTTAAGCTATGTTATTGGATCCTTCACCCCAAACCCTTGGATACTGATACGATCTGTTTTCGATACGAATCGTGCTTTGATCCTACCCAAATATGGCAAGGATAGTGTAGGAGGACTATATCCTTATCTTCAAGATGAAGCTCGGCCCTTTTTTAATCTTGTTTAATGATTCCTTGATTGCTTGAGGACCCTCTAAATCATAAGCAATTTTACGACCTCTAATTACGTCTTAAGCTATGTTATTGGATCCTTCACCCTAAACCCTTGGATACTGATACGATCTGTTTTCGATACGAATCGTGCATTGATCCTACCCAAATATGGCAAGGATAGTGTAGGAGGACTATGGATCCTTCCAGATATGTCCTAGTCTTAAACTACGTTACCATATCCTTCACCTTAGACCCTTGAATACCGGTATTAGCCGTTTTGGATATGAATCCTGGTTTGATCCTAGTTGGAGATGGCCAGGATACTGTGGGAGGACTGTGGATCCCCCTAGGATGTATCTGAGAGAATCCATGGTCCTCCTGCAGTATATTGGTCGTATTCGTGGCCTAAAAACATTTATATTATTTAATTTTTGATTTAACTTGACAAAAAGTCAATTATGGACTTCAAAAAAGAATTAAAAATAAAATATAGGGGAAAACCTAAATGCAACTTTCACTCTCATTCAAAATAAAACATCACATTTACCTTTATTGCATTTTACCTCTCATTGCACTTTTGCTCTCTCACCTTCATTTTTTTAATTGCTTTGGACTGAAATTCCTTTCTTTTGCTAATCCTATGCCATTACAACTACCCATTTGGCACCATGGAGTTTAAGGAGCTTGTAGTGAAGAGGATTTTTTCTTCATTTTTGTCCATACATTGAAGACCAATATGAATATAATGAATATGCTGATTTGTCTTGATTTTTGTCCATACACTGTAACATTTGGACTATGTACTTGTTCTAAGACTAATCTAAGTTCAACCACTAAATATATGGACATTTGGCATTGAGTTATCAATATGTTTTGTGGTTATTTAACTTATTTTATTTACTCTATATGCATATGATAACGTCTTAAGCTACATGTTTTATTTGGAATTGAATTGATTGTGGTGGATTAATCCTAATTGAAGCAGGGTGCTGTAAATACACTTTTAAACAATAGATTGAAAGGAAAGAACTGAATTTGACAAAATGGAAGGATTGCAAACAAGGCTAACTATGAAAACAAATGATAAACTTAGCTATTTTTGGTTGTTCTGTTGATTGTGTTTTACAATAGTCCCTGTAGAAACTGCAAAATCCCAGAAATTGGAACTCAAAGAGGAACAAGGTCAGAATCATCCAACTTAGGTCATAATCATTTGCCACTACTGACCCAAATCTGACCTTTTTGATCCTTTGCAGAAAACATTGAAATTAGGGCATAAACATGTGTGACAACTAGATTTAGGTTTGTGTGTGCAAATTTTGACCTTCGAGGATGTGCGGAAGAACTGTCGATAGCTTTTTTGAATATTGAAACCCTAGTAGGGTTGTGCAATGGTTGAAGTCCTGCAAATAGAAAAAGGTGGAGTGTAATTGGATGAGCTAACCCCAATCACCCCCACGATGATTGGACGTTGCCTACATATCCAATACTCTGAAGAGGGAATTCAAGTCCACGTAGTTCTCCCACATAAAGTGCTTTGTGCAATTTTGTTCTTTTGACCATGTGTAGACATCTAGAAATTGCTTGAATACTGGCTCATGAAATTGCTTGAATACTTGATCATGTTTTGCTTTGCGCTGAGTAAAACAGGGTTGTGACTTGGTTGAGGATTGCTTGTAATGCTTGGAATCAGAATTGGGAAGAATAGGGACCTTTTGCACAATGTGCCCCCATATTGAAATTGCCAAGTTGATTAATGAGTGGATTGAATGTTCTTTTATACCAATCCAAAAGGGGAAATGACACACTTGGAAGCCTAAAAACATGGAAGACGACATAAGGGAGGGTTCAATTTTAAAATGACTATTAAAGACAAGACCATTTGACAATCATGACCCAAATTGGATGGTTTTGACCCCCATGGAAAAGTGCTGGTTTTTGGATTTGGGTTTGTCTGAACAGATGCTTAGAGGTGTTTTCAGCTGATAGGATCTTTCTGTAGGTGACAAATGACAATTTAGCAAGGAAAAAGGTCTTCACAAGTGCTTAGAGTAGGCCAAGGTGTCAAAATAGGTCTGAATTAAGTGCACAAGTTAATCAAAGTGAAAAAAAACATAAAATTGACATGATCAAATATTTGTGACTAAATTTGGGTGTCTACAATTGTTAGAATATGAAGTCAGTTTTATTATTCAGCCAACATTATAAAATGGTTTTGTATTACATGCGCTTTTGTAGTGGAGGATAATGGGGTGGCCACTTACCTCTTAGAAACATCAAGTAGGGGTCATGACCATTTGACAATCATGACCCAAACTGGAAGGTTTTGACCCCCAAGGAAAAGTGCTGGTTTTTGGATCTGGGTTTGTTTGAACAGATATTTAGAGGTGTTTTCAGCTGATAGAACATTTTTGTAGGTGACGAATGACAATTTAGCAAGGAAAAAGGTCTTCACAGGTGCTTAGAGTAAGCCAAGGTGTCGAAATAGGTCTGAATTAAGTGCACAAGTTAATTAAAGTGAAAAAAATATAAAATTGACATGATCAAGTATTTGTGACTAAATTTAAGTGTCTACAGTTGTTGGAATATGAAGTCAGTTTTATTATTCAGCCAGCATTATAAAATGGTTTTGTACTACATGCACTTTTGTAGTGGAGGATAGTGGGATGGCCACTTACCTCTTAGTGGAGGGTAGTGGGGTGCCCACTTAGTATTAAATAAACCTATTATCCTTGTATAAAAAGAACTCATGTGTTAGGAGTTTTTAAAAGAGAGGATAAACATTACATTTAGTGCAAGAGGAAAGCAAATGTAGTTTTGTAGTTGGAGCTAGAGAGTGTTCAGCCATTGCTGTAATAGTGAATTATTCCTGATTAATTAAACACCAAGAGAGACCTTTGCCTTGTGGTTTTCTCGGACACATTGTCAGGTTTTTCACGTTAAATTTGAGTGTGCTTTTTTTTTTTCTTGCTTGCCGCTCACTGTTTTATATTTCTACACTGTCTATTTTTCTAACAGTTGGTATTAGAGCTTGGTTAACTTGGTTTAGTGCAGAATTTTTTTGTGAGAAGTGAAGAATGTTAGGAAGCATAGTTACCGGATTTGAGGTTGCAAAATTTGATGGTACGAATTTCGCTCTATGGAAGCTAAAGGTTCAAGCCTTGTTGGTGAAGGACAAATGTGCCTTAGCTCTCAAAGGGGTTGCATTAAAACCTTCAGCCATGGATCAGACAGATTGGGATGAGAAGGATGCCATGGCAAGGGCTACAATCTAGTTATCTCTGGCTGATTCTGTTTTGTTTAATGTTGTAGAGGAGAAAACGACACATGACTTGTGGAATAAGCTTGAAATGCTGTATGAGACCAAGTCATTAGTAAACAAGATTTTGTTACGTCGGCAGTTGTATAATTTGAGGATGCGTGATAGTTCATCAGTCGCAGTTCATCTCAACGATTTCAACACACTGATTAGCAAGTTGGCTTTAGTAGAGGTGAAAATCGAAGAAGAGGACAAAGCGACTATTTTATTGTGCTCTTTGCTTGAATCTTGGGATCAACTAGTTATGGTGCTTCGTAACTCATCATCGCAAGGGAAACTAGTCTTTGAAGATGTAGTGGCCATAGCAATTTTTGAAGAATCAAGGCGAAAGACATCTCAAGGTTGTTCTTCCAATGAAGCTCTTGTTGTAAGGGGCAGAACTACGAAAAGAGGGAAGACTGAGCGTGGACAGAGTACATCAAAATCCAAGGGGCGAAAAAGAGTCAAATGTTGGAACTGTGGAAAATTAGGGCATGTCAAAAAGGATTGCAGAGTGCTGAAGGCGAATAAGGAAAATCCTAGCTTGCAACTATCCAAGGCAAATACAGTAGAAGATGGAGCACCTTTGGAAAAGGGAGAAGTGTTGTCTGTTAATCTGAGAGGTTCGTTGCATCATGTTTGGCTTATTGATTTTGGAGCATCTTTTCACATGATTGCTCACAGGGACGGGTTTTCTTCTTACTGGTCATGTGATGGTGGTGTGGTTTACATGGGAAATGACAACCCATGTAAAGTTATTGGTGAAGGAGAAGTCAAAATCAAGATGTGTAATGGGGCAGTGAGGACTATTCATCATGTTAGCTATGTACTAGGCTTGAAGAAAAATCCGTTGTCACTTGGAGTGTTTGATGAGCATGGTTACTGATTCAGTGGGGAAAAGAGCTCTCTCAAGGTAGCAAATGGAGTGTTGGTGGTGCTCAAGGGAGAAAAGGTTGGCAATCTCTATAGGTTGGTTGGAGAAACTTGTACTAGAGAGGTTGCAGTGGTGTCGGGTGTCGGATAAGGCATTGGAGTCATTCTGAACTTGGCATCAATGGCTAGGCCACATGAGTGAGCATGGTCTCAAGGTACTATTGGATAGAAACCTTCTCCTAGGTATAAAATCATTAGATCTGAATTTTTGCGAGCATTGTCTGTATGGAAAACATAATAGACCGTGTTTTTCTAGATGCACAACTAGAAGCAAAGAAATCTTATAGTTAATTCATTCGGATGTTTGGCAAGCACCCGTTGCATCTTTAGGGGGTTCATCATATTTTGTTACATTTATAGATGATTACTCTCATAAGGTGTGGATATATCTTCTAAAGAAACAATCTGATGTATTTTCTTGTTTTAAGAAGTTTAAAGCTCTGGTAGAGAACCAAAAAGGTAAAACAATAAAATGTCTTAGAACAGACAATGGAGGAGAATTTTGTTCAAATGAGTTTAATTAGTTTTGCAGTGAGCATGACATAGCAAGGTAGTTGACGGTTGCTAGAACACCACAACAAAATGGTGTTGCTGAACACATGAACCGTACTATCATGAAGTGAGCTAGATGTATGTTGAGCATTGCTAGTTTGGAACATAATTTTTGGGATGACGCTGTTTCTACAGCTTCTTTCTTGATTAATAGATCACCCACTACAGCTCTAGATCTTAAAATCCCTGAAGAAGTATGGATAGGTATACCTGTTGATTATTCTTTTCTTCGTGTTTTTGGTTCTGATGCTTATGTTCATATTCCTAAAGAGAAAAGGAATAAGTTGGACATAAAGTCCACGAAATGTATTTTTCTTGGCTATGTAGATGATACAAAGGGGTACAAGTTGTGGGATGCTGCTGCCCGCAAGTTGGTTATGAGTGGAGATGTTGGTTCTAATGAAAAATCAGTGCAAAGAAGTAAAAAACAACAAAGTACAACGCTGTTCCAATAGAGGTGGAAAAATATGATGCTGATATGGAGCTGCAGGATGAAAATCAGCCACTTGTCCATGAATATCAACAAGATAACAATCAAAATCAGGATGAACAACCAAATGAGCCATAGGGTGACACACCTCACTTTGTGAGGAGATCCACTAGAGTGACCAGACCACCAAAAAGATATTCTCTTAGTTGTAATTTAGCTTATGCATTAGTTATTGATGTTGGTGAGCCTAGCTCATTTCAGGGGGCATGTGAAGCTGAAGATGCAAGCAAATGGAGAGCTGCCATGGAGGAGTAGATGGAAGCTCTACATAAAAATAAGACGTGGGAGCTTGTACCTTTGCTTAAGGGGCGAAAAGCTATAGGGAACAAGTGGGTCCTCGAATTGAAAAGAGACATTAATGATAATGTGGAGCGATAAAAAGCTCAGTTGATGGCCAAGGGCTATGCACATAAATTTGGGATTGATTTTGATGAAATCTTTTCACCTGTTGTATGGTTAAGTACAATTAGAGTTATTTTAGCTCTTGTTAGTTTAGATTTGGAGCTAGAATAGTTAGATGTTAAAACAACCTTCTTGCACGGTGATATTTTTGAGGAGATTTATATGCAACAATCAGAAGGTTTTGAGGAAAGAGACAAGAAGAATCATATTTGTAGGTTGAACAAATCGTTGTATGGTTTGAAACAGGTGCCAAGGTGTTGGTACAAACAATTTGATTCCTTCATGACGAGCTTGGGTTTTAGCAGATGTTAAGCTGATCATTGTGCCTATTTTTAGAGGTATGGAGATGGCATTTTCATTATTTGCTTTTGTATGTTGATGATTTGTTGGTAGCTGGTCCCAACATGCAAAAGATCATCAAGTTAAAAGCTCAGCTTGCTGGGGAGTTTGAGGTGAAGGACTTAGGAGGTGCAAATCATATTCTTGGGATGAGGATACACAGAGATAAAAATAACAAGAAGCTATGGTTGTCACATAAGACTTATGTGGAAAAGGTTCTGCAACGCTTCAAGATGCAGAATGCACAACTAGTCAGTACCCCATTTCCTATTCATATTAAATTGTCTTTGGAGCAGTGCCCTAGCATCGAAGTGGAGAGGACACAGATGTCTCATATGTCGTACTCATCAATAGTTGGTAGTTTTATGTTCGCCATGGTGTGCACTAGACTAGACATTGCACAAGCAATGGTAGTAGTCAGTTGTTACA
This sequence comes from Torreya grandis, assembly GCA_037957365.1. Classification (NCBI taxonomy): domain Eukaryota; kingdom Viridiplantae; phylum Streptophyta; class Pinopsida; order Cupressales; family Taxaceae; genus Torreya; species Torreya grandis. The sequence continues at coordinate 2,958,553 of JARHVA010000507.1, forward strand.
TGGCGAACCCAGGTTGTGAGCATTGGATGGCTATGAAGTGGATTCTTAGGTATTTGAAGGGTACTTCTGATGCTGCTATCAGTTATAGTGAGAGCAGTCTTCAGGTTGATGGATATGTGGATGCAGGTTTTGGTGGAGACAGAGATAGGAGAAAGTCCACTACAAGTTATGTTTTCTCCTTAGCAGGGAGTGTAGTTAGTTGGATCTCAAAGTTGCAATCAGTGGTGATCTTGTCTACTACTGAAGCAAAATATATTGGCAATGACATAGGCTTGTAAGGAGGGGATTTGGCTTCATAGACTTTTGGGTGAATTTTAGGTGAATCAGGTTAACATGGTGTTACATTGTGACAACCAGAGTGCTTTGCACTTAGCATGGAACCCAACATATCATGCCAGAATAAAGCATATTGATGTACAATATCTTTTTGTAGGGGATGTAGTGGAAGAAGGATAGATCTCTTTGGCCAAGATTCACACAGATATTAACTCAACATATATGTTGACGAAGCCCATCGGTAGAGAGTTCATTTGGTGTAGAACTTCTCTAGGCTTGCACATTACTGGATGATAGGCAACATGGGCATTGGTCTTTTAGTAAGAGGAGTTATTCGCAGGTTTAAATTTGAATTCAAGTGGGAGATTGTTGGAATATGAAGTCAATTTTATTATTCAGCCAACATTATAAAATGGTTTTGTACTGCATGCACTTTTGTGCTACATGTCCTTTCGTAATGGAGGATAATGAGGTGGCCACTTACCTCTTAGTGGAGGATAGTGGGGTGCCCACTTAGTATTAAATAAACCTATTATCCTTCTATAAAAGGAACTGATGTGTTAGGAGTTTTAAAAAGAGAGGATAAGCATTACATTTAGTGCAAGAGGAAAGCAAATGCAATTTTGTAGTTCGAGCTAGAGAGTGTTAAGCCATTGTTGTAACAACGAGTTATTCCCGAATAATCAAATACAAAGAGAGACCTTTGCCTTGTGGTGTTTCTTGGCACATTGGCAAGGTTTCTACGTAAATTTGAGTGTGCTATTCTGTGATGATTTTTTTTCTTGTTTGCTGTTCATTGTTTTATATTTCTGCACTATCTATTTTTCTAACAACAATTGCCCCTCCTTTAGGCTAAAAATGAAAATCTTAGATTAAAGAAAAAACATATCTTAGTGTGTGAGACACACTTTGTCTTTGAGCTAGTATTCCAATCATGCAAGGCACCGTACGCTTTGGAAAACCCTGCAAAACACTTGAAGTACTTACTTTGTTCTTTTGAAAACTAAAATTTGAAAAAACTCGAATTTGAAATTGGAAGTGTTTGATTTAAAATTTGCTTGAACTTGAAATTTGAAAATATTTGAGTTTAAAAATTGTTTGGATTTGAAATGAGAGCAACGGGAAGGATACACTCTGCATGTGTGAAATCATAATTGATTTTGTGACTTTGCTTGAAGTTGATGCTTCTTTGAAGCATTGGAGAGAAGGTGCTTTCCATGAAGCACTTGGAGAAAACTTGGTTCCTTAGTTGGACCAAATAGATAAAATTTGAGGGTGATCAAACCCCAAACTTGAAGTTGCACTTATATGATAGAAATAACATTCATTGAGGGATGCAAAAACCTTAATTTAATTTAGTTGGTCTTCGTAACCCCAAGATGTGAAACAAATTGAAATCCAAAACGGACTCGCAAACATAATGCTGGATTGTGCAATAATCTCCAAGTTATGCACTATGCACTTAAATTGAATCAACCGCTATAGATAGTTTGTAGATTCAATTGCAACTTTGTCCTTCAAATGCATGATCAAAAGAGAATGGAGTACATCCATGCTTCTATTGTGTTTGCAACTTAGCAAATAGTATTTTGAAAATTTGAAAAATAATATAGCATGCATGAATTTGTATCATGCCCCCATTGTAACTGTATGTAGATGCAAATTTATCAATTCTGTTTTGAACTTGTGCATTAACATGTATTGTGCACTTGAAGCTATGTGAATTTGTTTTGAAATTTGAAATGTGAGTGCATATGCATGGTATATGCCCTCATAATATGTCAAGGTTTGAATTTTGAACCAATTTGTAACTTTTGAAAATGTATTTTGTACCAAAACTGATTGTTGCTCTTTGAAAAGACTTATCTCATGTATGAGAAGCCAACTGAAATGCCTCTCTTTTGAGGCGAGGGAATTGAACATGAAAGTTACTCATCTCAAAAGAAAAGGTAACTTGCAACATGCGTAATAAGATGTAATCATTGAAAAATGTAGTAAATAGAATGTTAGCATAGTAAGATATGTGCTATTTGAATCATTTATGTAACATAAGAGGCAAGGCCTATAGAAATGTGGCAATAAAGCTCGTAGAATTAGAATGTAGAATTAGTATATTAGTGTTAGTGGTGCATGATATGTGTCATGGCACTCATCAAACTCAACAAGCACATGAGCACAATGATATCAATGTTAAACAACTAATGCCAAGGGCCACACACAAGGGACATTTTCAAATGTCGCAAATAGAAAAGAGTTGCATATACTAGGACATGAACCGTGTTGCAAACAAGGGACAAGTTCAAATGTTGCACACAACATAGGGCCAAGAGCCAAAGCAAATGGACATGTTCAAATGTTGCACACAAAAGACATGCGCAAATGTCGCACACAACAAATGAAATCTCATGAGGTGCTCAAACAATTGCACACAAGGGCCAAGGGCCAACACAATAGATAAACAAAATGTGATCTACTATGTACAAGTAAATAGCATCAAAAGAACATAGAACTACAAATGTTGTCTAAACCATGCACATGTAATGTGATCATATCTTAACAAATAGCATATTTATGTACACAATTGTAAATAAAGATGTTAGCAAAGACATTTGTAAAGATTGTATAGCTCAACAATATAGGAGTTATACAATGATAATGTCTGCATATACTGCCACCTGTGGATAAAATGCCTCCAATTTAGGAAAGCTACTGAGTAGAGGCAAGTTCAACACTTTGATCCTTGTAAGGTTTATTTGTCCTGCATAACACTCATTAATATCGGTGAAATGCATGTGTGATAGAAAAAAAATGTTATTTACTGCTTATGAGATAAATAACATTTGACAATGATGTAAACTAGATGTCTAATCTTATTCCGGGCCTGATTTTGATTTTTTAAAAATATTTTGAATGTTTTTTTCGGATAGATAATCTTTTTTGACCATAGCTACAAATTGGATCTAGGGCACAAGGGGGCCTAGTCCCCGAGAACCACTAAAATGACAAACGACCACCATCGACTATTGAAACCACTAAGTCAACTCAAATGACCACAACCGACCTACAAACGCCCTGCGAGATTCGAACATAAGTGGTGCTGGGCACAATCAACCCACTTTACCAACCCTTCTACATCTCATTGGCATATTTTGAATATTTTTGTATTACTGCATATTTGAATATGTTTGTACTTTTCTGAATTTAAAAAATGAAAACAATATAAACTATTGGCAGTCACAGATTCGAAAGTAGAAGAAATGAGAATGATCTGAACAATCCATGACATGAGTGAAAGTAAGGTGCACTAGAAATGATGGCATGACCATGTATGAGTAAGATGCCTCCACTTTATGTGGGTTCTGACTTCAAAAATTTGTAGGAGATTGAAAAATGTATGCAGAAGTCTGATTGTACATTCTCATTTCATCAAATATATGAAAGATTCATCCAATAATGGATGTTCAAGTCCAATGACAAGAAGATCGAACACACAAATCTGTTGAAGCTAGAATAAAAAAATGAGCAGAAATTTCAATAGTTGTATTAAAAAATGAAGATGGATTGCATAACAAAGGCTCGAAGTTCACAGAGCTCACAACTCTCAAAGCTGTCACGACTCACAACTAAGTAGCTCATCAAACGAGAAGATGAATTGCATAACAAAGGCTCGAAGCTCACAAAGCTGTCACAACAGCATAGTAGGCGGCCTCCGCACTCTACCACCTCTTTGTCTGGTCGTCATTCCATCCAGAGTTTCTTTCTTCTAGTCGGCCTCAGATGTTAGGGGAGTTGGACTGATAGACTTCCCACTTTGCTTCTCCTTGGCCATCTTCCCTTTCTTCTTGTTTGCATTTCCACCATCGGCTTTGGGTTCGTGGGATTGCTCTTTTTGGTTTTTGGCCACTTTCTCTAGCTTTGTACTTTTCTTTCTCGAGAATCTTTTGGTTTTCCCGCTTTGTACTTGCACACGTTATTTGCAATCCCTTTGACCTACTTTTATGGTCATTCATTGGACATTGATATATTTATCTTTATCTTATATTTATCATCATAATGCACGACCCCAATTATTCCATATCATTAAAGTTGACAAAGGGATATACATATAGGTGGAAGTTAGGTGAAATCCAACCATACCATGCATATGTGACTAACTTCCCCAAAATAGGAGGAAGAAAGGCAAGGAACCAACATCCCAATACATGTGGGTTAAACTTCCCCAATATATAAAAAAACAACTACGCAAGCTACATGGTAAGAAAAGAAATATCCTACACTAACACCTCTTTAAGTGTAGCTTAGGTGGGTAAAAGGATTGAGATCTGACAACGAGGTCCGATGAGGTACCCAAGTACATAACAATCTTTTGTAATGTAGAGAAAAAGAGAAAACTCATAGGAAAAACTCCCCCCCAAAAGAGAGAAAATAAAAAGAGAGGGCTAGAAGACCCCCCAAAAGATGATGCTGAAGCAATCCGCACTCCAAGTATAGCTTGGAAGATGACGAATGTCAATAATGAAATCCTGTGCCTGAAGATTGTAGAAGTTCCATCCGTATCGAACAATGTTTCTACCCCTTGCCAAAGGAGGAACACGATGTGTGTACTAAAAATTTGCCCATTTCACAATAGAAGATGAAGGCAGTAGTATGAAGAACTTTGAATATAGTCCAACTCTGATGAGTGGCATAGGTTTGGCAATATAATACACAAGGACTGTATGTAATGCTATTGAAATAGACCTGTCAGAAGAATGACATGGAACATTCATTGAAAGAATGTCCATGTGAAGTGTACAACATGGCTCAACAACTTTCGAAATTGAAGAAGAGACTGCAGATGAAGCACACGAATCCTCAGAATGAATATCCACATGAAGAGATGAGTCGTCAATGCTCTCATTGAAAACAATAGAGCCCTTCGAAGTGCAAATATGTGATGGCTCTAGAAGAGCAACATCCTGTATAGGAACGAATGTAGAGTCTGCAATAGGACAACTAAGGTCTAACAAAATTTCGTCTTGTAGTGGTGGTTCAATAGAAGGAAGAGCACTATCCATCAAGAATGTGTCATCACAAGAAATAGAAGTAGGAGGAGAGAGTACAACAATCTTCGAAGAGACGATAGGAAGAGGAGTGATATATATCTTAGTAGGATCTTTGAAAAGACATTTTAGAGTGCTCCAAATAGTGGAGGGACACTCTGTGTGCTCCACATGGTGGTTTTGATCCCATTAAATGTGCATTAATAAGTGATCGTAGACATAGTCACAAGAGTTGGCCCATTCATTGTATTGACAAGGGTCAGTGGGAATATGAATATGTCCATATAAAAATAGAATAAGGCTCTGTTCTGGAGCAAGCATTCCATGTGCATCCGCCATGAAGCATAATTATTCTTTCCAAGAAGAACCACCGGTGTAGATTCAACTCTCCTCATCCGCTAATATCTCTCAAGTGGAGTCGACATGATTGAGAGAAGATACAAAAGAAGTGCAATGAGAAAAACACTGCACAAGTGACAATGCACACTCAGTGACTAGACGTCAGGCTTAGCTGACAATGCATCCAAGAATACAAGAGCAAACAGTGTAGTGGTCACCAAAGTGTCACACGTAAGTTGAAGAAACTATGTGCACACGAGAGAATACAGGGCTCACAACGACCCCCTTGAAACAATCGAGAATGACCCCCCTTAAAGTTTACAAGTATATAACATGCTCAATGTTGGACATCGAACTTGGCCGAGAATGTGTCCACGAACAATTAGTGCTTGTGATGTCAAAACTGAACAACACACATAATACAAGCGAAACAAGCCAAGTGGGAGGTCGGGCTCTGCGGATAATGCATCCAAAAGGAGAGAATAAATGTGGAAAATAGGCCAAGAAAGAGAAGAAGAAATTTTGTCTTGCTTGTGAGGGGGTTTGGCCTCTTGCCAAACTGGGTCTCACCCTTCGTCTTTGTTAGGGGAAAATACAAGGTATGCCAAAACAATAAAAATCTCCTTTACATTAATATGTTTGCCCACAATAATATCTCTCAAAAAACTATTGTTTTTATACAAAAAACAATCAAAACATATTTGTCCACCATTACAATGATGTTTTTAATAAAATAATTGTGTTGTAGGAATCGTCCCCCCCATGATTCCCTCCTTGGTACGCCTCGGGTACCTTCTGGAGACGTCTCAGAGGCGTTCGGAAAGGTACCAGAAATGTCTGGGTCCTTTTCGGACGTTTCTGGGAGGTACTCGGGCGTTTTTGACAGGGAAAAATAGTGGAAGTCAACAAAATTTAAAAAAAAAATGTAAACCCAACCCAAACTAGACAATATATAAATAAAATAAACATTTAAGTATAAGTTTACATTTAGATAGGGACATATAGTTTCTTATACTTTAAGTTATATTTTATTTATATGCTTTCAGGATATTTGAGAGTGGTTTCGGACCTCGAGGAGCTATAATGCAAATTCTAGGTTTTGGAGAATCCCATCATATTTTAGACTTAGTCAGATTCTAGGGTTTTAGGGTTTCAGACTTGGCCATATTGCAGAGTTTCAAGATTTCAAGGAGACATCATAGGAGGTATGAAGGTTGCATGAAAGGATGTAGGTATGATAGAATAGTATGAGAACATCTCTCGCAAAGTGCCCCAAGCCGATGCGCCCCCCCCCCCCGCCGCCCCCCCAATTCCTTGTGCACCCCTTAAGGCATACATTCTAGGAGATTCAATGCACCGGTGAGCCCCTGCGAGAGAAAGTGTTAGTAAATGATAAAGTTGAAAAATAATGGGAGTGGCATTCATGGTTTTGAGGGCAATCTAGATGATTTATTCTAGATTTGAATGTACATTTTGTCTTTGAAGTAATTCATGAATGAATATTATATATTTTTATGTGTTTTATCTTTTATAAACAAATATTTTCCTACTTTGTAGTTTCAAGTGTTTTACTAAAAAAATGAGTAATATGCATTACACAGACACAGATGTACCCATGACGTATCCAAATCAAGGTTTTTGAAAAATGGTGTACCTGAGGCGTACCTCTATCCAAACAACATAGTAAAAAAGCAATTAAAAAATATTGTTCCCACTAATAATGCTTTTATAAAAAACAAGTAAAAAGTCTCCCATTTAATAAAGTCAAATCTACCGATTTGACAAAACCACATGTATTATCTAAAAAACCACAAACTGTATGGGAAAACTGTGATTTACTAGAGAAGGTGGTTTTCTAAAGCCTCTTTTTTGTGAATAGTACCATAGTCTGTAAAAATGCCATAACTATTTCAATTTTTAATGAAATTTAAAATTTCAAAATGATTTGGAAAGTTGAAAACTTGACGCACAAAACCCAAAAATGGTGAGTGGTTGTTTACAGTTTGAGAGTAGTTTGAAAAAGAACAATCATTTTTAATAAAAAATGGATTTGCAAAAAATTGACAAGAGACCTTGATTAGAGGCTTGGGGAGAGAAAACCAGTTGAGTGGTGGATGGAGCAGCTATCCAGAAATTTGCTTGGCCCAAGACAATGGTTAAAAAACCAGAATTCAAACCTGAAAAATTAAATTTGATTGCCCTAATATCAGCGCATGCAAATGACAATGCTAAACTGTTAGAGGAGAAAAACTACAGATGAACGCACATATTTGCACGTTTTTCTCACAATTTGCAAGAATACAAAACAATAATCAACTCAAGATTTTAAGTATTAACAACAATAAAAAAACTGATATCATTACTAGCACCTGGAGCTTTTGATACCATGAAAGATTCGCCCAAGATTGGACGTCCAAGACCGATGACAAGAAGATCGAACACATAAATATGTTGAAGCTAGAAATCAAGGAATGAGCAGAAACAACAATAGATGTATCTAAAAATGGAGATGGATTGCATAACAAAGGTTCGAAGCTCACAACTCTCAAAGCTATCACAATTCACAACTAGGTAGCTCACCGCAATTCACAAAACTCCAAATATTCCATATCAATAAAATTCACAAAGAGATGTACATATAGGTGGAAGTTAGATGAATCCCAACCATACCATGCATGTGGGACTATCTTCCCCAAAATAGATGGAAGAAAGGCAAGGAACCAACATCCCAATACACATGGGATAAACTTCTCCAATGTATAAAAAAACAACTAAGTAAGCTAAATGATAGGAAAAGAAATATCCTACACCAACAATATACCTTTGTCGATGTTTGCAATATGAATAAACAATATTGCATAGAAAGAGAAAGGTTTTGCATGATTAAGCATTGATTTGCATACTGAGGCTGAGTGAAAATACTGAAAACTGGAAGAAATAAAGCTCTAAGTGCACTGTTTGTGATGTTTGAGTGAAAAACTGAGGACTTGAACGTTAGACTTGGGTTAGGAATGACAGATGTTCTTGACTTGCACTTGACATTTTTGACCTTGGCAGAAAACTGAGAAATTGATAGTGCAGATTGTGAAAATAGAAAAATGTAATGCAGAAGATGGCGAAATTGACCACTGTTTTGAACTATTCAGATCTGGGCAGTGAAAACGAAGGGCCAAGAGGCCAATAAGTCAACAAGAACCACGGGTTTAGAAGAATTGATCGAATTCGCAAGCAAAAGCAGAATATGATGCAACAATCAAGAAGCTATGTGCAATCAAATTTTTGATTTTTTTTGAATTAATTGAAATGTTTTTGAATTTTTAGTACATTTGAAATTGCAACAAACTATCCAATGATCTCATAAAGAGGACGTCTCTATGAAGGTTCTATATCATGTGTTGTAACCTTCAATTACATTGCCATATTCATCTAGCATATTATTTGTCATTCCAATCATATTCCGCATAATCATTATGCTGCTCATAATCATCATTGTAATCATCAACATTGTAGATAACTAATTTCTTAAGTTCTTTAAATTGTGAGATGTTATTTTGATCATCTTTTGCATTTGTATATGAAAAACCAATTGCCCCATACTGTGATATTGAACCTTCTGATTTCTTTTGCTTTGCCATATGTGCTATGTCATGCTCCTTTGCTATGATTGTAATAGCTGTCTTTGCTTGAGAGATATTTTACTTTGTGTGTTCTTGCTCTAAAAATGTTCCCTCTTTTGAAATGGAAATGATTGTCTTGATGATAAAATGTAATGCAACCTTTGCTTTTATCGATTAATGCCCCTATTGATTTTAACCATGATCCTCTAAGCACAAAATTGTATGCAATTGTATGAGAAATAATGCTGAAATTAAGACAACATTCTTTTGAAGCAAACAATACTATTAACTCAGTTGATCCTAGACATGATGTTGATGCAGTAGTTTGATCTATGTGTTGACTAGTATATCCAAGAGATACAATAAATGATGTAGACCAAGAATTTTTTTCCTTGATAGTCCATAACCTCGACATCAGTAAATTGGTTGCCATCTATGTGAGCAGTGATATTGAAAGGTTCTTGATTTGAGGAAGGGCTTGTAATTGCCTCTTTTGGAACCTTACTTGGAACATTAGCTTTTGTAAGCATCTTTTGCTTTTGAACCTTTTTTTGTTAGAAACCCCTTCTTAAAGATACTTTCTTGGGTAGGTTGAACTTGTTTTTGCAATTTCTCTTTTTGTAACCTCTTATTGTAGTTTTTGTAACCTTTGTTGTTCTAATTTTTTTTGCAATTGTTTTTTTAATAATTTGTCTTTTTTTCCAATTGTTCATTTTGTAACTTTGTTCTAATTTTGCCATTTGTAATTGTTTTGCTCTGAATTATCCTTTTGTATCCATACTTTTTTTTTTTTTGCATACTTGCACTTGTTCCTTAAGAGATGCAATCATAATGTGAGTGGATTTCATGATTGATGCATTTATTATAGGATCACCACTATGAATTGTCTTTTGTATTTTTTTCAAAGCCAAACAACTATCTGTACGATGCCCATGCATTTTATGATATGCACAATAGTATTTTGATGTTCTTAAAGGAGGTAAAAGAGGTAGTTTGATCAAGTTGTTTTGAAACATTTCTTTTAAAATCTCACTTGAACTTTTATTAACTATTTGTTCACTTTTTGAAACACTAGTTGTAGATGTATATTGTTTTTGAGGCCGAAGATAACTAGATGAAGATATATATATATATATAAAATTAACACTAACATATTTTGAATTCTTTGTATATGTGCTATTATTTTTCCATGATATAATTTGGAATTGAAATACTAATTTTGTTCTTGCAATTCTTCTTTTGACTTTTTCATAATGATGATTTGATCTTTAATGGTTTCATCAGTACAAACCCTAGGTACTTTGGATTGAATATGTATACAAACACCACCAAGAGGAGATGTGGGAGGTGGAGGGGATTGAGGAAGGACATGTTGGTTACCTCTATTTGACATTATAGGGTGGGTCACTTTACCTCTTGGAATAGTGACAATATGGACCTAGTTAAAGGGAAAGTAGCTATCACAATCTTGATGAGGGACGATAGAAACTAGCATAGACATAAAAGGTGTATTGTGATTAAGTGCAACTTTTATTTTATTCCACAGTAGTGTTCTTTAATTTATTGCATAATTATGAAAGATATTGAACATTTCTAGTTGACACCATGCAATTAGAACAATCATGACTTGAATTAGAAAGTATACACCAAGAGTAACCCATATAACCATGATATGATGTGCACAATAAATAACCGACTACTTCAATAGACCTGTTAGGTATTTTTGAAATCTGAAAGAGGTTTTTGATTAAAATCAGTAAATAGACAAACTCAAAAACCTAATTTGAAATAGGTACATAATTCGCCTTGTGAGCCAAATTTACTAAAAAAAGCGAATGGAATTTTTTTAGAAACCTGTACAATATTTTTGCAAAAAAAAAAAAGCTTATGATTATATCCACATGAATAGAAAAAGCCTCTGATATTTTTGAAAATTGAGTTGTTATGCGTCAGATATGAGCTAAACAAGGTATAATGAGCCACAAGTCTATGAAGAGAAACCCTAACAGTAAGATCTGGGTAAGACCCTAGGACAAAAAGTAAAGGGAATCTAATTTTGCACCGAGGAGAAATCAAAGATCAAATTTGAAACCCTAAGACAAGATTTAGGAATCTCAAAAAGAAGGTTGAAACCCTAGGGAAACCTCGGGTTTGGATAGTGCTCAATCAATAGATAGGTTCACCGAATGTTTTATCTAGAATTGAATTAATTGTGGTGGATTAATCCTAATTCTGACAAATAAACAAAACAAAGTATGGTGCTATAAATACATTTTTAAACAATAGTTTGAAAGGAAATAATTGCATTCGACAAAATGGAATGATTGCAAACAAGGCTAACTATGAAAACAAATGATGAACTTAGTTGTTTTTGGTCGTCTGTTGATTGTGTTTGACTTACAGATTGCTAGAACTGAAAAATAGGAATAGTCCCCACAAAAACCCAGAAATTGAAACTGGCAGAGGTATAAGGTCAGAACCATCCAACTCAAGTCGAAATTGTTTGCCATCGCTGAACCAACCTGACATTTTTGACCCTTTGTAGAAAACAATGAAATTAGGGTATAGTCTTGTGCAACAACTAGATTTAGGTTTGTGTGCACAATTTTGGCCTTCGGGGATGTGCGGAAGATCTACAAATAGTTTTTTTGAATATTGAAACCCTAATAGGGTTGTGCAATGGTTGAAGAACTGCAAATAAAAAAAGGTGGAGTGTAATTGCATTGTGCTGACCCCAATCACCCTCATGATGACTGAACGTTGTCTACGTATCTAATACTCTGAAGAGGGAATTCAAGCCCACGTATATCTCCCACTTAGAGTGCTTTGTGCAATTTTGCTTCTTTGACCATGTGTAGACATCTAAAAATGGCTTGAATATTTGATCATGTTTTGCTTTGGGTTGAGTAAAACAAAGTTGTGACTTGGCTGAGGGCTGCTTGTAATGCTTGGAATCAAAATTGGGAAGAATAGGGACCTCATGCTCAATGTGCAGTAGTGTAAATGTGCCGCTATATTGAAATTGCCAAGTTGAATAATGAGTGCCTCGAATGTTCTTTTATAACAATCCAAAAGGGGAAATGACACACTCAAAAGCCTAAAAACATGGAAGATGACATAAGGAAGGGTTCAATTCTAAAATATGACTGTTAAAGGCAACAAGAGGTTAGAAACATCAAGTAGGGGTCCGAATCGTTTGACAATCATGATCCAAACTGGACAGTTTTGACCCCTAAAGAAGAGTGTTGGTTTTTTGGATCTGGGTCTGTCCGAATATATGCTTAGAGGTGTTTTAAGTTGATAGAACATTTCTGTAGGTGACAGATGACAGATTAGCAAAGAAAAAGGTCTTCACAAGTGGTTAGAGTAGGCCAAGGTGTCAAAATAGGTTTGAATTAAGTGAACAAGTTATTTTAAGTGAAAAATGGATAAAACTAATATGATCAAGTATTTGTGACCAAATTTAGGTGTCTAAACTATGCTACTAGACACTTTACTCTAGAGCCTTGGGTACTGCTATGATCTGTTTTGGATATGAATCTTGGTATGATCTTGCCCGAATATCGCTAGGGTCTGCAGCCTAGAAATTTTTATATTATTTAATTTTGATTTCACTTGACAAAAATTCTATCATGGACTTCAAAAAACAATTAAAAATAAAATAATGTATGGGGGAAACCCTAAAATCAACTTTCACAATTGTTTTATCAAAATAAAACAACACATTTGCCTTTCATTGCATGTTTACCTCATTGTAGATTTACACTCTCACCTTCGTTTTTTCAATTGCTTAGGATTGATATTTCGTGATTTTGCTAATCTTATGCCATTACAACAACCCTTTTGGTGTTAGAGTTTAAGGAGCTTGGCAAAGAGAATTGTCTTGATTTTTGTCCATATATTGAAGACCGATATGAATATAATGAATATGCTGATTTGTCTTGATTTTTGTTCACACATTGTAACATTTGGACTATGTACAAAAAACCTTGGTACATATTAACACCCATGAAACTTCATTATGCTTATTTATATAATAATATTACATACGTATAGGCTTTATATTTTCACATATAAAGGAGATATGCTTCATCTATATGTCATAATATTTCTCACCCAATCCTAAAGTTAACCAACCAACCTATTCTTTCTCCTACTAAAACTATACGTGAGTTGTTCTCAACAATTCATCTAGCACACAAATATATTATTTTTTCACATCTATTAATTGCTCATTCACACTCATTACTAAACCATACACTTTACTAACAATATTAATGGCACCATGGAGTACTAATTCCTAACATTCCCCCCTTAGTGCGAACATGGGAGAATAGAATCACATTCTTCAAGAGCTTCACTCTGAAAACGACCTTTGTACCAGGTACAACTCCATCTAGGTGTCTTGTAACCTTCCTAAAGGTGTGGCGCCCGAGTTGAATGCCCAAGTTCTCGGAGTCCTCTCCCCAAACTCCCGAACTATTTGGACAACAATCTATATTGAGTTTACCTAGAAATTTCTTCCTGTCTTGAAAAATGAGTTTTTTTTACAAGAGTTTTTCAAATATGTTGCTACAACTGAAGATTTATTTTAGCATGCCACACAAAACAAAATGCAAACATAAATGCCATTACATTGCAGTGTGGCCTCCTTGCTAGTGGCTGACGAAAGGTGCTATTGAGTTTACCTCGAAATTTCTTGCTGTCCTAAAAAAATGAGTTTTTTTTACATGAGTTTTTCAAATATGTCGCCACAACCGAAGATTTATTTTAGCATGCCATAAAACAAAATGCAAACATAAATGCCATTACATTGCATTGTGGTCTTGTTGCTAGTGGCTGACGAGAGGTGCTATTTGGTCTTCCAACCTTCTTTGCCTTTGTCCTCCGTTATGATGTTGCTCACTTCAATAGATTTGATCATGAAGCTCATGTGTATGAACCCCCCCACAAATTTGTCTTACAACTGGGATGCCAGTTTCAACCGATAATGCGTCCGCTAAAAATGAAGCAAATTTTTAAATTTTTTTCCGACACTTTTGATGACATAAAATCACTGTTGACACAACTATTTTAACTATGATGATATCAAGACAATATACAATAATCTCACTTGACTTTAGACATGACTCACAAAACACATTAGTTTTTAGACATAGACAACTTTGACCATAGGCCTAAATTACCATAAAAAATTAACACTTATAACAACACAACCTATACACTAGATACTAAAAGGGACACATGGCCCTTTTTGAATAAACACACTATTCAATCTATAGACACGATCTAACAATTATAGTTTATCTGTCTATACTATAGTTTATCTATCATAGACTATATACGAAGCTCTAACAAATAAATAGAACAAACTCAATAAATAACATTTATCCTTGTATGGACCAAAGAGACTACAAAAAACAACGAATGACAAACTACACAAATAAATTAACCTAAATACTATAAAGTCTAAACTCATTCAGGAAGCACTTAAACTATTAGTCTATTTACTATGACAAAAGAAAACGCAAGGCAGAATCAGATCCATGGCACATTGGTTTGGAACAACATGATAAAAACGATTGATATGGTGGACGATCAGTCAAACAGTGATAATAAGAGAAGAAGAGAACACGTGGGCTATAGAAGCTCTCTTGAATGGTGATGGTGCTCAGATCCTTGGCTCTATTGGTTGCAGATTGGTACACCTCGAACTGTGATTTTCTTTGCAGATTGCCACAATACTTCGAAGTGTGGGCAGATCAGAATGAAAAATCCAAACATTAAAAGGGAACACTGCTATGCGGATAAGGATTGCATAATGATAGCTTTGAAGCATGATGGGACTACGTAAGACATATCCGACCCATCCGAGGTAATAGATAGTTTGAATACGAAACACAAATACTAATGCAAACTCCACACTATAAGGAATTCTCCGATCAGCCGCATCCAGAGAACTCTTACCAGCTTGGTCTCCAAAATCACTGATCCTCCTTATCACATGTTCTGCCAGTGGAAGCACAAACCTTCTCAACATGTCAAGCAAGTTCACAGATGGGAGCCAAACAATCACTCACATGTCAAAAAAATGGACATACGAGCAATGTAGAGGATAATGGAGTCTTAATTTTTCTAAATCTACCTCTAAACACACTAATACCTATACTTACAAACTAATTTTCTCAAATAAGACTCTTTATCACTTGCGGCAATAGCAAGATACTATGGCTGCCCCCAGCAATATATCATCCTTCCATCACAATGACCGCTCTGATACCAAATGAAAACTTTGGTACAGATTAACACACAGGAAACTTCATTATGCTCGTTCCTATAATAATATTAAATACTTATAGGCTTTAGATTTCCACAAATCAAGGAGATATGCTTCATTTATATCTCCTAATATTTCTCACTCAATCCTAGAGTCACTCAGCCAACCTATTCTTTTTCCTACTAAATCTATATGTGAGTTGTTCTCAACAATCCACATAACACCCAAATATAATATTCTCACTAATACAGTATTTTCTTACATGTATTAACTGCTCCCTCACACCCATTACTAAACCATACACTTTTCACACTCATTACTAAACCATACACTTTTCACACTCATTACTAAACCATACACTCTACTAACAATATTAATGACACCATGGAGTACTAATTCCTAACATGTACTTGTTTTAAGACTCATCTGAGTTAGACCACTGTATATCATGACATTTGACATTGAATTATCAATATGTTTTGAATTTTTGTGGTTATTTAACTTATTTTGTTATTCTGCATCTTATGTGGTTACTTTTACTTATTTGGCTTTATTTTTAATATATTTATAATATATATTTTTGTATGGCTGTATCCAAAAACGAATCCAGGCCCCCCCAAAAAAGTATCCGTATTTATATCCGTACCAGTACCAGGATCGACTACTTAGTTCTTAAGCGTCACATAATAAAATAGGAAGTGTTTGGAGTAAGTGTATTACTATCTCACGGGTTTATTTAATTTTTATACGCACAAAGCCAAAGAATATCCGATATATGTTTAAGAGGAAAAACATCTGTCCTTTTACTTTTTTGTCCCCTCAGAAAAAAATCGTAACTTCATATTAATATTTAATAAAACTAGGAAATTACATTTTTTAGATGCATATAGCATACCCTAAGATAAAAGAGCAATGAAAAAAACAACAATAAATGCATATATCCTTTTACTTGTAAGGAAACTGGGTTCTTTTCCTTTTTGTTTTCAAGCTTCTGTTGATCCATTTTATTTGATGTAGATGACACCATTTCAAAGCTTTCTTAAGCTTTTCATTATATAATATATATTTATATTTATATTACTTTCCACTGGTTTTGCAGGGTGACGAGAAGGCAAATAATGCTGCGTATGACATTTGGAATGAAAGAGGTTATGCTCAACTTTATCATTTATTCAAGACTTCCATTTCATATTTCTAGGTTCCATGCAATTATTTTGCTATCTGCACTTTTATTTGGTCACGACTTATTTTAAAGCTAAAATTAATTACATCAATTGAATAATTGTTGTATTTTTTTTACTAAATCATGCAAAAAAAATATTTGCAACTAAAATAGAGTAATATCAAAACCAGATAACTAGGTTTTAGGTGATCTTTAGCATGTTGAGGATTTGCTGATTTTGGCCTTTTCATTTGCAGGAAACAGTAACAACAATGTCGTGGAAGGACAGGAGAAGGTATTTTTGTCTCGTGTGGCCCTTCTGTTCATTTTACATGGTTGTTTTATCAATAATTAAATTTGGAAAGGTTATATGCATGCTTCAATAAACGTTATACTGTGGCATAGCCCTGGCTATTAGTGCTAAGTGAAATTTCGAGAAGCGATACCATTAAAGTTTGTGTTCCAAAGGAGCAATAAACTAAAGGCAAATACATGTATTATAACATATTATAAACTTTTACATGGATAATGATGAGAGCTATGGTATTAAATAGGAAAAGTTCAAAGAATCTAACATATTTGAAAACTTAAAATCTTGGTAAATCTTTATTAACATTGATTCTTAATTTCTTTTGAAATAACCTTAAAATTATTTCCAATTACCTGAAAGGTTTTATATGTTTTATAGAGAAAACTGATGAATACTTATAATTTTGTAGAACTTGAGTCAAATCTTCGTTTTTGGATGATAAATACTTTTGGTAAAATATCAACAAATATTAGCCATTGAAATTTTCCTGTTTTAACGTCTAAATCCAAGTTGTCAATGTTAACAAGGCAGAGTTCAACATAATAGAACGAACTCTGTCACATGCTTGAGGTTCCATTTTCAGTCATTTGCTTTAAATGTGAAGGTGCTTTGATTTCGTGTTGTCATAGAGTGAAATCTAGCCTTGGAGATGAGGGTATGCATTTGTTGTTCTGCTCTACTATACTTGTTTATTGTGATGTGATTCTGTAGTGGTATGAATGTTGTTTAAATGCATGCTAATATGCATTTATCCTTTAAACTCCGACAGAAAATCATAAGCTCATAAATCAACAAAGTGTGAAAACACTAATTACATGGAATATCCCTTAGAATCACATAAATATGGCATGGGCAACATATAACCTTTGCCCAACACTTATCCGTAGGATGAATTAAATTATTCAGGCATTGCTTTGCACTGAACCAATCGACAATATCATGAACAGGAACCATCCTTGGCCTTCCGTGGAAGAAATAGACAATGGCCACGAGTGCTATTTGATGGTGCAAACTCAATGTTTTTGCCAAGCATGGGAAGCACTATCAATAGTGTTGAATGCTCATCTTAGGTAAAATATACACAGTGGTAGCATGGTCTAATAGCTGCTTTCATGGATTTAAGTCAACCAATACTTGAGGCATTCTTGTACTCTGCGAGTTTCATAAGTCAGGCTTCGCTCAAAATTTGTCATAGTGGGAATGCATTTTGTGCTACAGTAAATGACATTGTAGTTGGATCATTAAAATGTTAATGTGAAGGAAGGTTGTCTACATGCTTTGGCTAAATCATCTTCATGTGCTGTCAAGAGCATGCTTTATAAGAGCTGCTCTCTCATGGCAGCGTTCTTTATTAGAGAATAAGCTACCTTTAATTGTTGGAACCCTTTGAACATAGAACATCATTCACTGTCACCTTTGTGAACCTTTTGTACTTTCAAATTGTCCGCCTTCTCATTGGGAGCCTTTTGAATACAATGTACTAATTGCATAATTAACAGTCCTTTAGGGTATAATTTCTGTCAAGGTAGAGATCAAACCAATTCATTATCTTTTCAATTATAATTTCACACAACAGGCGGCTCTTTGGTTTGTCAGATTAAGGAGAGCTAATGTGAGCAAGAGTGACAGTAATGAAAAAATGAAGGCTATGAATATTTTTTGGTCAACAGAAATGATCTGTGTGCCTGCACGTGGCATAAGAAAGGACCAAGTCTCAAGGTGGTTGCAGTTTGCACACATGCAGGAGTATGTATGAACTGGGCATTTTTCTATCTCAATACAAAGTGTGGTGCAATACAATAAACATGGCAATGCCTTTTTTAAATTGTAATTCAACAAAAATGCATATTCTACAATTACATACTGTTGTAATGTACAACCTTATAATGGAAGACAGATGTGGAAGCCACATGCAATGCTCTGAGAGATAGGGTACATTGATAACTAGAGGCACTGAGAAGTCCCATAAAGTCCCAAGGCAAGAGGTTGGTTAGATGGTAGCTGAAGGAAGGAGATATTTGCACACGAATGATCAATTTTAAAATAATAAAAACTAATGCTGTTTGTATACACTGCCAGTGTGTTTTGTCGTGTAATAGGCAATGGTGCGGGGTCCATTTTGTAAGAGATATTTTCAAAAAAGGGGTTGTCACCAAGGGATGTTGTCATGAGATGTGATATTGCGGGTGCAATTACTAACTGCTACCTAAAGAACACATAACTAGACTTACCATTGTATTCACATCAAGACATTGGCTGCTAATTTTAACACTGTAGCCTCACCTTTCCTCCACTAACCTAGCTTGGGTTATAAGCTTTCCTTTAAAGCCATGTTACTAAGTTTTGGGGTTGGATTTGCTTGGAAATTGTCAACCATTGTTGAAAGGTACTTATCTTCGAAAGACTTCATTGTTTTATTTCGTTTCTGGGATCTCCATTCTAGAATTTGATGATATGTTCAGGGATGTTATCTCCATCCTAGTTCCTATTTGCTTGTTTTCCAATATTTCTTTTTGATCCTGATTTGCTTGAATTTCATTGATGCCTTCAACTTGATGGTTTTTTAATATACAGTAATACACTTTTGGCTGCTTCATTCTCTCTTCCACTCTCTCTTATTGCCCTCCAATATTCGTCAGGCTTGGGCATTCTTTTCTTTTTTCCTTCTTTCAACATTCTTGAAATATTCTTCCTCCGTTGTTGCTCAAGGTTGGTGTGTACTTGTGTTCTTATATATATATATATATATATATATTTTTGGAATCTCCTATTTGGGTATGCGGAGGCTAGCTGCCTAAAAAGCATAAAAGCCTATACAACTCAATTCTAAAAATTTATACATTTTACCCTGTAGGATCCAAGACCACGAGAGGTCCCAAAGCCAAATGGGAAAGTCCTGTTGGCTTTGTCTGTAGTGCTATACCTTTAAATTTCAACCATTGAAAACTAGAGCTTGATGCTCGCAAAAATGTATAGGCTTTGCAGGCCGTTAACCAAAGTTTTCTCATTCTCTTCGAGAATGAGGAATGAAATGTCTTCAAAATCTCCTACAATTGAAGTGAATTCAGCTTTCCGGAGTCTGGAAAAACAAAATACAGTTGAATCTTTGGCAGAGCCTGTGGAATACTCCCAAATTTGTTCAGGACGCCAGAATCTGCCACACAAGACTTGCTAGAAGGCCTGCAGTTTGTTTTACTAACTATACCAGGCTGAGAATGGCAAAACCCGCCATTTTTCACATATACAACTGCAAAATGAGTTTATTTTGCTTTCAGAGGCAGTTTTACTGAATACTGGCAATCTTTAGGCCTCTGATAACTCATAGTTTTGCATAATAATCTAAGATTTCTGGCTGTGGTAGAGTGGTGTTACTGCATTTAGGTCATTTTTCTCAAGGTTGTGTGGGTGCGCAGGTGCAGGGATATGCAAGGTGCAGGTTCACAGCACCCAGTGCGTTAGTTTTTCTTGGGTGCGGGTGTGGGTGTGGCTCTGGTGTGGCCCAACTATGGTTGGGTGCGTACACCTAGACAACTTAATTTTTTCTTTATAATTGCGGCAGCGGGGAGTATCTTTTAAGCACTTTTTGGAGAAATTGTCTCCATCAGCAGTACTAAGCTTGGAGTAAAAATTTTCACATGAAAATAGAAATCTTCAGTTTCATTTGTGACATCTCAAATAGTGTATGCATTATTAAATTTTATGAGTCGTACAATGAGTCTTTCCTAAGTCCGAGTCTGGCTACTACGCTTCAAAGTCGGGCTATTAACAGGCTGGCTGGACTGTGGACCAGGGAGCATAATGCCTTTGATTTTTCCTTGAGCTGCTCAATGGGAAGGCAGGTAGCCAAAAGCCTCAACCAAAAGCCCACAAAGAGCAGGTGCAAGCAAACAACCCCGCTGAATTGATTTCTACAGACAGGCCTTAAATTGGAGTCCATTGATTCCCCCAAAAACACGTTTTTATTGTGTGGATAAATTAAGGCCAAAATCCAACAGCTTAAGCATTGAGGAAATAAATGGACATTCAATATGGTCACGAGCTTTGGCTAAATGTATGTCAATAAACGGAATTCTCGGCCCTGTGCATCGTACGCATTCATACCCTCTCCACTTTGATATTATCCAGAATGTATTTGCTCTGGATAAACCCTGTTTGCTCAGGTCTGACCATTGAATCATGGAGATATTTAACACGAAGGGCCAATGCCTTTGCCTGAATTTTATATAAAACATTTAGAATAAAATGTTTTTGTTCTGTTTAATAAATAATAAAAATGAATTCTTAACCTGCCCGACTCCAAGGTGCTTACAACTTATAAGTTCGCACTGTTTGATTTTGGTTCACCATTTTTGTGCCTTCTGATGAAGAAGATCCAGTTCCAGGGTTAAACTCACGTGTCTGTAGAGAGTAAGCTCATTTTAGAATGCCACTTAATTCCTTGCACTCAGAAGGGGTATGTTTGAAGCTAAAGCTGCCATATTGAAGTAAGTAAAGATAAGATGTTGAGTCTTTTTCTGCTTTGTCTAGGGGACACAGTTCTGTGTGCAAAATAAAGCCAATATAGAAATTTGTGTCCAAAATTAGGCTAATATATTATTATGATTGCAAAATAAGGTCAATATTTGAACTTTTAGCTTAATTCCCATAAAGACAATATTACAACTCTTTGAACCAGATTTAAGGAACACAACCATTGGGACGCAAAATTGACTTTAAAATATCTTTATATATAAACTTTAATGTAATGCCACAATACAATCTAAGACACGCCTAATTAAAGAAATTGGAATTTACATTTAAATGCACTAAAAATATTTTTTTGCAGAGGTGCTTGAAATGGAAGCCTAGGAAGTCTGTTATTCCAGCGGTAGAAGTAGACTTACCGGGTTGCTCTTACAATCCACCATTTGAAGCCCACCAGGTAAAACTGTAGATCGGTATTGAGTTAATGGGATTTTACCAAATGATGTGCATGAAGTTGCAAATGACTTAGTTATTATTAGTTATTCACTTACCGTATTATATGTATGTTGCAAGTCCAGGATGCACTGGCGTTTGCTGTAGCACAGGAAATGCAAAAAGTATACAGGAAAGAACTGGAACCTCTTCCAATCCCTTCTTTGGTGGCTGACAATCCAGTGGTTGAGGAAGACGTAAGTGTGCTAAAGCTTTTTCATCTCTTGGGCATCACGATATTTGACAGGTTCTTTATATTAATCATGTTTATCTTCTAAAGCAGAGACCCTAGGAATTAAACAGGTCCAATATCTTATTTATTTGCTTACTCCCATATATTATTCCTGTTCGGCACTGTAATATAAGCATTCATATATGATTATGCTACCATTCCCAACTGTTGTTTATAAGGATACATTTTGGTTGGCATGGATCAAGTGGTTTTCAAATGTAAACTTCCATAGATGATGATCAATTTTAAGTATAATATGTATATTGATACGCCTAATGAAAGTAAGCCACAGCCAAAGGAATTTAAAAATAATTACGCGTCTAGGCTCCGACTTGACATTATATGTTGTCCATCTGTTTCTATTCTGAGAGTATATTGTCTGCTTGGTCAGATCTAAAAATACAGCAATGATTTTTACATCCACCATAAAATATGTTCTTTGTTTTGGCTATTCATCATTTGGAAATTCCATGTTTTTCTGAAAGTGTTGGATATTCTGTAAAGTGTATGGTGAGGCTGGTGGCTATATATTTTGATTGGACTGGGGGCATCTTTCAATATCAAACTCAATACAGAACAGAATGGATTGCTTTAGATGAATCACTTGACCTTCTTGTATAAATTGCCTTACTGTGGGATGCGATTGACTACATAAGCATTTATCTTCTCATTTTAGCTTTTGCAATGGTTGAATTTACCAAGTATGCAATGACACTATTCATACTATTTTAAAATTTTTCATTTGTCATGTCTTGCAAGGCTTGATACGGATGATCATTTCACCTTTTGAATTTTCATAAGGTTATCCAATTCTTTTCCCTTATCAAATTTGACAGGATGATTTACCAACCATTAATTTAGATATTATGATTATCTGAAAAGCATTATTTGAATACCTTCCTGGGGTGTAGTTTTGTTTCTTTGTTGGAAATGTTGTATAAAGCATGCCCCACATGGGCTACACAGCAAACATGGAAATTCCTTTGGCTAAGCTGCCAGAGTCGAGGGGAATATTTTCTGTCAAAATCTGCTCAGGACTTTCATCTAGCCCCATCCCTTCATTTAACAGGCTTTAGGCAACGAGAATTGAACCCTATTGGATGGTTTGGAACTAGTTAACTCTGCCCGTATACTGTATGACATTTGACATGCAGTATACTGGCCTGGGATATAGTTACGTGAAATAATAAATATATTACAATTTTTTTGGGCATGTTAACAAGACCTACCACAATAATAAAGATCAATGTATGGATGATTAGAGGATGACTGCCAACCTGTTGTCAATTCCTGTCAATGCATACTTATGCAATATGCATAATAAAGATGTTTTGAACATATTTGATTTGACACTTATGATGATTCTCCAGTTCCCAAGAGAAAGCTACTTCCCATTATGGATTTTTATTGCTTTGGATTCCAATAAAGTAAATTTTGCTAATGAGACTAAGAATCACAACTTTACGTGTACTTTAGACATAGATTCTGTCATTCAACCACCTGTCTTTGACCTAACGTGCTTTTTAATTGTACCACACAAAGAAGATCAGGATTTTTCTTCTTTGTGTTTGGTTTATGATCAATTTGTCTCGGCAGATGCTTGTTGGGCATATTTTGGGTACTCTTTTCAGCATTTCAGTACAAGGAGATTATCCTTATGTTTTGCCAGTTGTTGGAACAGCTCCACAGTTTCATTTGGGCTTATAACCTTCATGCATTTTCTCTCTCAGTGGCATCCTGAGATTTTTCTGGATTTTATTTTAGAGGAAATTCATTGCAGTGGAAAAAATTGTCAATACCACGTCTTACTGAAAAGGTTTGGCAATAAAATTCCGTGGGCATTTTTCAAATTCTGCAGAATTCTTTCCGATCTCTTTGGGTGCTCTTGCTTTTTGTGCTAGAATTCTCAACCATTGCTTTTGATGCCATTGTTGAGTGCCAGCAATTTTTATTATTTTTCAATTGCAATATAATGTGCATGCTTCATTTTCTACTTTGATTTTTCATAATTTTTGTAATTGAGGTTGCTATCACTCTAGAACAACAATTAACTGTATAAATGGGATATGGTTGGCTCCAAGATATTGTACTAGCATTTCCTAGACCATGATGGTGTTTATTTTTTAATCTTTATTTTTCTGTTGCTGTGGTCTCCTTTTGTCCATAAGGATTCTCTTCAAGTGAAGCTTGTGAAGCCACCGGAAGTGTGATTGAGATGTATATTTTTAATTTTAGTCAAGTGACAACAGGTTGGATGCCTTTGAATTTGATTTTGTTGATTGGTGACAAAGGCATATGAACGGGTCCTCTTTGATTGCTTTCATAGTGAATCCTGGTCAACCTCTTTGAAGCACTTTTTAACCGGCTATTTTATTTGCAGCCCATTTCTTAATTGCCAAAGTTTCGTAGTGACTAAATATTGAATGCCTTTCTGAGGGTGGTCAAAAGTCCATGGATGCCCTCAAATTTCAATTTGTTGATTGGAAACAAAGCCTTTGAACAGGTCCTCTTTCGTTGCTTTTGCACCGAACCCTGTTCAACCTATTCGAAGTGCATTTTTATTGGGCATCTTGTTAGCAGTCTGTTTCTTAATTGCAGAAGTATAGTCCAGTGACTAAATATTTAAATCCTTTCTGAGTTGCGGTCAAAATTCCATAGGCTAATCCTTTCATTAGGGATAATGGAACTGCCTCTTTTCAACTGGACTCTTACTGTGTGATTTTTTGACAAACTTTTTCAGCACCTTGAAAAAATTAAGTTATTATGTTGGTTAAATCCATTGTAGCAAAATACATCTATATTGAAAAAGAACCATGCCTCATTATTTTTTTCGATCGCACAAATAAAATACTCATTTTTGGAGAGTGGGTTGACGTTGACCTTCTCTCTAATCTTAATTGATTTCAATTTGGACGTTTACTGCCCTAGACTGAAACTTATATATGAAGAAAGCTTATTCATAGATTATATGCTTTCACATATTTGCTTAAAATAAAATTCTATATGTTGTTTTTTTTTTGTTTTTCACTGAATTTTTTTGCTCAAACATATTTTACTTTCTTTTAAATTCCTCATATTGTGCTTTTAATGGACATGGATATTATGGAAGCCCCAGTTACTTAAATGGATATTATGGTTAAATCTTAGGCTGTCTTAAATATGTGCAAAGTTAGCTGTTTCTACTGACACATATTCAGCTGTTTCTAATGACACATATTCTGAAGAACTTGTTTTAATTGTTTAGTCACCCATTTGAAATTTAATTGCCACAGAATGGAGTGGTCAAATGTTTTCTTTTTTCTGACGAGCAAAGTTTCTTTCAGAGGTACTTTTTAGATGTAGATGATGGAACAGATGAAAATGTGGATGCAACCAATGACGAATGCGATGTGGAAAATGAAGGGCAAAGGTCTGTCTTTTATAAATTCCTGTGTGCCAAAGATGCATGAATTTATTTCTGTTGTTCTCAGCTTGTTTCCTTTTTATAATGCAATTATGGATTTTAAATTTTTATATTGAGGAGGAAGTTTGGATTCTTTTTTATAAGTGCTGTTAGCATTGTAAATTTTCCTTTTATAGGTTTATGGTTATGGGTTATCAGTTATAGAAGATCATCCTCCATTGCAGGCTCTTTCCATCACAAGGAATCTTGCCTATTATCTTTTAAGGTTTCACTTATTAAATTTAGATTCATATCAGATGTACTTCTTGGTTTAGCTTTAAC
The DNA here is from genome assembly GCA_037957365.1 of Torreya grandis. Lineage (NCBI taxonomy): Eukaryota > Viridiplantae > Streptophyta > Pinopsida > Cupressales > Taxaceae > Torreya > Torreya grandis. The sequence goes on from JARHVA010000507.1 coordinate 2,984,488, forward strand.
TCTTTCAGTTGTCTGGAGTCTTGGCTGTTCCACTAAGGCTGTCTTATGCATTATAAGCGATATTTGATATGCACTATATAAATAATCATTAACCAAAATGACATTTTCAATAGACACCTGCCTGCTAAATAAATACATCATCTATAAGCCTTTGTGCACTATCATACATTTTGTTGTGAGTACAAACATTCATTAGGCCTAATGTATTTTGGGTGAAGAATGTTATCAAATGGTATCAAAGTGATAAGATCTTGGCCTGTTCTACTGCATGCCATTTTTTATTTGCAAAATATTGAAGTCACGACTTATACTGCCATCAGCGCTTGTTTTCTCTGCACACTTTCCCATTTTCCTCTTTGATATTTTCAGTTCAACTTCATAAAATTCCAGAAAGACTCATTTCCTTTCTGAATTTATTATCTAACTGTTGCTTCTGCTTTCCATGAATAATTTGTCATCCAAGTATTAACCTTCTTCATCATTTCACCTTTTTCTTCTGTTGCCAGTGCCTTTCTGCCACTGTCTATTCAACCTAATGTCCCAATCTCCTGCCAAGGGACCATCGTTTTTTCTTTTTTCTGTTTGGCAACATAGAAATGTTTGCAGCTTCTTACCCATCAGTTAACAGAACTTTTTTGTAGCCCAAATTACATCTCTAACCATGCTGATATCCTATACATTTCACTACCCCAATCCTTCCCGTTTGTTTCTTCCTTGTCTTTCATTGCACTCTGTGTTTCTCTACTTGTCTGATCTCTCTTCTTTTTGTGATTGTTGCTATTGTTTAAACTTAGGCAAAAATAGATATTTAAATTAGAAAGAAAACTTGACTTGGGCAGATATGTAGAATGTCTACACATGACTTTTCAAAGGCATTTGAACCTGCAGGTTCCCTTTTATGAAAAATACAACCTATCTATACGCTTAAGTTTTTTTATTAAATATATGTCATTCCTTCCACAAAGTCTTCCAAAACCAAAGGAAAGTATAAAATAATAAAATTTCAAACCACCAAGTTTTTCTTTTCCCTTATTAACGACAGCTTTAGTTCACATCTAAACTGGACTTGAGCAGATATGTGGCAGGTCTGCACACAACTTTTCAAAGGCATTTGAACCTGCAGCTTCCCTTTTATGAAAAATTCAACCTATCTATACACTATTAAGTTTTATTATAAAATATATGGCATTCCCTCCACAAAGTCTTCCAAAACCAAAGGAAAGTATAAAATATTAATTTCAAACCAATAAGTTTTTTCTTTTCCCTTATTAATGACAGCCTTAGTTCACATCTAATTTCAAGAGAGATAACTTATGTCAAATTATAAGAAGACCTTAATGCTATTTAGGAGGAAATCAACTAGGATCAAAATGAAATAATTACATAACTAGCCCAAATTACAAGTATAAGTTACCTTTATAAGGTTACAACTATCATTTTGAGAATCAAAGTCACCTTCATATTTCCAAAAATTTAATCCAATTTATAAAGGAATAACAAAGTATCACTATATGACAGCAACATTACAGAACTTATAACATCACATACTAGTAACTATATAATAATGGGCCTGCCAAATTATATTCAGAAGTTGTCAACTGCCTAAGTAAAATGCTTTATCACTAATATAGTTGGCCTAGCTTGGACAATGCAGCAATTTCGGTACACTCTTTACAACTAGAAGAAGCTGTAGGCACCTGGTTCTTATGGTGGTCATAAGAAATTTTGGGTTTACATTGACATAAGAAACCTTACAGAATTGTTTGAAAACTTTGAAAATCCTGATAATGATCTTTTTAATTAGTTGACACATTCATTAGCATAATTCTGTAGATGAATACTCAAGAGAACAGGAACAGTCGTCAAAGCATCTAGGAAATTCTGAAGGAATTTGATGTAGGTGCGTTAAAGTTAGAAATTATAAATGAGCTAAGTCTGCATGCCATTGACAATGTCCAAGAAGCCATGCAGAAAGCACCACAAGAACGACGAAAGGTTCAGTCAACTAATATTGCATGTGTGTGCATGCCTGTGTGTGTAAATCTGTGCATGCATGCATGTGTAAATCTGTGCGTGCGTGCATATATCTCAAGAATTAAAACTAAAATGAACTGTAATAAACATTGTATCATAAATGAAAAATGTGGTTATTCTTAACCAGCCTCTGCTGTGAGACAATATTCCTTGCAAATCTATGCTCTGCTCTAATCTACAATTCGTATCTTATCTTGCTTTCCTTGTTCTTCAAAACCGTACTGACTTGATCTGCTTGCTTTCGAAATTTGCCTCTCATTCTTTTGTTTGAATGAACGAGAAATCACTTGGGTGGGGTATTTTGACATTTTAGGGCTCAAGGCTAGTATTATTTTCTCATTTTATTTTGCTTTATTTTTTTCGTTTTTTGCAACAGATGTCCACTGAGATGTCAACGGACATTCCTCGCCTGCAAGAGATGACTTACTGCTGCAGGAGACATCTCCTACATGTCTTCAAGGCCCCCGCCTACACCAGGGCATGTGTCTTTTTGTTTCGGAGACTATCAACCAGCAGAATTAATACTCTTAAGATAAAGGAATATATCATGCAGATGAAAAAGAAAGTTAGATTCTCTTTGAAACAAGAAACAATGAGGCTACTAATGCCACTGTTATTGAATTTAACAGCCAACAGAGATGAGTGCTTCTCCCCAAAAGCATTGTTAGCAGCCGTTGCATCAGTCAATCAAATGTAAACTTTGGTGGTTAAAGGAAAAATAAAAAAATACTGATGTTTCAGTCCGTATTTGACCCTGAAAGCACACATTTTTGTTGATATGCCAATAGCGTAACAGCTGAAATTATTTGCTTTATCAAAAATGAGATTCTGGCATCAAGGTTTTTAACATAAGTACAGTTTCATGCTCAGTAGAATATCATAAAGTCGATTTGGAACAGAATGTTTGACATATTTACCATGACTATGCTGCCAATTCCTCACTTTCACATGGAAAGTTGCCCATATTCAACATTATCTCTTCGCAACAAAAACACAAGAAAGAACAATATTGTACCTGACATTCATGTCCAGGCAGGAAAAATAATCATCTTTGTTATATTGACATAAAAACTCATCCGGATGTGTTAAACCCAAAAGAGATTTCTACGGTTGTAGGGTTTTCGCTCTTTGATACCAACACAGAAAATGGACTTTTATTTTTCAGCAGTGGGTAGGGCATTTCATGTGGGAATACATTTTACTTTTTTTAACATAAATTGACATAAATTATATAGACAAAAGATAAATATTAGGCTATGTTAACCCAAGTTTTCATGATGCGGGACAGAGATTGGTATCAGTGACGTGGGGGAAACCCTCAAATTTGAGGTAAGAGCAGAGGACAATTTTGGGCACCCCGCCTTGAATGTATAGCATAATAAAAAGGTTAATATATAAGAAATTCAAAAAGATAAACAAAATCTGGTGCAACCTCCAAACTTGAAATGTTTCCTAAAAAAGATAAATCTTTATGCATTCCTCCAAAGGCATTCTACAATTTTTGGATACGTTTTAGCATTGAGGCCACTGTGGGGACCGTACAGGTGACTGAATTTAAGAAAAATAATTTTCTGTTTTCATTCCTGCCATGTCCTCAGCACTTTGGAGACGTGGCATGTCTCTGTGATGTCACCCACGCCTGGGGACATGTTGCGGTTATCTTGTTATAAATCAACAGACATGATTAGTAGTCACACGTGTTAAAGCTGTAGAGATTTATGATAGTAACCTTTGCACATCATGGTTGAATGGGATGATCTTAAGTGGTAAATCATCAGGGTTTTTATGGTGGAGTCCAGGCTTCAAATCCCAAGGCAACATGTTAAATGTTAAGTGTTAAATTTGGGTGAAATATTGCATCCAACTCTGGGTGTGGCATATCCAAACAGACGAGGTCAGGTACATGTCCTAGGCTTTGTCACAAGGTACGCCGAATTTTATAGAAAAAGTTCGAACTTTGCCGAACTTTATCCTCATCGAACATGAACTCGAACTTTAATTATTTTTTTTACACAGAAGTTTTTGACATACTTTTGCATTATTTTATAAATTTGTGTGTATATATACATATATCAACGAAAAGCAGAAGATGGTAAGCTCTCGTCATTTTGACCCTCTGACACATTTGTGCATTTTTTTAGAAAAATAAAATGATAAAAATAATTTTTTGTTAGAACTTAAAGATGGTTTGTTTTGAACTTTATCCATTGGCAAACGTGAACCGAACTTTATTCTCGTCGAACATGAACTCAAACTTGAACCTTGGGACTTAGGTCCTAGGTGACTTTAACAGAAGGGATATTTTTGGTTGAAAACCAAATGATTTTGAAAGTGCTAAAAGTCATACGCGCTTAGATATTCTGCATCAGTTCCTTTTTTCTTATATTTTTATCTTAAGTATTAATGTTTTTTGAGGTAGAAGATGAATTGCTAAGTGTATTTAGCCTTGGCTTTTCGTTATATAGTGTCTGCTAGTGTATTTCTGGAAGTTTTCTGATGCATGCCATGTTGCCCTTCAAAACCGTGTTTTGGTAGTCCTTGAACAATGCATTTTTATTGGGTATTTCCTTGATCGCACTGGATTAAATTCTGCAGCCATGAGTTTCTGGGGTGTTTTGTTTATGGCAATACAAATAGTTACAAACTACAGTTCTATCAAAAATTCAAGATTATTTTTGTAAATATTCAGTCATTTCATTGTTTGGATGTTGACCTTAGTTTTTATTTATGGCTTAGTAGTGAAATAAGTGGTAAAGATTCTAAGAATATTAAGCTTGGTGCTTTTGATGCAGGCCTCTGAAAATCAGGAAACTCACTCAGGCAGAACTGAATCGAAAAGCTAGACGTCAGGAGCAATTGAAGATTGAGGCAGAAAAGAAGAATCTTGAAAAAATTAAGAAGGATGTTGAATGGTATATATATGATGAATTTTCACTTCTTTCATTTTTCTGGTGAATGTTAGTTCAGAATGTACCTTTTTTCAATAATACAGAATTGCTTTATTTAAACTGACCATATAAGTATTTATCATCTTTTTCTGAGAGGAATTCTACTTTTTGTAGCCTACCAGACATAATTAAAGACATAGAAAAGGAGGATGAAGAGAGAGAAAGGAGGCGAATACGGCGTGCTGTGGCCAAACAAGAACGACTAGCCAGTGGCCCACCTCGGTTGGGAAGACAAAAGTAGGCTATTTTCTACTCTGCTATTTGTAATTCAAAGTTCTGATATAAATTAGTGACTAATACAGAAGCTTCATTGCTGGCTTGTCTTATCTTGTGCATACTGTTGCTTCTTATGTATTGTTGTTAATGGTCAATCCCTGTAAATATTGATTGCTTTATGTAACCATAGTTTTGCCATCTGTACAATTTTGTACTGTCGCAGATTTCAACCGGCACCATTGCAAGTGCTTTTGTCTGAAGAAGTTACAGGGTCTCTACGGAAACTGAAGGTTAGATCCTGGTCTTCATGCTACTTCTAAAATGTTGTTTTTTGGCATCATGACCCTTTTGAAACATGACATATTGTGGTTTTCCATGTGATAGTTTCTTCGTTTTCTTTTCTTTACAATTTCAGTCCTACCAATAAATATAAAGTTTACAATGAATGTTCAGCACTTTGACTTTGAGTTATCATTAAACAGTCCAGTATGGATGTGTTTGTTACCTTGCCTGATACCTACAAGATTTATCAGAATTAAACAACATTGATTATTAGGTGTGAGGTGTGCTTCTGTAGCTGTCTCCTAATCTGGCATCAAAGGAAATATCTAGTAGTTCCCCCATTTGAAATGTTCAAACAATAAATAATAAATGAAACCCCGAATTATTATATCATGAAATTCTTAAGAACAGAAATTAGCCCCACTTATTATAATTTATGTTTCACATTTATGCATAAGGATACATTTCCTAGGAATAGAATCAATAGATGCATTGATACTTATATCTGCTTTAGAATTTGATGCTTGTTCATTCCATTCCTTCAGAGTGTTTGATTTTGGATTTTCATATTGATGCTTCTATCATTGAGAATGAGATTACCAATCAGTATCGTTAATAGGAAAGATTTTACTATGCCTCCCTGAATCATTAAACCTTTTAATTTGCCACTCGTGCTCTCCCTTGACCTGTAAATTACCATATTTGGGAGTAATGATGGATTTTGAAACATAAGGTAAAGTTGATTTAAATGATGTTTCATTCTACAACATTAGGTTAAATTATGTTTATAACACCTTGTGTTTATTATTGATTAAGGGTAGATTTCTTAAAAACAAAAAAAAGAGGGAAATCCCCAAACTAGATACAAGACGAAGCACATCACCAAAAGGCAAAAGGAATTAAGGGAGAAAGGAAAGAAACACACCAACATAAAATCCCAGGTCATAGTCTCTATTCCCTTTAATGGGAAAAATTGCCTTGTATCAAGATAAAATATATTAAAATAAGACATACACATTTGACACCCTATTGTTTAGGATGTGATTCCTATCTACCACCTGTTCTCACTCAACCTATCAACAAGTTTTTTAGCACCTTCCTTAAGATAGACTAACAAACTAACCTACGTGGGTGTCAAAACTAATCACCCATCAGATTAATGTTGATTTAGACTAACCTAAAATTAATACATCAAATTATGATGTAATAACCTAGAAATATCCAACATTCCAAAGGGAAGGAATAGTAATACAAAAAACTTGGGACACACTCCGGTTGAAGACGAACAACGTTGGAGGGGAACATATAACCAATCCAACAAGGGGTACATCTCCGATCATACAAATGTGGAGAGGGACAAACATACTATCCAACACAAGTGTGGTTGAGCCTCCCCTTTCATTTCAAATCTGCTCCTTTGGTTTGCTGGGCCTTACCGAGCAAGTACAAATCAATTTGTGGAACATTATCTTCAATATGCCTTCAATGGGTGCTGATCACCTCATTGAATGCCGCATTTGTAGCTGTTGCAGTTGATCATTGCCACTAGATTACAAATAGTAGAATGATCACCACTACATTGGTCACCATCCTTTTGTGGGACTTTGTCCTCACTATGCCTTCAGTGGGTGCTGATCACCTCATTGAACATTGCATTTGTAGCTGTTGCACTTGAACATTGCCACTAGATCACAAATAGTAGAATGATTACCACTGCACTGGTCACCATCCTTTGCTTTAGTCTTTTAGGCACAGGGTTTTTGAATCGCCTATAGTTGGAGTACGTCATCATTTTCATTGATGAGTAACAATTCTTCAACGATGTAGCCTTTTGGGTGCTTTGTGTTTTGTCATTAAAATAAACTGCCAATCTCCAAGTTAGCGGCAAACTCGAGATTGTCATTGGCCTCCTTCCTTCGTTTCCTCCAACTTCTTGCAGACTTGGCTCACTTATCTAGATTGAACCCGATAGTTTTGTGGACCACAAGTCTCTCCATGATGCTCGCCAACGGTTCCGATGTTAATTTTTTTTTCCATAAACTTTCCCCCATAATAATAATCACTTGCATGGGTGTTGAGTACAATTGACAATGCACCTATGTATAGAATACTTTTTTTAATAGCTTATATTGCATAGAAAAGCAATTGTTTCATGAAACCATAGGTTTTATACAAAATCCTTCCAACAAAATGATTAGAGTACAATTTTTAATTTTACAGTATGTGGCAAAATTTTCTTGAAACCAACTCTTGGGTTGAAAGATATGTAATTAATACAGGTTTTCCGGGCAAATTTCAACCGTAAAAACACCTATGTGGACACTAAAACAATTAAATACTGAAATATACAAAAGTTGGAATGAAATATTTTTAGAGGATGCATGATTGTTGCTGGGCTTGGCTTTTTGCTTGGCCTACTGTGCTCTTCCTCTTATATATGTAACAACCACATTTTTTTTCTTTAGTATCGAGATAACAATTGCGGTACAAAGTTCCAACCATAGTTTAGCACGAAAATACGTAATGAGATTCATAATTGTGTTATAGCCAACACAGGTACTAGACCAAGTGCATAACTCATCAACGATTTATTAGGAAGCATTTTAATGGCTTAGTATTCAGATAGAAGTGGGTCAGTGTAGAGACACCCACGCATGCCTATTCGCGTACTTCATTGTGGCCTTCTTAGCAGAGCTGTCACTGACATATGCTCTTACCCGAGTACTTGCATCGGCTATGGAAAAACCAGTACCTCATTGGGTAATTCAGCAAAAGTTCAGCAAACAGAGGTAGAGAGAAAACAAGTTCAACAGAAGAATCATCATACTAAGCTTGCTTAAGCAAGATGTACCAATTCAACAACAAGCAAAGATAAAGAAAAAAGACTATTTCCAAAAACAATGCAAAGCCTTGGAACATATTTCGAATTCCCAAACAAGCAGAGAACGAAGTTGGGCATTAAATGCCTAAGGTGATGGTGTACTGATTAAGCTTCATGAGATGTTTCAACAACCATGTTTATGATCCATTTTAGAACTTCTTACCAATCTACAAGGCAGGGTTACAAGAACATGTCAAGGCATGCCTACCTAAGGATCTTACTTGTTTTAGAACATTGGCTCAAGGATATCCTTTCATTTCCAATTATTACCGTTCTGAGTGCTGTATGAGTTCAAGGGACTCAATACTATTTAATAGTTCCAAGAACTAAGTGCACTTATACAAGGTTTACTTTTAATTTCATTCTTAAGAGAATTAAACCTTTTCATCATAGGTTCATGACCTTAGACGATGCATAACATTATTGTTTAAAACTTTAGAACTTTTCTTTTCAATACAATAATATAGTTTAACTTGTCAATTTTCCAATGATCAACTCCAAATATAAAGCAATTGGTCCTCTAACTCAATCTGCCTTGAATTGGAATCTTCATTACTGTTAAAGCATTTAAGGACTTAACTTATTTGCCAAGTTACTTTCATCACATGCATAAGATTTACATAACCTTATTTGTAACTTAATTCCAAGAGATTGTAAGCTGTCCCAAAATAGTCCATTGCACTTTAACAATGATCTATTAGTTTCCAATTGGAATGATTATCTTCTAATAATCTTTAGAAGGTTCATATAACTTTAATTACTATGTAATTTTTTTAGTTTAACCCTTATTAGAGATTCTAACAACAATTACAGCCTTCATGTATTAATGTCTTATGATGGTTATAATCTTTTTAAGACACCATATTATAATCTCGAAGGATTTCATCTGATTAATCCATATAAGGTTATTGACTTAATATCTTCCTTAGAAGTTTCAAACAAACTCTCATTAATTAATCCATCTCTTCAATGGAGATTTGAATAGATTAAGATAATTGAAAAGTCCTTAGAGACTTAAGGTTACAGGTTACATCATAATAATTTGTTATAATGACCAACACAAATTATCTTGCTTGATTAATAACATTAGTCAATTTCAACAAGCATAATGATAATCCCATATGAATTACTCAAGGTAAACTTGACTTTCTAATTTGCACTTGAGATGTAATCTTAAACATACAAATATTACTTTCCAATCCTCTTATGCTCATTAGCATCAAAAAACTCATGTAATATCACAATTAATTCTTACAAACTATGTTAAAAAACAACTAATTACCACCTTAAATATCCAGTTAGTTCCATGCCATGAACTCAATAATAATCAAGTGTAAACAAAGCTATGAATACATAGTCATATTATAAGACAACTGAATAATCAATGCAACTTTGTAATTACAAGACATCAACCTTCTAGGTTTAAGCATTGAACTCTAGAAGTGTCATTGTAATTCTACTTATTGCGATAATAAGAGAGTAGTTGTAAGTATAAGTTAAAATAATATAGCTAAAGTTCATAATATTGCATGCCTCAATGAACTTGTAGAATGCCATATACAAATAATAATACAAAGATTAATTTGATACTCTAAAGTTCAACACTAATCTTAATCATAGATCAATCTTGCATGTTTTATTTGAATATTAAAGTAAACATAACACTAACTTATATCATATTACAAATATGACAAATGAACTTTATTACATAAACAATTTAATTCATCTAAAACCAACTCTCAAAACTCAAAGATGAAGAAATACATCGACAATATTTCGCATGCAATTCTACGAAGTCAAACCCGCCTCGCCAATCCCAATGAGCTCAACCATAAGTGGCCCTAGACCACCCCAACCATTAATTGGATATAGATCAGGGCAACAGATAAATGGTGGAGAAAGGACGATCGAAACACACTGAGCTTGACACAACAGACAAACGAGTAACAGAAAGAAATGAATCACATGTTCCTATTCCATCTCACCAAGATCCATTAACTTGGCACATGATTACAACTGCCGCTCATTCCTCTAAGCTTTTCGATTTATGAGCTATATTCTATTCGAAGAATATAATATGGTTCATAAATTCATGCCATGCAATTATATTGCAGTCGTCCTTAGATACCATTTTAATAGATATTAATGAGTTAAAATAAAAACTCTTAGAAAGAAAACAACAGCTTCAGGCAACCGAAAATGACAACTTACCACCCAATATAAAGCTATGGGTCAAAGTTTAACCGAAATAGACTTTACCATAAATGGAAGAAGATTCAATCATTATTAATCAACTACAATGATATAAACGAAGTCATAACAATAAAAACAATCAACTAATCATAAATCAACTCATAATGACTTTGAATAAAATCCAACATTATGATCAAAATCACACAAATAATCCAAACAAGATTTAATAAACCCGAGTCAACTCTAATGACTAAATCATGAAATAGAAGTACGTCCAACATAATCATGCAAAACAAATAATAATAAAATATTATTTTTTCAAAACCTTAATAATCATTTCGAAACACCTAGAGGCTCGAAAATGTCATTGCTCCCAATCATGGCCGTGGTTTCACAATACACAACAGGGTTTGATAATAATAAAACAACATTACCCAAAAACCTGAATGACCCAGCGAGGGTTTCAAATAGACATAGCGAATTTACCAACTAAAACCCAGTCAAATAATGGACAGCCGTGACCTTCATAAAACGGCATAAACAAATAACAATAAACCCAGATAATAATGATAATAATATCGAAATGTATGTGCACAGTTTAAACCCACAACACGCCATGGCCGAGTCGTATAATGGCCGCCATACAAAACAATGCAAAATTTTATAATCACTCGAACCAGTTAGGGTTCTGTTCTATATTTTCAGCTATAAACAATATTTTGCAGGCCAAACATATAAATGCTTATGTTTATGGCTATAAACAAATCCAGTTCGCACCATTCAAACAACTAAAAGAATGCAATCCAGAATTTAATACCTCACTTACTTGGAGTCCTTCAATCGACCATAAAAGAGAGATTCCCTTCTTTCATAAGCTTCCAAGTTACTACCAAATATCAATGCCAAAGCACACAAGAATCCCCTTTTTTTCAACCAAAACCAATTGAATCATATAGCCAAATCGAACCCCAGAAAAACTCTACTAAACTCCCGCATGGCCGACAAGATACATGACTAATTGTAGTTCGAGCATAAGAAAAACTCATGCAACTAATTGCATGTTCATCTTCTTTGGCCGCCATGCCCAAGATTTCGGCAGTCTCCCCAAAGCGCAAAGCTTCTCAAACAACAAGCAAAAATGACGAAAGAAAACCTAAAAATGGTTTTGGAAGTGTCTCGACCCGAATGTGCATCGTGTAGCAAGCTAATGCTACGAACTAAAATCAAAGACGAATCCCAAACAACGACAACTAATTCCATGCCCAAGGTGGGTTGTGGCCCCAACAACACCTCAACATAAAGCCAAGCCAAGACTTGGTTATAATAACCAATGAATGCCACAAGACTTCAAAATCACAATGAAGTCTTTTATTAAGCCACAAACCGGATAAAATATGTTTTTAAATGTCTTTAACTGTATCAAAGGTTGATATAATTCATCAAAACAAACATGACCAAGATAGTTGTGTAAGGGATCAAAGAGTCCAACACATAACGAATTCGATTGTGAATACAAGAGCATTCGATGACCAATGCCATGTCGAAGTTGACGAGTCATTAAGCTAGATGAAAACATAATAAACAAGAATGACTAAAAGTGACGACATCAAATAGCCACCAACAGTTGCAAGACTAACACAACTCAACAAAGTTGACAAGTCCAGAAGTCAAAATCATCTAGTAAAGTAGTGATTGTACAAAAGTTGAAACCGACTATTACTCAATCAATAATGAAATCAAATTTAAAACAATGACACTCAGCACTTAAATCGAGTAAACAAAATGATTCAAGCAACAATACCGTCAAACTCAGTTTGTCAATATGATTTACTATTTAGATTTCAGTCACGTTATTCTTTCGTATTTCTCCATATTTCTTCACTACTCAGGTCTGAACACGACCTAGCTCAAGTAACTGTCCCTGCAGTCAAAGAATAAACTATCAACAATATCAGGGCATCTAAAATCAATAAATGCAATAACAACATTTAATAATATAACTTAACTGAATAACCAATCAGTAACTCATCAAGCATAAATATCCACTGCTATAATGAAAAGTATAACAAATGACTGTCTCAACAATAATAACAATGGATCAACATAGATCTCAGAACTATATCACAATAGTAAACCAAACAAATATGTCTCGAATAGTTCACAACTAAACTATATCAACAAATGAAATAAATGTAGGTCAAACAGGGTCATGACAATATAGTGGTGTGCCATAAAAATCTTCTTTGATTTCTTCAAGCTGCTTCGACAATTGTCTCTCCTTGCCTAGACATGTGCCCAAACAGCTGCTGGGCTTCACTCCTTTGCTTACAGACCTATTATGCGATTGTATACTTCAAATATTCTTATCTTTCAAGTTTTCTACTTGAAACTAATGTGTCAATTCTAAATATATCTTTGAATTCTTTTTGGGTTTTGTTCTCCTCTGGGTAAGCTTTCCAGAGCATTTTGAATCACAAAATTTCACTAGGAAATGAGAAAGATATCACTGTTTTATTGACCCTGTGTCAAGCTGCTATAAAAAATGCATTTTCTTCTATTTGGGTTGTGTCTCTTTAATTGGAATGTGTGCTTATTTTCTTAGCTGCTAATGACTGAGTTTTTCCTTCCCTTACCTATTTTTAACACCTTTGCTCTCTTCCTAAAAAACAACAAAGTGTCAACAAATTCCATATGTTTCTTGAATCGCCTTTGTTACAACACACTACTATTAACACCTCTATATGGGCCACTTCAAACCTCTTCATTTTTTGTAAAATGTAAAACACTTACTTGGTGCCACTCTCTCCAGCATAACAATGATATGAAATGCCTCTACTCTCTCCAGCATAACAATGATATCATTGAAATGCCTTCACTCTCTCCAGCACAACAATGATATGAAATGCCTTTCTTTTATTTATGCAAACAAAGTCCACACAGCAAATCAGATTTGTACCAAAAATAAAAGAAAATGCTTTTCTTTATGCTTCATGCCTTTTTTAAGACAACTATTACAGCATATTCTTTTCTTGGACGCCTTTTCACACGCTACTATATCCTTCACGTTGACAACACAAAGAGCACTATTGCTAAGTAAGCCTACATAATTGCCGAGAAGAAAATAGTTTTTCTTTTTCTTTCTTTTTGTTTCAAAATTTCTTCTCTTCAACAATCACACTTTCGATTCTCCTAATGAAGGATAAACTGTGATAAATTTCTATTTAGTAGAGAAAAGATTCGTATGCTGTCATTTATATTGCTATGTTTACATTATCAAAATATTAAGGATGTTTTCGAATACATATGAGAATATAGCTCAAACCATTATTTGGTTAAGATGATAAGTACATCATGCTCTGATACCAATAATGAGATAAATTGTCCTGTATCAGGATAAAACATATTAAAATAAGACATTTATGCACATTTGACATCCTATTGTTTAGGATGTGATTCCTATCTACTACCTATTCTCACTCAACCTATCTATGAGTGTTTTAACACATTCCTTAAGATAGACTAACAAATTAATCTATGCGGGTGTTACATCTACCCAACCAATAAATGTTAATTTAGACTAACCTAAAATTAATATATCAAACTATGATGTACTAACCTAGAAATATCCAACATTCTTTATTACAATAAAAATCACGAGGTAGACAAGCACACAACAAAGGCACATCCGCTCATAAAGTTTGTTCTTGGAAATTGGGTTCCCTTCCTTACTGGTTCCAGGATTAGTCTTCTCCTCTTCATTCTCATAGTGCTGCCTTTATAATCTTTCATGCAAAATATCATAGAGGTCTTCCAGTTCAATGATTTCTATCTTCAAAGCATTTTGGGCTTCATGCATCCTTACTTTGGCACCGTTAGTGGTCTGAATATCGTCCTTCACCACCAAAGAAGTCTTGATAGCTATTTCCTTAATCGCCTTTGAGATCAACTAACTAGCATAAGCAGTCTCCTCTTCTAGATTCTATCATAAGCAATTTCAAGGAACTTATCGCTTCTTTCTTCAGTGATAGGTTGCTTCCCCGTACAGCTAGCGTCTGCTCCCCCATCAAGCTTTTTTTCCCCACAAAAGGTGCCTTCTCCCTACTAGAAGAAAAAACATTCTCCCTACAAGACCTCCTCTTCTTCTTATCATGAGTAGTGTCCCTCTTGCCCTTGACAACTGCATTAATATTTAAGGGAGAAAGGTGAGTAGTAAGGTCCAGCAATTGGTCCATATCCATCAAAGTGAGACTTTCTACTCCATGTCCTCAAGCTTGTTCCAGAAATCATGGTCATCACGTTTTGGTTTCTCCTCTGAGCCACAATCATCTTTCCTCCTTTTATTGCTGCCCTCCCCAAAATCAAGATCTTGCCTCCTGATTGTGGGATTAGTGGTGGTGTTGATAGGGAAGACCACAACTTGCATCTTCCTCTGAAAGGGCATACAACACGTACATCTATCATTCTTCTCCTTCATGGCAGTGGATCTTAAGATTCCATTGTCCTCCTCTTTCCTGCAATCACTCACCTCCACATTTCTCTTATTGGCCATCTAGGCAGTGGTCTACCTAAAAATATTTCCTATTGGAACTTTCCGCATACAAAGAGTCAGATATTTGTAAGAGAGGGACAACATTCCACATAGGATCCTTAGCAGTTGGCTGAGTGTCGACTAGATCTATATACTATATAGCTGCCCTCTCCCTAGAGGTGGAGAACCTCTCCCTTGACCTGGGGTGGGTGGCCTGATTCGGCGAGGTAGGTAGTAGCAAAGTGAGTCATGGTAATCAAGCTTTCTACAGAAAAAACATATTTTCTTATCCAAATTGGAATTAGGTGCTACGAAATGATTGAGACTCCATATTCAGGGTTGAGGGCCTTTAACGGGTTGGCGCCTTTCTCGCCAAGGGGTTGGGGGGCCTTTCTTGCTAAGCTATGTTGTTTGGGTACGGGTACGGGTATGGATACAGAGATGTCTCGGGTACGCGGGTACGTCATTTTTCAAAAACCTTGATTTGGATACGTCGTGGGTACGTCTATGTATATATATATATATATTGTATATTACTCTTTTATTTAGTAAAACACTTGAAACTACATAGTGTGAAAATATTTGTCTATAAATGATATAACACTTAAAAATATATAATATTCATTCATTCATTACTTCAAAGACAAGATGTACATTCAAATCTAGAATAAATCATCTCGATTGTCCACAAAATCATGAATGCCACTCCCATTATTTTTCAACTTTATCATTTACTGACACTTTCTCTCACAAGGGCTCATCGGTGCATTAAATCTCATGAGTGCATGCCTTAAGGGGTGCACAGGGAATGGGGTGGGATCGGCTTGTGGCACTTTGCGAGAGATATTCTCATACTATTCTATCACGCATACATCCCTTCATGCAGCCTTCATACCTCCTATGATGTCTTCTTGAAATCTTGAAACCCTGAAATATGGCTAAGTTTGAAACTCTGAAACCTTGGGATCTGACTAATTCTGAAATATGATAGGATCCTCTAAAACCTAGAATTTGCATTATAGCTCCTAGCAGTCTGAAACCCCTTTCAAACATCCTGAAGTATATAAATAAAATATAACTTAAAGTATAAGAAACTAGATGTCCATATCTAAATGTAAACTTATACTTTATTTATATACTGTTGGGTTCGGACTGGATTTACATTTAGGGTTGCTTAGTTTTTAGGGTTTTTTTTTTAAGGATTTTCTAAGGATTTTTTTTTTTTTTTTTTAAAATTTTTTTGCCATTTTTGTGCAGGAATCCCTCGGGCACGCCCGGAGACGTCTCGGGTACTCCCGGAGGCGTTTGTGGCCGTGCTAGCACGGCCACGGATGCCTCCGGGAGTACTCGAGACGTCCCTGTGCCCGAGGCGTCTCCGAACAGGAGGCGCCAGGGGGGAGGGCAGCACGGCCACGAACGCCTCCGGGAGTACCCGAGACGTCCTTGTGCCGGAGGCGTCTCCGAACAGGAGGCGCCAAGGGGGAGGGCGTACGCTTGCAACGTAGTTGCTAAGGGGTCGAGGGCCTTCTTCTCTGAGGGGTCCAGGCTGCTGCATTTCATACAAAATATGAGTGCCGGCCATGGTTATAACGGGGCCGTAGAGAGGATATTCCTGCTGCCTACTGCCTATGCCCTACTATATATCTATATAGTTGGGCTTCTATATAGATAGAAGCAAGCTGCTATATATACATAGGGGGAAGGCAACTAGCTCTATACGATATAGGTGCCCATTGCATTGCTAGGGTGAGGACATAGATATAGCGAGGTGCTTTCCTACTAGGCCAAGGACTATGATAGAAAGGTCGTCGTGTCGACCATATTGTTATGCTTGGGAGGCTGAGGTGCCACAAAATGATAGAGAACCATATTCGGGGTCGAGGCCCTTTTTCGCTGAGGGGTTAAGGCTGCTGCATTTCATACAGAATATGAGTGCAGGCCATGGTTCTAGCGGAGCTGTATAGAGGATATGCCTACTGACTACTATATGTCTATATAGTTGGGCCGCTATATAGATAGAGGCAGGCCCATATAAAGGGTGCGAAGGATTCTGTGGTGCTCTTGAGTCCTTGTAGATCGATATAGGGCCCCTCAGGGCAACCCCAATTGGTATAGGGAGGAGTGCAGCTAGTTCTATACAATATAGGTGCTTGTTGCATTGCTAGGGCGATGGCATAGATATAGCGAGGCGTTTGTGTCACTAGGCTGAGGGCATCGATAGAAAGGTCATCGCACCGACCATATTTTTATGCTTGGGAGGCCGAGGTTCTCCCTCTTGCTAACATCTATATGCTTTTCCCAGGTGGCCAAGGAGATAACAAGAAGGCAAAAAACAAAACCTTTTTAGAATCAATAAAAAATATCCATGCATGTAGAGCATTCAGGCAAGTGAGAGGACTGCAGAGAGGAGCTGAAAGTGCTATGAAAGTAGCTGAAGCAAAAAAAAGTCGCAAGACCGACAGCAGTGCCAGCAATTGTATATAACAAGACAACATAAAAGGTAATTAAGACATCCACAGAACCGCCACAAACATGCTAAAACAAGCCCACCCACCTCTGTTAAAATATACCCACTACCTTCCACATGCCAAAATATACCCACTACCTTCCACATGCGCTTAAACAGCCGCCATCAAAATAAAATAAAAATGATGCACAGCAGTCAGCAAACAGTGAGGAAGTCATGAGGAGCAAAAGAGGTGGATATTGTTGGTGCAGGCCGCATGAAGATAGCAAACAGATTGCTGCCCAGACATAAAGAGCAGCAATAACCACACTTTGCAGATCGACTACAAAAATATCATAACTGTTTCATTCCATTCGCTTTGTCTGCTGGAATGAACCATATTAAAATCAATATCCTTTTGAGAAGAGAATTACCATATTGGCCATGCAACCAATCAATATCACCACTCCCATCATTTCAGGCATGCTAAAACTCATGTCCAACAAGGAAATTTATTAAAATGGTCCTGTCATAAAATTCCCACCAAAGGCAAATATTTAAGTCCTTGACCAAAGGGAATAAAGAACCAGTTTTCACAGAATTTAAAGCAAAGATCAAAGTGGAATAAAAACCGAAGAGTCATTGTGCATGCCACCACCTCTACTCCCTCTCTTAATAGTCATAAAAGACCATAAATTCCAGAAAATGAACTTCTTGCTGATTCTATGCCTGGGCATGTCAGTTATCCTTGGAAGCACTGGAGCAGGTAGGAGGGACTCGGAGGTTTGTCTCTTCCATAATAATCTTTTCAAGGTCCCTGTAAAGGTTGATATTTTTTTGATACCCTTTGAAAATATTACCTTTGGAGATAACCCCTCGATTAGCCAACGAATCTGCCATACTATTCCTTCCCCTAATCAAAGTAGGACTCAATGAAGTAGTTCTGAAGCTCCAAAGCTTCATCAACAATGCCCGTGATTCTCCAATTCTTGCAGTGCCTATTCTTTGACAATCTTAGGGATACCCAATTAAATGGCCAATTTAAGGCCCATCGCTAGATCCTCAGCCTCAACAACATTGTTAGAGTTGATCCTAGTAGAAACAACCTTGAAGCCAATTACCATACCCTCAGACTTTTTGAACAACACAACCTGCACTAGATGATCCAAGGTTACCTTTAGATGCTCTCAAATTTCTAATTTCCACCATCCATCCCTTGAGGGAGTCCACTGGATTGAAGTTCTTTTGTTAGAAACACTAGTTGGAATCTAATCAATAGCTTCAATGATCTCCTGCCAAGAACCGAGATCAAGAGTGATCATAATCTCTCTCAAGGATCTTTCCACTTCTTTTTGAATTACCTCAAAAGTTTTCCTTTCGCCTTGAAATACTCTTTTATTTCTTAAGCCAGACCTTCCAGCATACCATCACAAGTAGGATTTTAAAGAGTCCAACTTAGAGCTCACACACCATCTGGTAACATGGTCCTCAAGTTTGTTTATAAAAGACCCAACTAGCATTGAGGGGGCTAACCAGACCAAGCCAAATCTCAGTTGTAGAAAGGCAGTGAAGGAGAGTATGGTCTGCAGCCTCTTCCTTAGCACACAAAAGCTGCCATCTGGTGGGCCCAAGAAAGCCCCTTTTCCTTGATCATCTGTAAGAATCTTCCTTTGCACAGCCACCCACAAGAAAACTTTAGCTTTCGGCCACATATGAGAGTTCTATATCTTCTTATAAACCTTGGATGTAGACAAAGACAAAGCCGTTTCCATAAAAAGGTTGCATCCGGCACCCACAAAATCATTTTCAGATCTGCAAAAATTCTAGTAAAGACTATCACAAAGGTTAGACCAAGGCACTGTAAAACTTTACAAAGACATCTTTAAGCTGGTTAAAGTGGGTGTAGACATGTTCGAGCAACAACCACAATCATTCCAAAACTCTGTTTTTTCAATGGTTCTCGCTCCTTGTGACCCAATAATCCTTGAATTTCGTTCTCCACATGCGGGAGGCTCCTTCCTGAATGTCATTTATCTTCATATGCTGCATAAATGGGTAGTCTTTAAGCCAAGCCTCCTCCCAAAAAATTGCTCTCTCCAATGCCAATCTTCTAAAAAAGGCTTCTTTGGATCAACGATCTAGCATGGACCACATTATTCCACATAACCGAGCCTTAAGGAAATGGAGAGGTGGTGAAGATTCTTTATAGATAGTCACAATCTAAATATTTTCTGCAGATCACAGTACTCCATTGGGCCGACTTTCACTGTAGATTCTTTAGGCTAACTTAGTGCTTAGGGCCAGGTTGGACATTTCACTATTCTTGATTTTAATACTCCTAAGGTCTTTTAGGAGGCACAACCTCGTCCATGCCACCAATAGAGTCTTTATGTGCTTTGCCTTTTCTTGACAAAGGAACAGACTTAGCTTATTAATCTCATTATGAAACTTCTTTGGAGCTTGTAGGATAGAAAACTAATAGGTGGGATTCTCGTGGACGGTAGAATTGATCAGGTAATCCTATTGGGCTAAGACAATCACTCTCCTTTGAAATGGCTCAGTTTCTCGTTAATCCTTTCCTACTAAGCCAAAGTTTTGATCTGGCTTTGCCAACAAAGAGAGGTATACCAAGATAAGAGTTAGGAAGATGAGCCACTTTGCAACCTAAATTTATAGAAAAGTAATCTCATTGTCTTCCATGTTATAAAGGGCCCTAGATTTTCTTCTATTGACCAATTGACCCAAAGGCACCTCATAGTTCTGAAAAATCTCTTGTAAACATCTCTGCATTCCTTCAAGGAAGGCTCAATAAGGGTAGCACGGTGTCATCCACAAATTTTGGGTGGGCAACAACATCACCTACAGTTGACACTTTGACACCCGTCAAATTTTGTTTCCTATTTGTTTCTTTGAGAGCTCTCCCTAGGGCTTCCGCAAGAATAATATAGAGGTACAAAGAATGATGGTCTCCCTGTATTAGGCCTTTTGAGGACTTAAAGAACCCATTAGAAGTCTTGTTGATTAGGATAGATAATTTCAGCCTAGAAAAGCATTCCCCAATCCATTCTCTCGAGTGATCTGAAAGCCCAAACTTCTCTCGAACTTTCTCTAGAAAATATCAATAGAGCCTATCATGAGACTTAGAAATGTCAAGCTTCAATGAGATACCTTCCTTGCCATTGTTCTTCAACGATGGCATGACTTCATGGAGTACAAAGATTCCATCAAGAATTTGCCTCCCTTTCACAAATCCTCCCGTTTTTGGGAAATAATATGTGAAAGAATAGGCTTAACCCTATTGGCCATAACCTTAGCAATAATCTTATAGAGGGTGTTACAGAGAGAGATATGTGTAAAATTATCTAATGACTTTGCGTCATAAATACTAGGGATGAGAACAATGAAAGTTGCATTAATATATTTAACGATCTTACTAGAATATCCACTCTTAAACAACATTGATGACCTCCAACCCCACCAAATCTTAAAATCTTTGAAAGAAAAGAGCAAGGAAACCATTAGGACCTAGGGCTTTATCTCCCTGCATATCATTCACCACTTTTTTGACTTATGTCATCATTGGGATGGAAAAATCTTGATTTTGCGTTTTGGAAATGAGCTTAGGATTGGTAGATAACAAGAGCGATTGAGAATCCTCCCTGTCCACATCATCCTCAAAAAGTAAATCCTCAAAAGTAACTAACCATCTCACCCCCAATTTCCTCGAGTCTCCAAAGCATTGCCACATTGAGTTTCAAGTTTGAAGATATTGTTGATCTTCCTTCTCTGAATGGTGGACAGGTGTAAGAACTTAGCATTCTTGTCTCCCTCGTTAAACCATTGGATCCTAGACCTCTGCCTCCAAAAGATATCTTCTTCGCTATAGATGTCATCCAATAACTCCATCACTTGCTCCTCTTCAACTTTTTGTTGATCAGTGAGGCCATGCCAAAATATTGCCTTGGACCCACCTCGCTCAATCTTCGATGTACCTCTTGCTAGTGTTTTATAAAAGGTTGCAAAAGTGCTCAAAACACTACCCCAATCTTGTAAAACAATGGCACATGACAAATCTAACGAAATACAACAAATTTAGTAAATCAGACGTACCTATGTGCTTGATATGAATGGAGAAATTAAACTAGATACTTTGAAATGGTAAAGAGACGGGTAAAGAAAGATGCATACTTGATTATGACTTAGCTAAGTTCTGATAGTGGTTGAGATGTTGAAAAACAGACTCTAGAATAGTGTATAAGTTCTCCTAGAAAGCAGACTATGTTTTCTGATAATGACTAGTTTTGGACTGTGTTCGAAAGTGGCAGTGACTAGATTCGGGCGCAAAAAGTGAAAGTCTAGGCCAAAAGTGGTCGTGCAAGGCCAAAAATGGCTTTGTAGATCCCTGGGGTCTAAATTTTTTTGAAACCCTTTGTCAACAGTGGAAGCCCAGAATGATGTCTTTGATAGGTGGAATAGATGCGCACAGTCGTCTGAATCTCTTCTCGTTTGGTATAACCCTAGTTCGGTCTCAACACCTAGCAACACATCCAAGATAAAGGGACATGTCCAAAGTAAATTGGCTCAAGACCCCTTGAGGGTTGTAGCTATATATCAATGTTGAATTAGGGCTTAATGCAATTCTCATGCGAGTGACCCAACCCAAATGAGTGAAGGCTCAACCTTCTCTCCCTAAGGTAATCAATAATGCTATATGCTCCTTAATGCAACCTTTGGTACAAGTATGTAGCCACAATATTTCAATAGATGAAGTTAGAATATGATTAATGTGCAGGCTCCTTGACAAGTGTGCGATAGATAGACTAATGCATGGCTTAATAACTTGGAATATTGGAGATTAATGCTTGTTATGAAATGGCTTAGGGTGCACGTGCATACATATGCTATGTTGAATTCAATTTGGGACACATTCACACACAAGCCAAACATGGAAATGATTGAAAGTTGACAATCAAGGCATGATAAATCAACACTTGGTGGCACAATGGACCCACAAGGAACTTGACCACTTTCAGATAGGTTCGAAAGTGGTCGGACCACTTTTTAGATGATGATGAAAATGATCAACTCAAAAAAACCATGAAACATAGATCAAATGGAATTGCAAGGTGATTGGGTGGATCCTAATGCAGAAAACTAACAAATTTGAAGGTGTTCTTGGGAAAATGTGGATGATGCAAGAAAATGTGAAGGGAAAGTGTAACAAAAGGAGCCTAAACTAAGCAAATAAACCAAATGTACTAAGGTATGACAAAGACACCACAATTACTTGACTTGTATTGAAATTATGTGTCTACATAATGCCCCACTTTGATGTGCATATGCGCCTGCGTATCAAAGTAAAACAAAAATAAATGCATACTTGAACATTACTTGAGAGGGATTGAAGATTGTATTCTTGGAAATGAACCACCCACGCTCCAATGTCAACAACTCGACTGTAGTTGCAAGCAAACGAAAATGCATACACGGTACAAGTAGATCAATGTCTCGATAAATTGGTACTGATATAACCAAATGAAATAAGTGATTGAAAAATAGCAAAGGAATGAATATGCATGGCGATATGCAAATCTTGCTGCTGCCTTTGAAACTGAGCCTCACTTGCCCCAATCTAGGGACAAAGAAGTTGAAATTGAAATTGAAAACTCCAATGCTCCCAATTTGGCGACAAAGAAGTTGAATTTGGAACTGGAACTCCCTTGCCCCAATCCAATGATAAAGAAGATGAAAATTGGGTCCTATTGACCATGCTCTGGGGCAAAACTTCTACTTCTTTGCTAGAGAAGCAAACATATAGTACTTGTAACCACTTGGAAGCTGTAACCGGAGCTAGAATAAGTTGGTTGGATGCCCCTTTTGAGGTGAGGGATGTTCTTGCATATCACTCATCTCAAAAGAAAAGGATTACAAGTACCATTTGTAACATAGATAGTAAGCAATGCTGTAATAATCATTGAAAGCTGATCCGAGCAACACTTTGGGCGACCACTCGGGTGGCAGAAATGATTCGGGCAATCATTTGGGTGACCATTCGGGTGACAGTTAATTCCTCGAATCTTGTATTGTTTTCATTCTTGGAAGTCACATTGTCGGTGACAGTTATTTCCTCGAGCCATTCTGTCCTCGAGCGCTGTACTGTTTTAATTCTGTTATTTCTCTCGAGCTACTCATTCTTAAAAGGTCACCGTTAATTCCTCGAGCCACTCAATCTCTCGATGTTTTCAAAAATATGTATAAAATGCATTGTAACCCGAAAAGGGAAGGCATACATATCTTCTCAGAGATAAGCATATGTTTTGCAAAACATCTCTTTTCAGAGATAAGCCTATATTTGTATTGCGGTTGTTAAGTAATACGACGTCTCTTCTCAGAGAATCCGTTGTTATTGTGTTATTTCTGTGCTATTGAAATATTCTTCAACCAGAATTTCTGAGTTTTGGATCAGTGGTGTTGCTCGGATCATTCCTCCCTCCTTGAAAAGCAATGGTCCCCATTGTGTCACCGTTCCCCATCAGGGGTGGTAGTTGTCTTGATTTGATTCCCGATGCACACTTGGAAGGGGCTGTGGTTTATGGAACTATGCGGGGCCCGATTGTTCACCATTTCTATCTGACCATCAGTCTGTGGATGGAAGGCTGTGAACTTCTTCAGCGCGGTATCTATTTGCTTCTGTTGTGTTGTCAGGGCTGTAACATCGGCCCTTTTGGAATCTTGTGGCTTGACCACCATGAAAACAAATTTCTTGGTGCTAAGCAGAGAGACAGATGTGGAAGGTGGTACTTTTGGTACCCTGTAGCACCGTGTTCCAAGAGTGAGAGTGATCCGTCTAGTTCTTGATTCGTATATACCATGTCGATCATACATGAATCGCTGACCAAAGAGTACATCAGAAACATCTAGATTGACCACATCACATAACACCTCATCTTGGAAAGGTTGTATTGCATATGAGAGAAGACATTGGTGGGTGACACGGAGGTCTCTCCCTGGGCTCAACCATCCAATACTGTATGATTTTGGGTGAGGCTTCATGGACAGATTTAGGCTTTTCACAACATTAGTAGAGATTAGATTCTTTTGACTTCCGCTATCAAGAATGAAATGCAGAGGCTTACCTTTCATCCATAACTTAGAGTGAAACAACCTTTCCTTGTCATCTAGCATCTCGTTGTGTGTCTGTGATGAAGCTACAATGGCTTCAGGATCAACATCTATAATTTCTTTTTCAACTTCTTCGACTGCAGGGTCTGTATGAGGTAGAGCAGTAGATGTTGAGGATGGTGACTCAGAAAGCAGTGATTTGATAGCTCGACATTCTTCTTTGGAGTGAGTTCCAGATTTGTGATAACCACTCCACTTCCCGGTTTTTCCTTCCTTTTGCTTCCAATTTTGGCCTCGTGTTTGACCTTCTTTATCACTTTTCCATTTTGAAGACTGATTCTTTATATCCATTCTTCCATGCTTTTGCTCAATCTTTACTGCGAACTTGTATGCCTCACCGATGGTTTTCAAATTGAAGAGTTTCATTTCCCCCCCGGATGTACCATTGTAGTCCACCACGATATTTGAGAGTTTTATGTTTCTCACTTTCTTGAATGCCCAGTCTTGCAGACAAAGAATGAAAAGTGTCTGTGTAATCTTGCACAGATTGGTCCTTGCCTTGGCGAAGTTGTTGCCACTGTATGTACCGATCATCATATGCTCCGATGGGATAGTATTCTTCTTTTACTACTTCCGTAAAATCATCCCAGGTGGGTTCCACCCCAAGGCCAATGATATCCGTACTGAACCTCTTTTTGTACACTTCCCACCAGTTTTTCACGGGCAATGATGATTTCAAAAGAGCAAAAGTGATCTTTTCTCCATCGGTGAACTTATTTACAGAGAAGTAGGACGACAGTTGATTCAACCAATTTTCCACTGCATCATCATTGATTTTGCCTTCAAATGTGGGAATATCAAAATTTACTTGAACCTTGAAGGGTGTTGGGGCATTGAAAGGAAGCTCCCTCGATGAGAAGCGTGGATGTGTAGCCGCGGAGCCAAAATTTCCCATCGGAAGTGTTTGAAGAATTTGAGCAAATTGTTGGAGCATTTGCGCTTGTTGCCGCTGGAGGGCTTCATTCACCATTTCCTTGAAAGGATCGGATGTCTTGGTGTCGTCCGCCATTTGAGGTCGTTTGGGGCGCACAGGTGGAGCATTTGGAAGCTCTGTCGCTTCCCACCCAAGTTTCCTGTATCCTGACCTCGTCCTCGAGAACATACACTCTCAAGACAAACCGCTCTGATACCACTGATCCAAAACTCAGAAGTTCTGGTTGACGAATATTTCAATAGCACAGAAATAACACAATAACAATGGATTCTCTGAGAAGAGACGTCGTATTACTTAACAACCGCAATACAAATATAGGCTTATCTCTGAAAATAGATGTTTTGCAAAACATACGCTTATCTCTGAGAAGAGATGTCTGCCTTCCCTTTTCGGGTTACAATGCATTTTATACATATTTTTGAAAACATTGGGAGATTGAGTGGCTCGAGGAATTAACGGTGACCTTTTAAGAATGAGTGGCTTGAGAGAAATAACAGAATTAAAACAGTACAGCGCTCGAGGACAGAATGGCTCGAGGAAATAACTGTCACCGACAATGTGACTTCCAAGAATGAAAACAATATAAGATTCGAGGAATTAACTGTCACCCGAATGGTCACCCAAATGGTTGCCCGGATAATTTCTGCCACTTGAGTGGTCGCCCAAAGTGTTGCCCGGATCAAAAGCACATTTGTAATACATATATCTAACCATAGAAAGATATGATCATGTAAAATTCAATAGTAATGTGTAACCCAATATTGATATGTCGAAGCCAAAGTTCGGAAAATAAGGTTGTAGAAAGGAAGGGGCAAGTAATATGCCTTGATGGTGTCCCGTAAAGAGGGAGGGACAAGTGATGCCCTAATATGGACAGGTTATAACAATAAATGTACCCAATATAATAACCATAATGTGACTAAGATGTATGGAGGACATTGGGCAAAAACCCATCTTGCTATAAGCCATGTAGGATGAATAGATACATGGGTGCATCATGCCTTCAATGGCAAGTTATAGGAAATAAGCACAGGGAGGTACAAGTGATATGCCTTAATTTAATTGCAAGGAGGGACAAGTTATATGCCCCAATGTAACAGTATTCCTCTAGACGGGTGAGATATAGCAGCGAAGCACACAATAGTAGTATGCCCCAATAGATGCATGGTAGAAACCATGGAAACATAGGCACCAAACATAGTATACGAAGAGTAGCGTGCATGATATAGATCATGGCACCAAGCGTATGATATCACATGGTATAGTCAATCAATGTAACCACACAATTATGTAACCATGCACAATCATGTAACCACATAATGTAAATGTAACCATTAAACAATGCAAAGTGGCCAACAAACATTCAATCACATGGACACGATACAACATGACGACTAGAGGATCTTCTATGGACAAGACAAGACATGAAAATCAACACACAAGGACACAAGTACAAACATTCACATGCAAGCAATCAAGCACTCACAAGGCACACAAGAGAACACACAATGTAACCATGTATTTATCATATGAAACAACATATGTACCAAACATGCAAGATGTAAGCTAGAGCTATGAAAATGAAAAGTAGGAAGGATAGTACCATAAACCTACTAAAAATGCCCCCTATATAGGCATGCTTATAATGGAAGAATGCCCCTGGGTGTAAGCATTGTGAAACTGCGAGGCAATTGTAAATCCATAATCATATGTAGCCTGCATATCCTACATCAAACTCAAAGAAAACTATGAGAAATACATGCATAATAATGGATATGTAAATATTTAGCAATAGGCAGGTAAACAATGATATGTAACAATGTGTAGTTACGTAATCAACAAAGATAAAGGCAAATAATTTTTTGGTTTTTGTGCGTTTACCATGATTTTTAGAAGAATGGACCAAGCAAAGAGCAAGCCAAGAGGCGAAAACAATAAAAAGCAAGGAGAGATCATTCAAGCAAGAAGCAAGTCAAAGAGTCAAAAGCAAGGAAACAAGGAAGCAAGTTAAGAGGCGATGTCAAGAGGAGACAAGAAACAAGCCAAATGTGAGAGTAAGAGGAAGCAAGGAAACAAGCCAATGGGTAAAAGCAAGAAAGGATCAAGGAAGACGCAAGCCAAGGTGTGAAAGCGATAAGAAGCAAGAAGAGGATATATTGGCCTCAAAAAATTTGATCTCATAGTTGTGAACTGTATGACAAAAGACATCAAAAGATGAATGCATGTTAAATATGACTTCGTCTTTGATAGGTTGAAACATACTCTGTAACTCACTATTAGGTAGTTGGTGAGACATCTTCGTTAACATAGTTTTGAATTTAAGCACATACTCACTAATAGGCTCATTAGGTTCTTGTGTAAGTTGTGCTAGTTGTGAAAACGTGACATTTTGTCTAATATTGATAGAAAAATGAGCTGATAAGCTATCGACTAAATTATTGAAATAATACATAGAGTTCGATGGGAGGGCATAAAACCAATCCAAGGCATAGTTCTTGAGACTTATATGAAAGAGCTTAGTCAATGATAGATTCTTTTGCACAAAGTCAAAACATGAAGCATAAAAAGCTCTAATATGATGTGAAGGATCAACCTTCTTGTTGAATACTTCAAATTTAGCATAGTTGGTGAGCCATCTTTGTTAACATACTCTAGAATTTAAGCACATACTCACTACTAGGCACATTAGATTCTTGTTTAAGTTGTGCACGCTGTGAAAGCATGACATTTTCGCTGATGTCGATAGAAAAATGAGCTAAGAAACTATCGGCCAAATCATTGAAATTACACACGATGGTGGGGTGTATAAACAATTTAAGGTACATTCCTTGAGACTTATAGGAAAGAGCTTAGTCAACGATAGATTATTTTGCACAAAGTCAAACATGAACCATTAAAAACGTTAATATGAGGTGCAAGATCACCCTTGCCATTGAATACTTCAAATTTAGGCACAACGAAATCAGTAGGCAAAAGGTAGATAAGAATCTCATGAGCCAATGGGTTGAATAATATATCATCAAAAGTAATTGTGTGGCTAGGTCTTTGAGATCCTTAATAAAGTTTTCGGATTTGTACTTGCATATCTTGAACAGCTTGTTGAATCAATGTATTTTGAGATGTAGTAACACGTGGAGGCAAAGTAGAATCAACGCGTGTAGGATTAGATGCTTTTGTGTTTTGACCAAGACCACGACTAAAAGATGTAGCTTGAGAAATAGGTCAAGAAGGTCTAGAAACAATAGGGGCCACAAAAGTAGTAGGCCACAAAAGAATAGTCATAGTAACCTCAATAGAAGTAGTAGGAAGAAGCACAAATGTAGGAGCAATAGGATCACTGGCCTCTTAACATAATGTAGAAGAAGAACCTCTAGCAGGTGAAATAGAAACATTTAAAGATTCATTTGTAACATGTTCATCCTCCGGTGTAAATTCCTTAGCTTAGTTTTTTATTTTGCACTCCTTTAACACAGACAATATGTCTTCTAATTGATTGGGACAGCCCTTAATCATTTGTCTAAAGTGAGCAAGTCTTTAAACTATTTATTTATCTACTTCAAGATTATGTATGTCATGAGATCCACTAGCATCATTATCATTCATAGCATTGTCATACATGGCATTATAATCAAACGCATTGGCATGACAATAATTTTCAACATATGCATAATCATCATTCACATTTGTACCGTTTGCATTATCAACAACAATTGGAAGAGCATGAATTTCATTAACAATTTCCATTTTCTTCTTGATCAAGCACAAGTGTCACAAAAATTTGAATCCAATCAATATTTGCACCACTCAATTTAGCACTTCGCCTAGTAGGTATTGCAGATCTAGTTTTCTTAATTGGCATAAGATGTAAATGTATAAAACATGAAATAAGTTAGGTCTAATGATATTACATTAATAAAGCCAAACCCTAAATTAAATTTGAAACAACCACAATAACAAATCCTAGAGAGAGAGAACATGAAAGCTTAAGGTTGATGTGTTTGAAAATGGAGGGGTTCACAAAAATGTTTTACAAAAAAGGGCACACATGTGTCCAAAACACTACACCAATCTTGTAAAACAAGGGCACAAGGGAGATCTAACTAAATACAACAAATATAGTTAATTAGGCTTGCTCGAGTTTGGAAATTAATGGAGAAATTGAACTAGGTACCTTGAAATAGTAAAGAGATAGGTAAAAAAAGATGCATCCTTGAATATGACTTACCTAAGTTCTAATAGTGACTAAGATGTTGGTAAACAAACTTTGGAATAGTGCAAAAGATCTCCTGCAAAGCAGACTGTGTTTTATAATGATGATTAGTTTAAGGTTGGGTTCGAAAAAGTTGCAGTGACTGGATTTGGATGCCAAAAGTGTCAGTGTGGGCCAAAAGTGGTCGAGCAAGTCTGAAAATCGATTTGTAGATCCTTGAGGTTCGAAACTTTTTGGAACCCTTCTTCAACAACATAAGTCTAGAATGATGTCTCCAATAGGTAGAATAGATGCAAACAGTCATCTGAGTCTCCTCCTTTGGTTTAACCTTAGTTCGTTATCAACACCCATCAACACTTCCTTTACAAAGGAACACATGTAAATAAAATTGGTACCCTAGAGGGTTTCAAGTTGCAACTACATATTAGTGTTGAATTAGTGGTTCAATGTAGTTCTTGTGCATGTGAGTGACCCAACCCAAATGAGAGAAGACTCCACCTTCTCTTCTTAAGATAATCATAGTAACCTCAATAGAAGTAGTAGGAAGAAGCACAAATGTAGGAGCAATAGGAGCACTAGCCTCTTAACATAATGTAGAAGAAGAACCTCTAGCAGGTGAAATAGAAACATTTAAAGATTCATTTGTAACATGTTCATCCTCGGGTGTAAATTCCTTAGCTTAGTTTTTTATTTTTGCACTCCTTTAACACAGACAATATGTCTTCTAATTGATTGGGACAGCCCTTAATCATTTGTCTAAAGTGAGCAAGTCTTTAAACTATTTATTTATCTACTTCAAGATTATGTATGTCATGAGATCCACTAGCATCATTATCATTCATAGCATTGTGATACATGGCATTATAATCAAACGCATTGGCATGACAATAATTTTCAACATATGCATATTCATCATTCACATTTGTACCGTTTGCATTATCAACAACAATTGGAAGAGCATGAATTTCATTAACAATTTCCATTTTCTTCTTGAACAAGCACGAGTATCACACAAAAATTTGAATCCAATCAATATTTGCACCATTCAATTTAGCACTTCACCTAGTAGGTATTGCAGATCTAGTTTTCTTAATTGGCATAAGATGTAAATGTATAGAACATGAAATAAGTTAGGTCTAATGATATTACATTAATAAAGCCAAACCCTAAATCAAATCTAAAACAACCACAACAACAAATACTAGAGAGAGAGAACATGAAAGCTTAAGGTTGATGTGTTTGAAAATGGAGGGGTTCACAAAAATGTTTTACAAAAAGGGCACACATGTGTCCAAAACACTACACCAATCTTGTAAAACAAGGGCACAAGGGAGATCTAACTAAATACAACAAATATAGTAAATTAGGCATGCTTGAGTTCGGAAATTAATGGAGAAATTGAACCAGGTACCTTGAAATAGTAAAGAGATGGGTAAAAAAAGATGCATCCTTGAATATGACTTACCTAAGTTCTAATAGTGACTAAGATGTTGGTAAACAAACTTTGGAATAGTGCAAAAGATCTGCAAAGCAGATTGTGTTTTATAATGATGATTAGTTTAAGGTTGGGTTCGAAAAAGTTGCAGTGACCAGATTTGGATGCCGAAAGTGTCAATGTGGGCCAAAAGTGGTCGAGCAAGTCCGAAAATCGATTTGTAGATCCTTGAGGTTCGAAACTTTTTGGAACCCTTCTTCGACAACATAAGTCTAGAATGATGTCTCCAATAGGTAGAATAGATGCAAACAGTCATCTGAATCTCCTCCTTTGGTATAACCTTAGTTCGTTATCAACACCCATCAACACTTCCTTTACAAAGGAACACATGTAAATAAAATTGGTACCCTAGAGGGTTTCAAGTTGCAACTACATATTAGTGTTGAATTAGTGGTTCAATGTAGTTCTTGTGCATGTGAGTGACCCAACCCAAATGAGAGAAGACTCCACCTTCTCTTCTTAAGATAATCAATAATGCCATATGTTCCTTAATGCAAATTTCTTTTGGTGCAAGTATGTGGTCACCAGACTTCAATAGATGATGAGGGCAAAATATGATCAATGTGTAGGCTCCTTGACAAGTGTGTGATGGATATATTCAATGTGTGGCTCAATGACTTGGAATATAGGAGATGATTGTTTGTTATGAAATGACTTAGGGTACATGTGTATATATAGGCTCCTTTGAATCCAAGTTGGGACACCTTCGCGCATAAGCCGACCATGGAAATGAGTGGATGTTGACAATCAAGGCACGAGAAATCAACACGTGGTGGCACAATGGACCCAAGGCAATTTGACGACTTTCGTACTAGCTTTGAAAGTGGTCAGACCACTTTGAGGATGACTAAGAAAATGGTCAACAAAGAAAAAAACCGTGAATTAAAGATCAAGTGGAACTGCAAGGTGATTGGGTGTCTCTTGAGGCAAACAATCGACATAGCCGAAGGTGTTCATGAGAGAATGTAAATGATACAAGACAATGAAGGGTCCAATGTGAAGGAAAAATGTACCAAAAGGAGTTTAAAGTAAGCAAATGAACTAAATGTACCAAGGCATGAAAAAGACGCAACAATTACACAATGTGTACCAAAATGAGGTGTTGACAACTGCCAAATATGTGTTTGAAGTCATCTCGATTCCATTTTAAAGTTTACCTTAAAGAAACTTCGGCTTCTCTGCGAGAGCCCTCATGCACTTGAGCCCGCCAACTAGCCACTGAAAACTCAAAATCTGGGTGCATCAGCCACATCTTCTCAAATCTCAAGGGACAATTTTTGGATGGGGATTCCTTGATCATAAGGCTCATCGGCCAATGGCTAGAAATGCCCTCTTAGAAAGCTTCAGATTTAAATATAAAGTTCTGAACTAACCAATCAGCATAACCCAAAAATATATCCAAATGTTCAGTTATAAAGCTCTCCCCCTTACGCCCATTGCTTCAAGTGAAGAACCACAACTTGGTTTAATATCCCATAGTTGCATGTTAGACACAAAGCCACATAGAACCTAAAGGTCCAAACCACCGACCAATTGGCGTCCATGTTTGTTAGAGGCTTCCAAAAGTGTGTTAAAATCACCACCCATAAGCCATTTCTCTATGTGTCGTACTTTCTTGGAAATGATTCAAGCGAATCCCCACTTGGACTGCCATTACGAGGTCCATAGAATTTAGTAAGAACAAAGCCAAGGAGATAATCGAGACTGAACGTCACACGTAACCCAGTCCTTAGTAAACTAAAAACATCTCACAGGAAACAAGGTTGAGATTCGAGTGAACCACAAGCCCTCCAGCTTGCCCATTTGCTTCTACGCCCTTACTTATGGCCTTACTCCCTGTGTTTCAGGAAACGCTCCCCTCGTTTCCTGTTCGGAAACTTTTCCAGTACGGAAATGCCGGGGAACCATACTGGAAAAGGCCCAGAAATGTCCAAGACGTTTTTGGGAAGTGTCGAGATGTTTTTGAGGTGTTTACGGCTGTTTCCCGGTGTTTCCAAGGGATTCCGACAGAAAAAAAAGGTCAAAGCGAACCAAAAAATAAATAAATTATATATATATATATATATACTTTCAGGATGTTTGAGAGTGGTTTCGGACCTCTAGGAGCTATAATGCAAATTTTATATTTGGGAGGATCCTATTATTTTTCAGACTTAGTCAGATTTCAGGTTTTTAGGATTTCAGACTTAGCCATCTTTCAGGGTTTCGAGATTTCAAGGAGACATCATAGGAGGTTAGCTATCATAACAATCTCCTGATCAGAATTTCCATCATGTGAGTCTTCCAGTCTCCCTTCAATATTTTTCTTGAAGGCATATTTTTCCATTAAGTCCTCATCTATGTCAATAGTACCTTGAATGGTTTGGTTCCCTGCTCCCCTCTTCTTTTCTGATCCTTTCTGGTCCTTCACGTGGGTCTGTCCTTCCTTGCTAAATTCAGCGACTTTCCTCCGCTTGGTCCTTACAGTATGCTTCCTTTTCAGTTTCTGGAAGCTCTCTTCATCAGCCTTTGAGGATCTCTCTGGTTGGCTTGACATCTTCTGTTGATCTGCCATTGGACATTTTGTTGCTAGGTTTCCCATACTCGTGACAAGCTCTGCATCTGAGCAGGATGCAGTCATAATCAATCAGGTGACCTTTTCTGTGTTTTTCCTATAGCTGACCTACTGATCCAAAGGAGTAGAGTTTCAGCTTCCTAGTGTCCATGATCATGTTTGTGCTCCACCTTTCTTAGTCAGTCACATGCCATATTACTTACACACAAATCATATAAAGATGCGATAATGACAGATGTTCCAGTCTTTATTCATTCTTTTCTAGATTTCCAACTTAAATGTCAACAAATGTGGATTCTGAAATATGATAAAGCTTTGTATATAGATTAGATGATCTAAATTTGCCATAGATTTGTAAAAGGAAAACCGATAGGAAGTAACCAAAACTAGCATGCTAGACACTAGATTTAGTAACATCTGGTCTGAATTAAACCAGCAAGTCAGCTGCTGGCTTCCAAATCATTAATCACTAAATTTGACTTTAATCTTGCTTCATCTCAGAGAGATTGCTGAGACTGTCTAGATAGACCTTGTTTTGTTGTCAAACTACCTTTTTGAGACTGCCACTGGATGCTGAATCTTATCACCACTTAAATGCACTGTACTTGTAGTTTCCTTTTCATCCAAGCTATCACTTAGCCCACTGTTTTTTTTAAACTTAGGATTATTGGATACTGTAAACATACAACTTCCTTATGACATCATTGTAGTATCTCTCTTTGCATGCACCACTCTATCATGACATTACTTGCAACTACTTAAACATCAAGGAGTGTTGTCACATGCATGTTGATATCCTTGTGACACTTGATGGCTGGGCTAAGCATGTGAGAGAGAGCAAGGAGTCCCATTTGACTCAGATTTTCGTAAAATTCTGCTTTGATGTTTGTATTCTCTCGCTAGGATTATGGAGTGCAGTTGCATTGACAACCTCTATCTCAAATCTGCACTGTCCAAAAATTCCTTTCTTGTGCCTAATCATAGTCACCTTATTTGGCAAATTTTGTTGTAGGAATTCATGGTTTGGTGGTTTTGAAGGAATTTTTAAAAATTTGTTGAAGTGCATTTCGTTTAGATTGGTTAAGATTCGTAGGAAAAGCTGTTGAAAATAATTAGAGTTGTCTTTTCCTATGTCTGGTATTTTAAATTTAGAAATACTAAGCTTTATACAAATTGCTAAAACTACTGAAAGAACACACAAGAAGCAAAGCTACAAAGATGCAAGATTACAGTGGAGAAACCCAACTTGGGGAAACTTTAGAAGAGTTAATGATATCCTCCTCTTTTCATTATCTCTTGTATTTACACAGGTACTGCCTTCATGAGGTCTTCATGGGTGTTTATTTCAATAGCCTGCCCAAAACCCTGTACAATGCTCTTCACACTTGATAGACTCACACACCCTTACACAAAACTAACTCCCAAACACATTCAATCAAGAGTCGCTAGGAACATCAATGAATGCATGCATGAATCAATCCCTGACTCAAACTATCTATTAATCACTCATCGATGTTTTTGCTTAACCACAAAAGCATTTTTATACATTATTACAACATGAGAAGCTCGAGAACGAAGGAGGAGGACCCAAAAATGGAAGATAAAATGTTTGCAACCATTACTCTATTTTTATCTTGGCCATGGGAAAACCACTGCTTAATGTAGGTCAAAACCACTGCAGTGATTTCGAAACCAACATGGTGGTTACATAACTGCTGCCTACATTATCTAGCAGTTATGTAATCACCACCCTATAGGAACCGGCGGTTTTGCAATCTTCTCATAACTCTTTTCTGAACAAAGATCCACTGAAGTCTTCTCATCGAAGGTGCTTGGATCACCGCAGACTTGAGTCTGGCTCTATAGACCTGTCTATACTTATGTGATCAACTTTTTTGATTGCAACTTCATGGGAAACAACTACTAGGAAGTGTTACAAGTATCATATTACATTTTCTTGAGAATGGTGAACTATTTAGATTATCTTGCTAAATACTCATGATCGAAATTTTGATCATACCTCCCCAATTAGGAGGCTTTTGGTCCCCAAAAGCTTAGGAACTCATGAGGTGAGGACATTTCTTCCCCACTTCCTCCTTGGGATACCACTTGGCTTTGCTTGGCAATTTTTCGTTTAATCCAATTTGCCAACTGTCTTGCACTCCTCTTCTTGACACTCTTTCCTTCTTTTGGAACACACCATATTTATCCAGTTCCTCTTTGCTATCAAGAGCAAGATCTTCAATGGAAGGTGAGGACATTTCTTCCCCACTTCCTCCTTGGGATACCACTTGGCTTTGCTTGGCAATTGTTCTTTTATTCCAATTTGCCAACTGTCTTGCACCCCTCTTCATGACACTCTTTCCTTCTTTTGGAACACACCATATTTATCCAGTTCCTCTTTGCTAAATACTCATGATCGAAATCTTGATCATACCTCCCCAATTAGGAGGCTTTTGGTCCCCAAAAGCTTAGGAACTCATGAGGTGAGGACATTTCTTCCCCACTTCCTCCTTGGGATACCACTTGGCTTTGCTTGGCAATTGTTCTTTTAATCCAATTTGCCAACTGTCTTGCACTCCTCTTCTTGACACTTTTTCCTTCTTTTGGAACACACCATATTTATCCAGTTCCTCTTTGCTATCAAAAGCAAGATCTTCAATGGAAGGTGAGGACATTTCTTCCCCACTTCATCCTTGGGATACCACTTGGCTTTGCTTGGCAATTGTTCTTTCAATCCAATTTGCCAACTGTCTTGCACTCCTCTTCATGACACTCTTTCCTTCTTTTGGAACACACCATATTTATCCAGTTCCTCTTTGCTAAATACTTATGACCGAAATTTTGATCATACCTCCCCAATTAGGAGGCTTTTGGTCCCCAAAAGCTTAGGAACTCATGAGATGAGGACATTTCTTCCCCACTTCCTCCTTGGGATACCACTTGGCTTTGCTTGGCAATTGTTCTTTTAATCCAATTTGCCAATTGTCTTGCACTCCTCTTCTTGACACTCTTTCCTTCTTTTGACACACCATATTTATCCAGTTCCTCTTTGCTATCAAGAGCAAGATCTTCAATGGAAGGTAGCAAAGGACCTTCTTCTTCATCTAGCAATGAAGGCTCAAAGAGACGTGAGTTCTCAATATTCACAACAGAATATATCTTCATGTAAGGAGGCAGATCCAATCTGAAAGCATTCATACCCACTTGTTCTAGAATTACATATGGTCCATATCTAAGAGGCTTCAACTTCTTAGTTTTACCGTCGAGTCTTTATTTGCTCAAATACAACCATACCTTGTCTTCAACAAGGAAAGTATGTTCAACTCTATGCTGATCATGCCTTGTATTAAACTTGGCTTGTGACTCCTTTAACCTCTCTTGCACTTCGAGGTGAATTTGCTGAATCTTTTCTATATATTTCTTAGCTTTGTGGATTTCGGAATCCACTTGTCCTTATCCCCTCTATGGCTGTCTCAATATAGCATCAAATGGACTTGGAGGTAAATACTTAAAACATATTTCAAAAGGAGATTTATTAGTAGAGGAATGGATTTCCCTGTTATAAGAATGCTGAATTTTCACCAAATTTTCATCCCAAATCTTAGGATGCTTCCTATTGTACCCTATCAGAAGTTGTGCCAATGTTTTGTTGACCACTTCTGTTTGCGTAGCAGTTTGTGGGTCAAATGCAGTAGATCTGTTCAGTCTAGTATCCACCTTCTCCCACAACAATTTTTCGTAGTTTATATATTCACCTATGCAGGTAGTCCAAAATGTGCTTGCAAAATCCCTATTTAAAATGATGGAACTTGGCAAACTAAAATGAGTCCACACGTTAGCAAAAAACAACTCAGCTGCATTGCTGCCCTTAAGAATATTTTTACAAGGAATAATAACACACATCTTACTAAACCGGTCCAAAACCACAAACAAATAGTCATGCCCCTTCTTTGATAAAGGCAACTCTCCAACAAAGTCCATAGAAATGCTTTCCAATGGCCTCGATGGAACCGATAATGATATATATAAACCCAACTTTTGGTTACTAGGCTTACTTGTGCTACACAACACACATCCCCTTATGAATTTTGCAACATAAACTTTCACCCTTGGCCAATAAACATATCTTTGCAAATTTGCTACTGTCTTTGTCACTCCTAAATGACCTACAACTTTTGAAGTATGTGCTCCTCTCATCAATTGATCCCTTCATTCTTTAGGCACACAAAGCCTACCCAACTTGTAGAGTAACCCATCTTGGAGGTGTAGGTCTCCTTAGGCTCAAAACCTGCATTTTTGGACTTCTTAGTGTTCGAAAAATACTTCCCCAAAATATGCATTATACTCATATCCTTATACATATGCCTCTTGTACACAAGGCTCAATTAGAGTTATGGTGCCTAAAGCTGAAATCAAGGAGGTCTAAAAAATATATCAGCCAACTTGTTAGTCATAATTTTTTAATACTTAATAACCAAATGAAATTGTTTCAAGATACACATCCTTTTATAATGACGTGCTAGCTATAATTTAGATTGAGTTGGCAAATATTAAAGATGTTGATTACCCGTGTGTATAATGGTTTCTTTTCCCAGTAGATAGTCCTTCCATTTTTTAACCGCTTGACCTGGAGCATATAGTATATAGTACTTCCATTGTATGGTAATTTATAATTGAGCCATAAAATAATTACAAATGCTAACATATGGGCTTACCTCCTTCCAATAGAATAATCCCCATAGCATAGTTACTTGCATCTCTTTTTACCCCAAAGCACTGCTGTAAATTTGTTAAGGCTAAAACCGGTGCATTGTTAATCTTTCATTTGAACTCAACAAATACAACCTGTTGTTTCTTACCCCAAGTAAAAGACTTACCACTTGCTGTAATGGCATGCAAGGTGGTGCTATGGTAGAAAAAACTTTGATGAAATTCCTCAAATATTGAATTGCACCCACAAAACTCCTTTTCTTAGTTACATTGGAAGGCTTGGGCCAATTAAAAATGGCCTCTACTTTTGCTGGATCAATTCTCAACTTTCCATTTCCATTCACAGGTCCAAGTAGTAAACAAGTGATTATCATGCAAACTCACATTTCTGTTCGTTCAACAACTTGTTCTTCTTCAAAAGTTGCAAAACTTGTTTCAAATGCATTAGATGCTCATCATAAGTCTTGCTGAAAACTAAAATATTTATCAAGTACACAATAACACAAAAAACTATTGATGGCCTCAATACCTTATTCATTAATCTCATGAAAGTACGTGGGACATTACACAACCCGAAATGAAACGCTACCCATTCATACAAGCCTTGTGTTGTCTTGAATGCTGTTTTCCATATGTCTTTCCTTCGGTTCTCACTTGGTGATATTCAGATTATAGATCTAACTTGGTAAAATACCTAACATGTTGGCGAAGATCCAAGAGATCATCAATCTAGGGAAAAGGGCACCTATTCTTTATGGTTATCTTATTCAAAGCTCTATAATCAACACATTTTCCATGAACCATCCTTTTTAGGTTCAATAACAATTGGAGAACTAGAGGGAGAAGTATTAAGATGAATTACACCTTGATTTAATAAAATACTATAACTGCTGCCTTACCTCATTTGTGTCCATTAAAGATTGCTGATAAAGACCAATGTTGGGGAGAGGACAATTCGGCAACAATTGTATTTCACGCTCAATGGCCCTTACCAATTGCACACCAATGGGCTCTTGGAAAACTTCTTTGAATTGTTGCAACATCTCTGTAAACGTGTTATGAGAAGTTTTATATTCCACTAGTTCTTTGTCTTGCTTATCGCCCCCAAAAAACAAAGTAACTTCTCACTAGCGTTAATCAAACATTTGGCTTGAGTGGCACTTACCTAGGTGATCTTTGGCTTACCTTCATAGGCCTTGATGATGTAGCTTTCCCCATCCTTGATTATGGGGTATTGTTTCATTCTTTTCATGAAGATAGTATCTCAGATGTACATATAGGGGCTGCCAAAAATTACATCACACATTTCAGTAGGTACAACATCCACCAAAACTTCACCAATGGAATTTTCATTTACTCTTAACTTTGCATTGCTTTGATACCTTTATCTCTATTCCTTGTTTCACCCAACCCAAATAATAAGGGTTAGGATGATTATATGTTTCCAATCCCAATTTGTCTACCAACTATTTGCTAATCAAATTTGCTTGAGAGCAAGAATAAAAAATAGCATCATTTTGTTCTTTTAATCTAAACTTTGATATGGAAAAGTTTGGCAAGTTCACTTGTATTTTGAGCATTTTTGCTACTCAAACACACATCTTTTTGAAGAGAAGTACAACACATTCTCTCATCCACATTGGAGTCGCACCCAACTTTTCCTTGAAACGAAATTGTAACGTTCTTTTTTTGAACGGATGCATCTTCTGATGCAACTTCCAACAAGTCTCCCCTGTATGACCATCAATATCACAATGCCCACAATTCCTTTTAGAATCTTTTTGAGAAAAAGTAGCAGCAACATTGCACTTACCTTTTCATTTACTTTTCCTTTCTAGTTTGGAACCACCTTCCTGTTTTGGCGTGTTTGAAGAGGTAGTTGGACCCTTTATTTTGTCCATCTCAAGATAGTGAGCTTGAGAATAAGCTTCATCTATATCCTCAAGCTTGGCCAAGAGTACGAGCCTTCTTGGCTCAAGCTTGGCCAAGAGTACAAGCCTTCTTGGATGCCTATGGAGCTATCCTACGTACTTCATCATGATATCACGGTCTGTTACATCTTTACCCAATTGAACTGCCTTCTTGCAAAACTCGCTTGTATATTCCTGCACAATTTGGCCTTGCTTTTGCCTAAGATATTGCCAATTTATGGACCTCTCTTCCTCATAAATAATAGAATAAAATTGTGTTTTTATTAGCATTTTAAACCATAGTTTCCAGGATACAGGTTTAGGTATGAGTATGGGTATGCCATTTTCTAAAAAAATAGGAGACATGTACAGGGAGACGGCAATGTGTGTGTGTATATATATATATTATATTAAAATAATAAAAATATAAAAATAATTTATTAAAATATAAATTTTACATTTCAAATTTTAATGTTATATAATAAAATAATATTTAATATAAACTTATAAACTATAATTTAAAAATTATAAAAATAAAACAAAACTATAAATTAAAAACTTTAAACTTATCTAAAATAAAAAATAAAAAAATTTAAAACTTAAACTTTGGTATAATTATGAAATAATAAAAGTTTAACAATTTTTAAATTTTAAACGAGTGCCACAACGTGGCAATGGGATGGCAATGCCATGGCATTGCTGTCCCGATACATAGACCCTGTGTATTTCGGACAACAACGCTGTGGCATTGCTGTCCCAGTGCCATGCTGCCTTAAACATCTAGAATAAATATTAAATGTGTGAGAGCTGATCTAAAACACTGCTTACCATCTAGATTCACCGAAAATCCTCACATTGCTATTTATTAAAAACCTAAACCAACCACGATCTGGGGATGGCTGCGATTTCAAAAAAAAATTGTTTAGGGTTTAAAATAAAAATTTAGGGTACACATTTTTTTCAACAGGGAATGGCCGGGAGACGAGGGCAATCTCTTGGTATGAGAGATGTCATTGTACCCATCTCCCGTACCCAAGACGTGTCCCAATACTCGAGACATGTCCCAGGGGTAAGGGAACGCGTCTTCCTACAACTATGTTTCAAACTAATCTTATTTAGTAATTGGAGGTAGCTTCTTAACAACCAAGGAATGGACATAACTTTCAAACCAAGTTAAAGCATGGTTAGATAACTTCAACCTTGAGGAAGAGATTTGCTGACTTTCATTAATTTGATACAAACTGAAATTTACCTTGAGTTGATCTAACCAATGGTTTAGCTTCTCCGCATCCACCTTTCTTTCATTCGATTGAATTACAATCTTACCCTTTGCTTTGAATGGAGATGGAGCTTGGTTTGTACGGGGTTTCTCCTTTTCATGGTCTTTAATTTTTAAATTCCTCGCTTCTGGAACCTCCTTAGATACCCCTAACTTTGCCACGAGAACCTTCATATTGGTCTCCAACTTGTCAAGCTTCCCCACGGAGACAGAGATGTTAGCAACATCTTTTTCCAATTTGTGGAATCTTTTTTTTTCCATTTGAGGCACTTCCTCATCTGCGTGAGCCATGATTCTCACTTCTCTATTCCACCTTCTTGTGGATATCTCTTGCAGCAAAGAGACCAAGTCACCTTTTCCACTAGCACTTGCTGCAATGTGAACGGGCATAAATCTGCACAATGGTCACAACATACAAATCATAGACAATATAACAATAACATGCTTTGAGACCAATCTGATCTGTAATTAGTATAGAGATTCCATAACTAATTCATCAAAATAAACCTATAGTTTTTCTAACAAAGCTTGATTTTTTAGCTTGCTATTTCGGCTATGTAAACACTTAAAATAGTCATTAATGGTGCGTATTTGAAGAATGATGTAATTTGAAAGGAAAGTCAACATAGAACATAGGGTAAAGAAACTACTAAACAAACACACAAGAAGCAGAGCTACAAAGATGCAAGATTACCCTAGTGAAACCCAACTCAGTAAAACTCCAGATGAGTGAGTGTTATCCTCCTCTTTCCACTATCTCCTTCTGTAATTACAGGGGCACTGCCTGCCTTCATGAGGTCTTCATGGACATTGGTCACAATACAACATGCCCAAAATCCTGCACACTACTCCACACTGGCTGAACTCAGATTCCCTTACACAGAACCATGAAGGAATCACTGCCTGACTCAAACTATATCTAAATCACTCATTGATGCTTACAAAAGCATTCTTATACAATATTACAACATGAGAATCTTGAGAAGGAAGAAGAAACGATCTAGAAATGGAAGAGAAAAGGTTTGGAACCATTAATCTACTTGTGTCTTAGCCACGGGTGAAATCGCCCCTTAATGCAGGATGAAACTGCCACGACTATTTTGTAACTGATGCCTGCATTAACTGGCAGTTACATAACTGCCACGTTTCAGGAACCGACGGTTTTGTAACCTTCTAAGAAACAACTCTTTTCTGAACAGAGATCTATTGAGGTCTTCTCATCTAAGGTGTTCGGATCACCCCAGACCTGACTCTAGCCCTGTAGACCCCTTTGTACTTATCTGATTAAGCTTCTTGACTGAAACTTCACGGGAAACAACTACTAGGAAGTGTTACAAGTGTCATATTACGTTTTCTTGAGGATAGTGGTCTAGTTAGCTTATCTTGCTAACAAATCATGATCCAAATTTGGATCACAAATCTTGGGTACATGGATAGGGACACTGTTCCCATTTCCCATCTATCTAGGTGACTATGGTTGTTACTGGCTGTAGAATGCCACTGGGACACCATTATCCTTTAGCTGGTTTTTAACTGCTGTTTGATTAAGCAGTGAAGATAGTAAATTTAATGACCCAGTTGAAATTTAAGGGATGCAAGGAAGGGTTAGTCAAGATATTAATCACTTAAGAGTTGGCCTATTGTGGGAACAAGGGAATTTTTATCATATATTTTGTTTAAATTTTGTACCCCTTAAATTTACAACCTCGTGACCAGCTTGGAAGTTAATTTGGTCTTGCTAATCCACCTACACCAGAAATGTCACACGAATGCCCTTAGTGATCATTCAAATGGGATAGAATCTACATATGGGTGGTTCCACTAACCCTGTTTATTATTTTCAAAAGGAAAACTCTGTTAAATGTAATGCTGTTACATCTTGTCTCAAAAAGAAGGCTTCTGCCAGTCTTGAATTATTACCCTTTCAGGAACACTTGAAATAAAGAACCAGAGGCATACTGGCTTCTCCCATGACTTTTCTAGGAAAACCCGAGATCATCTTCCCCGAGATTACCTTACCCAGTACTGGATTCTATTAATAAAAGCTGGGGATATTTTGTTTTTTCCATTTATTTAAAATGTTTTAAATCAAAATGCAATGTTCAAATGAGCACTTGCATGTTTTGATATCCTCCAGCATTCATGTTTGTTATCATACACAGAAATCTGTAACTTTCTTTGGTTATGTCATTATAGAAATAGTTAGTAAATCATATTTGTATAAGTCGAGTCTAGCTTATCCTTACATTTCCTTTAAGTTTAAACATATGCAGCCAAAGTTTTACAGTTTGATGTTTAAAATCAAAATAGTAAAATATTTTGTTAAAGTCACATGTAATGTGGTGCAGGGTTGTTGTACTTTAGCTAGGGACAGGTTCAAGAGTTTACAAAAGCGTGGATATTTTGCTCCACGTTCTCAACATAGGAGGTTGATTCTCACTTGCATGCTAAAGAGTTGGTTTATGGTTTTGAAACTTTGAACTTTATCTAAGCATGTGTTTTTTGGCTCATCAGGAAGAAATGAAAGGACACGAGTTCTACGGAATTACTATTGGGAAAATTTACATTTGAAAGCATGTAATTACTGCTGTTTTTTGGTAGCTTGCCACACTTGTGGCCTTCTGAAAATAGACTCGAGCCTTGAAATCTTTATCAAAATGGTGGCACTGCATTGGAAGATTCCCATTTATATGCAACAGTATAAGTTGTAACCATGTCATTGTGATTTCTAAACACACTGTCATTGATGCATTTTCTTTGGAGAGCTCTTGTTGGTGGAACCTTAACTAGCTTTTCCGTGCAGTTCCATGACACCTAATTTGTTCAGTTTTGGACATTAATTTTTCTTTCATTTGGGAGATTTATCGTAACTTTATGGGCCTATTTTTAACTCGTAACTTTATGAGCTTGGGGATCACTATCCGGGACTCAGGACAGTGTAATCATGTAGCAGGTGGAGAAACTAGGAATTA
This sequence comes from Torreya grandis, assembly GCA_037957365.1. NCBI lineage: Eukaryota > Viridiplantae > Streptophyta > Pinopsida > Cupressales > Taxaceae > Torreya > Torreya grandis. The sequence continues at coordinate 3,029,265 of JARHVA010000507.1, forward strand.
GGATAGAATGATCATGTAAGAGGTGGAGATACTAATTGGTAGGAAGCTGATTGCTATTATTTTCCTTGCATAGCATGAAAGTTAGTTTTGGGGATTTTGACGTGGCATCCCACTGGCCTTGAGAGAGATTTTTCAGGACAACTTGTAAAAACATTTATATCATTTGAAGCACGAGACTATTGGAAAGTCATACTATGCATTTTAACATCACATCAAAAGTGAAACAGGAAATTCATTTAAAAAAATGTTGATTTCTCTCTTTAGTTTGACTTCCACTAATCTGGACTAATTGCAGTTTGTCTATGCGATGGTAGAACGGTTATGCATATTGAGCAGTCAGTTTAGAATATGCTGCTTGAATGGCAAAGAGCAGTGATTTTCCATAGGTTGCCAAATGTTGATGGTAGACATCCTTGGATGGTCAGATTTATGAACCTGTGAGCTTTATGACAATTTTGGCAAGACATGTTGAGCACTGAATAATACAGAAAAAGGCATGACACCGTATCATTAATGCAGGGTTTTTAATTATATTATAAGATCTGTTGGGAGCAACAAATAACCAATTAAATTGTTTTTTCTCTCCCCAGGGTCTGGGATAGCCAAACAAAGTGTTTTTGTTGCTACCCATATTTTGATTTTTATACATACCAAAGTGGGGCATGCACTTGATTTTCTGATGCAATGTTTTTATGAAAGCGATTGTTAAAAACAGTTGAAATGCACCTGGGATTGGTTCAAATGTGTGTACAAACAAAATTTGTGGTATGTTTGTTAGTGGGAGTACATCAAACAGAACTAATGGGAGCTTTGGAACGCCAAAACATCTTATGATTAATGCCTTGTCTAAGCTGGGTACACAAACAGAAGCATGCTGGCATTTGGTCAATCTGGGGATGAACTTACTATTTGACAAATAATTTTGAGTTGGAAACATCAAATTATAATTTTAGAGAGAGATTTAGTATCACAAGTTTTTAGCTAGCTAGCAGAATATGATTATGAAATAAACAGCCTCAATGAAAAATTAATATCATTTTTTTGGTTTGATGCCTTGCTTTGTTCCAATTTTAGCAGTTTTCGTAGTTGCAAATGGCTAGGAATGTATTAAAAAAGGTTGTTGAGTGGCACGCAATAGATGAGAGAATATTGTACAAATGTAAAAAATTTAGAAGTCTATTCTCAAGGACTGATGGAAATGTATTGAGTTATAGTAAAGATCTTGGAGGTGAACAATTAGACAAGACAAATTCTTATCCCTGCACATAGGCGCTGAATTATCACATGAAGATTGTAATCACTTATTTTTCAACTTTTTTAATATTTCTCATGGTGTACTTACAAGCGAAGCTTGGCAAACCATAAACAGGAGGGCCGATGGAGACAGTGAAATTGAGTGTTGCAAATTGCAACTGATAAACGAACAAATTTGAAATTAGTCGTAAAGACTTTACAATATGTGGAACTCAAAGAAATAACCATATCAACGTTTCCAAAATTCTGATAAAGTTGCAGGGGAATTGCCGGTTTTGAATGTTTATGAGGTAATGGAACATTGAAAGCAAGTTTATATATGTAGAAGATTGTTTTTGTGATATAGTTTTAAAATATACTTTTGTAGTTTTGTTTGGTTGTCTTGATTTTATGTACTTAAGTCATGACTACAAACTTCTTTATGATGGTGGCAATGGCTTAATGTCTTACAAACCAAATCTGGTTTGGAGGACTTATTATTGGGGTTATCTTCATTGATGCTAACCTTTCACCATCTCCTTATCCTTCGACTCTTTGCAAGTTCTGGGTATGAAATATATTGAAGAGAGAAAGAGATGAATTTTATCATCGAGTAAGCCAGTGTTAGGAAATATCGAAGTCTTGTTTAGATGTATAGACAATTGTTTTTTGGAGTGATTAGTGTTATCCACTGTTTTGACTTTGACATGGTTATGGGTTGAAAACCCTCTCGGTGTAGGTCTAAACCATGAAATCTAAACATAATTCATGTTATCTACACTAGCAAAGTGCTTAGAAATATTTACGAACACAATAAGTCTGCTATTGATGTTGAGAGGAATGGGGAAGAAAAATAAATTATATATATGTATGTGTAATCTAAAAAAACAATGAACATACCTATGAATATTACAACGTATCATAAATCTAAGAGCAAAGAATTTCTTTTCTGATTTACTAGATCACTTAGGGCGTAGGGAAAGAGCATATTTCAGAATCTATAACTCTTAAAGACTCTTTGAGAACTCTTTAAGGTTTTTCTTCCAAATCTGTTCGATAGCATAGCCCAATGCTATTATTTATAGCAATTTGATAGGCATGGACACATCATCAGATTACAAAAGATACAACATTTATGCCCAGGTAGAGAATGTCGACAAAGAATGTACAAGATTAGTAATAGGGTCAACTAGGCTTCTGCATGATTGTACTTACGTGCCACCAGGGGTTAAATTTGACGCTGGTTTAGCATTTTAAACCATTTTAAACGTAAAATACAAGTGGATTTTTTTTTCAAACGTATCAAGTGACAGGAAATTTTATTGAAGACTGTCATTATGACGTCTAAGTTTTAAAAAGGGCCGTTTTATATAATAAATTCTTAAGACTTAGACCCTGCTCCCTACTAGCCTGCTAGGCTGCTACTGCTAGTGAGTCTACAACCTACAGGTACTCCATTCTTCAACGCAGACTACAGACTTGCAGTCCACATTAAATTCACTTCAATTCTCTAGAGTCCAAGATATCTTCCACCACTAGGAGGATACAAAGAAATCATGAACAGTGAGATTCAAACTTCTCAATCTCATTAATGTTCTATCCTCTGCCTCCCCGATGCCACAGGTCCCTCAGTCCGCTGTAACTATAATAATAGCACTTTGGCTTATTCCCGTATCAGTATGGCCGATCATCAATGAGATGGCAAACGTCTGCATTGAAATCTTCTTCCTTGCGCTCCCTGACTTTCCTAACTGAAAAGCTCTAAGTGTTATTACGGCCCACGTGGACAAAATCGTGTCTCCCTGCTGGCTGGCTGGCTTGTGTCCACATTTAGAATCTGATCGCCTATTTTATGCGAATCATTTCTAGCCTCTAACCACCAAGTTTGAGTAGCGTTTGAAGAATTGCAAAGGGCGAATGGTGCAATAGCGTGTTTAGGTGGACTGTGGAGGAAGACGAATCCTTTCCAATTTCCATTCCTTATGAAAAGCGCCCTCGCTTTCCTGCATTTGCGGAGTATGTTGCTTTTACTTTTATATTTAACGTTTGTAGCCCTTGGTTTCAACAGATATGAATTGCAGTGAATTTTTTTACAATAGATTTCCTCTTCCTAAATGAATTTAGCTGCTTAAGATAAGGTCAGGACTCCGAGCCAATACCCAAAATGAGGAAAAACAGTCAGAACCTCAACGTATAGCTAAATAAATGTTGAATTAGAAATCATAAATCCATATGCAGAAATGTGAACCGTTAGAGAACTGGGTGCCTGATACACCAATTGATATGAATCTACTTCCGAGTTTGTTTCTGAGTTTTTATTTTTGAGCGTCCATTTACAAGAGAACCCTGTATATATAGGCTAAAAACCTCATGACTTGGTTACTTTAGTTTAATGCCGTCCATATTTGACTTGGTTGTCATCCTTTAGTACAGGTAGAATTACTTTCATATTTTAGATGTCTCAGATCCAAAGGATTTAGGTTCAGCTTAGAAATGTTGACAGGAATATGAATGGGCATTAAAAGACATCTGAAAGAAGAATAGTTTGAAAATAATGCAAATAAAGTATTATTATTGCTTTTTTGACTTTAAGGGCTCTTTCAAAAAGGCGTCATTATTGCATTTGAATCTTACCAACCAATCCAGAAATAAATTGTACTATATTTTCAAGAATGGGATGGGGCTTGACTTGCAGACAGAGCCTAATCTGTTCAGCATAACTGACATTCCAGTGCACCTTCACTGGTGCAAGTATTCCAATCCTTAACGTTATCACACATTATAGCCAAAACTATAATTAATTATAGTTAATAGAAATATGTTGAAAGCTTGTGAAATGCTTCAAGTTCATGAAAATGGTATAAATGGAGAACAGGTATGTCATAGTATTTAATGCTTTATCATACCATTGAACTGAAATATATAAATTAAACACATTGGTTCAAATACAATTAGATGCAAAATCTGCGAACAAGTCCCAATGCAAACAATGTGCCCTATTTCCCTTGTAATTAGATCTTTGTTTATGAACATTATTAATTACAAAAATCTTGGTGCCCTTATAATTTCATGGAGCTAGCCACAACTCTACGTTTTTTACCTTGCAAATGCTCTCCAAAACTCCAATAGGTGATATGTACCCCATGACTGTCACCTTCTTCTTCTCCAGATCTATGGCAACTGATGTAACCCCTGAGACAAAAAACCAAAAACTAGCATATTCAGTCAGGATATGATAATGCATAATATTGAGATTTCTGGTATTTGTGTACTAGTTACTAAGAAAACCAGAGAACTATTTATTTTAACATGTATGACATAAAAATTTAATGGGGGAGGACTGGCGAGTCATGAGTCATGACATCTAATCCTACATGTCTACCTATTTTTATCCGCTGTTCAAACTTTCTTATCTACCATTTACAATTTTTTCCAATTGTCCACCTACTTTTGATTTTTTTTCTATCTACCTTTTACAGTTGTTCCAGTTAACCGCCTGCTATTGATTTATTTATATATACCAACTTGGGTATGATTGATAAATGATGGTTAAATTACTAACTATACTAGATGTTCTCATCAGTAGAGTAGTGATCCTCAGTAGAGTAGTGAAGCATGTTGTTTAGACAAGCTTGTAGAGCATCGTACCAGTACTGCAAAAGTCTCCTAGTGTTCTTGAAGGCTTCATTGAAGCAAATGGCTTGAAATCTTGCATGATGGTTAGTGGAGGTGAGGAGGCACAACCCCACTCTTCTGTCATGTCATGCAACTACGGCATCAATTTTCAGCATTTAGGCATCACAATTCTAAGGATAAACATGTTTTTAAAGCATATTTCTTAGAGGACAGCAAACGTACACACAAATTATACTAATGACATTCTTACAATCTCTCCCAGCTGGTGGAGATTTTCCAGTTCCGAGTCCCACGATTGAAATGTGACTTGTCTCTGTTGCTGGAGGCCGGAGCAGTGAGCTTATTGAGGGTTGGTCATTTCTTATTTACAAGTATGTATTTATTAAAATTTAAATCAAGTAGTACTCATTTGTGTTTAGTTGTTTATCTTTTAATTTTTATTTTATGACTCAATTCTTAAGTCACACTGTTCTTTTGTGTTTCATAAAAAAACCATTAAATTATCAACTTATATTAATTATCATTTTTTAATTTATAAAGGTTTATTTGTAATAATTTATGTTGATAATTTATGAAGTTTATATAGTTACATGAATATTTAAATTTTTATGTTTAATTATTTTTTATTATTTGGTTTGTATAGGTACTAAAAACTATAAAAAAATGTCTCAAAACAAAAAGAACCAATCTTCAATCAAAAAGTTTTTTGCATGGTCTAGAACATCGAAAGCTTCATCGCAAGACGATCAGAATTTTGATTTAAATGGAGACTTAAATATATTGGGGTGTGACGACAACTATGATGAAGAATTTGAAGAGGGGGAAGCTTCAACACAAAACAAGAAAATGGCTAAAGTAAATAGAGTGTTTAGAGATGAATGGAAAGTTAAATTTAAGTGGTTAAAGTGTACAATGCATGAAGGGAAAATAGTCATGAAATGCATATATTGTGAAAGACAAGTCTGCAGGACCATGGGGCACTGAAATTGGTTGTACTACTTTGCAACATGATGCAATAATTACTCGTACAAATTCAAACAGCCATAAAATTTCACAAGCAAAATGGATATGTGGAAATGAAGGAAAAACAAAATCAATTCCAAGACACATTGCAAGCATTGATGACACCAATAAAGAAAGAATCATCACAACCATGAAATTAGTTTATTGGGTTGTGCAAGAAGACTTACCCCTTTCAAAATATGAGTCCCTTTGCTCTCTTGAAATGCACTTAGAAACACCAAACATGCCAAAAAATAGGGACTATAAATCATATACAAATCATATGGCTGCAAATGATTTCCTTTTTTTTCATATCTAGTTATTTTGAAGAGAGACAAAGTGCAAAAATGTTAGACGGTCCATTCTTCTCTTTGATGTTAGATGAAAGTATAGATCGAAGCTTAGAGAAACACCTTGTGGTTTATGCTACTTTTCTAGACTCAAAAGGGTTGGGGCCATCTATTTCACAATTCTTAAAGCTCATAAATGTGTGTGATGGTAGAGGGAAAACAATATATGATGCAATATGTGTTTTGAAGAAAGAAAAGGGTCTTTCAAATAAAATTTTGATAGCAGTTTCTACAGATGGTGCTTCATCAATGGTGGGGAGTGAAAATGGATTTGTTACACTTTTAAAAAAAGATGTACACAATCTTATATGTATTCATTGCATTGCTCATCGTGAGGCTTTAACTACATCAGAAGCTGCTAATTTTTTTTCTGAATTGATGTTTGTTGAAAAGTTGGCAAATAAGGTATATTCTTGGGTCCAAAATTCTACTAAAAGACATAATAAACTTATTGCTCTTCAAGAACTCATGCAACTTGAAACACTTCAAGCTCTTCAAATTCATGGAGTTACATGGCTCTCAAGAGGGCAAGTTATTAAAAGGCTTATTGTGTTGATGCCTCCATTGTTGACTTTGTGGAAAAGTGAGAAAAGAGACTCATGGTATGACAAGGCTAGGATCTTCTCAGTACAATTTTTCTTACATATGCTTGCAGATGTATTAGGTGAACTAAATAAGTTGAATAAAAAATTTCAAGAAGAGAATGTGGATGTTACAACTTTAGGGGCAGTCATAGCTTCTACTATACAGACTTTAAGTAGGTGGTTTCTAAGGCCTGACACTTTTGTAAATGGTATAATTTATTTGTCTAAATTTTTAGAGAGCTCTAAATATGGTTATTTAGAGATTATTGATCAAGATGGACACGTTCATAGGCATGAATTACAATTTGTGGCAATTCCAAATGTATGTGATGACTATGTTGATGCATCAAAACAGAGAATGAAGCCTTGCATTGATGGGTCACTAGAGAGCTGCAAAAATCTTACTAAAGAATATGTTCAAAAGCTTATAGATTTTTTAAATGAAAGATTCCCAGATCTTTCATTTTTCAATTCCATAAAGTTGTTCAGCCCTTGTCATTATTCAGAGGATGCACGTACTAGAGAATAAAATTCAAAGCGGTGGCTACTCAAAATTTTTGAACACTTACAACATACTTTGTGTGAGGAAGAAAAGCCTTTATTTGATTTTGAAGGTTGTTTAAAAGAGTTGTAAAGAGTTGTGTGAAGGATTCCGCATGAAGGAAGCTTGGAGGGTTTTTTGTGCTATAGATTTACATACAGGGTTCCCAAATATAACAAAACTATGGCAAGCAATACTTATCATTCCAGCAAGTAAAAAAGCATGTGAGAGAGGATTTTTACGACAAAATATAATAAAAGATATACGAAGAACAAAACTCTCATTGGATATATTGGATGCCTTGATGCGAGTTTCATTGACAGGCCTTGATATATCAATGGTAGATTAGAATAGGGTTTATGAAATTTGGAAAGATGTCAAACAAAGAAGGGTTTAAAATATTTCAGAATATTTTTTATGGACATATTTATAATGGTACTGTATTTCATATGAGCTAATGAACACTCGAGCTTTTGTTTAGATTACTTTTTAATAATGCTTTCTCCAGTGATAATTTGGGTACTCTATACTAAACTCAATAGATTATTATTTTATGGGTGGAGTAAGTTTAATTTAATGCTCTATGTTTTTCATCTCGTGTTGTTAAGAAATTTGGTAGCTTTTTTAGCATAGAAATTTCATGGAATTTTATTTGTTTTTTACGTTGAGAAATTTTAAAAGATATTTTGAGTATTATATGTAAACAAGTGATTTATATTTTTACTAGTTATAAAATCTTTAAAAAAAATCATTCATACTAACCTATAAAAAAACTTTCTTAAATTATTGAAAAAAAATCTTAAATTATTGAAGGAAATTTTCAGCCCCCACTAGTTTAGGGAATTATTTATTTTGAAATTTTAAGGCTCCTATTTTAATAGAAAAGATTCATTTTATTCATATACATTATTAAAACTCCATTAGACCAATCTCACATTGAAAATAGGAACACGAGCCCTTTCAATGATAGAGCATCCTCAAGGTAATGTGTGTAGTCATAGTGAATGTTCTTTCTCTGCAATACAGGGAATAAAAACAAACTTTAGTTGGTTTCTATACAAAATTATGAAAGTCAAAAATAAAAAATGAACGTCACATGCAAGGTGACATTAATTTGAAAACCGTCACAGAAAAATTTCTTGACGGATAAGGGTGACCGTCAAATTTAACCCCAACGTGCCATCCATTGGAATCTTGCTTTAGTATCCTATGTCTAGTCATAATCACAACACTATCAACACATGATAGTGGTCTTCAATCACTTTCACTATCCTCGCTGCTGTTGGATGCTCTTGTAGGTGTAGCATCGTACACATGCGCAGTTCTCCCGTATCTTCCATGTTTAGACAATGTCCCATTCACATCTTATTGATTTTTTTGCCTTTTTGAGATAGACCTTGGTATTTCAAATCAAGACCGAGGATTGTTGTATTCTAGGTCTGAGATAATACTCAACCCTATGAACAATATAATTTTTTGGATCAACTATATACTCTGTTAATTCCGAGTATCCAACAATTGAATCAACGATGTATTTGATAGAGGAATATTGTCATGTTATCATTGATGATCTATCTGTGGTCATTAACATTGATTTTAAATCTCTATTTTGGAAGATAAGACACTTTTTACAACTCCCATACAGCATAAATTAAAACCTTTTTGTTTTGCTTTGGGGATTCGCCATGTTGCATCAAAGTGTCTTATGGATATGTCCATAGCCTTTGATACAATTTCTATCAATATTGGTGCAACTTCTAATTTCATTGCCTCGGTAATAAGTTTTTCAGGTTGCCACCAATCTTTCAACAATAGGCATTTTTTATGTTTTTCCTTCTCTTGTAAAGATCTCTCCATCCCTTTGTTAGCATGGTAGCTTTCTATTGGCAATTTTTTGATAGGATCTGAAAGGTCTTCCCAAGCCTCTGAGCTCGGTGCAAAACTTGACTGGTTTCATGCATCAGACATACTTTAAATTCTCTGGTGAGGGGTTTGTTATCACATTATCCTTGCCTTTAATTCACTGAATAATGAAATCAAACCCACTTAACCAGCTATGCCATCTGGGAATCCTCTCTTGTGCTGAGTCATTGTCTACCCTTTTGGACAACAATATTCTCATTGCTTTACTATCAGTCCTGATAGTAAATTCTTATGGTTTGAGAAATATCTTGAATTGGTTAATATCATTGACTACAATCATTGCCGCCCCCATAAATATGGTACATTTTTTTAGTTTAATTTAAAGTACCTCATTCTTACCACCAGGGAATATTTGCAAGAGAACAACTCCCCATGTTTCCTTTGATGCGTCTATCTGCAAAACCAAGGGAATACCTTATTGTGGTAGATGAAGTGCTGGAAGATTCTTACACTACTCTCTGATCTTTTTGACAACTGTTGTAAACTTATCATCTCAAGTGGGACTATTCTTTTTCAAATGTTTTTGCAAATTTTGCCTCCATGAGGTCAAATTTTCAAAAAATGGAGAAACATAATTTAAACATCCCCAAAATCTCTGCAATTGAGTTCTATCATTTAATTTGTTAGGGAATCCTTGGATTTCTAACAACATGTGGTTGCATTCCTACCTTTCCCTCATCTAGATGCAAACCTAAAAAAAATGATATCACTTTGTCCAATCACAAGTTTGGTGCTAGACAAGCATATGCCGTTGGTTTTGATAGCCTTCAGCAAAAGCTCTAACTGATGTACATGCTCTTCTCATATTTCAGAGAAACAATTTTATCGTCTATTACACACAACACAATCTGTTAAAATTTTTAAGAGCATCATCTATACACCTTTGGAAATAAGCAGGTGCAATACTTAACCCGAATGAATGACATTTCATTCAAATAATCCTTAAGGAACATAAAAGGCAGTCTTTTACTTATCTATTTCCTTCACCTCTACTTGCCAAAATTCTAACTTACAATCAAATATAAATATATCTTGCATCGCACTGCCCGGTGCTTCAAATCAATAGCATGGCATAGGATAATTGAATGGCATGATTATATCACTGAGAGGCTTATAATCACTGAGAGAATTATAATTTATGCGCAACCTTTTATTACCTCTTATTTGTTCTGATCTTTTATTCACAAGGAATGCGGTGCAAGAAAATGGACTCTGGGTTGGCCTTATAAAACCTCTATATAGCAGTTCTTTCAACTAAATGTCAGTTCATGCTCTTTCTGAAGGACTTAGAGGATATGCCTTTTCTTTAGGAATTTTATCTGGACATTCTAGCTTGATTTTGATCTCACATTCTTCCTGACCTTTTGTCCAAAATTGAAGAGGATTCATACTGCAACATTCATTGATGAATCTTTCTTTTATCTTTGCTAGATGTGATTGTTCTATAACTGACTAGACTGGGTCCTTGACAAGATTTTTTAATTAGGAGTTGCTCTTCTAGTTTCATTTTCTACGACCTTCTGCACGTAAAATCTTTTAAGTACTACTTAATTTTATAGATTGGTGACTGCTGCATGTTGTTCTTCATAAGGTGTATTAATTCTTTCATCTGCGACTTTCAACTTAGGGAGGTGTACAGAGTTCTTTTGTCTTGGTATGGACAAATGACTCGTATTGGAGAAGAAAAATATTTCCTACTAACAAATCAATGTGCTGATCATTGTATTTTATGAAATCTACATAAAACATTAAGCCTTGTATGGTTAAAGGGACCTAATATGCATATCTACCAAAATCAAGGTGGTCACTGGTGATAGAAGTTCCTATGATATCTAAAGGATTTGTTTGCCATTATTTAGTTGGAATGGCAAATGTTTTGGCAAATGCCCTAGGTGAGCCGGTATCTGGAAATGCATGCAAATTATACTTCATATAGTTAGGAAACTTAATATGTACAGAAATGTACGTGGCATTATTTGTCATGAAAGTGATAGCAAAGGATTCAAGTTGGGGCTTGGTTTTATTGTCTAAAATAATTTCTTCTAATTGACTCATTCTATTTTTAACTTCTATAACAACTTTGACGAAGTCCCTTAAGTCTTGTTGATTTTACTTCTGCGAGGATACCATCTTGAGGAGTTGTTTACTTTTGCCATTGTGCGGATCTTAGCATTGCATGTTTTTGACCCTCTACTTCTTTTTCTTCTTTGATGAAGTGCAACACTCTACAACCGTTACAAAATTTTGTCTTTCCTTTATTTGACTCTTTTGAAGTTTTGATTTGAGCTGAGGTTTTATATTGTCCATCTTCTCTTCAATGCTTTCTTTTGTTTAGTAGTTCAACTACCTGTTCTTGTCGATCAATAAATTCTTTCTTCATATCTTCTTTGGTACGATTATAATGGTATATTTATTTATTTTTTACGATATTTAACTAAATATTGACATGCTTGAGCTGTTCTTTAATTATGCTGAGAATTGGATCATCTTCCCCATTGTCTGATGACGACTTTTTATTTTTCTTTTCATTTTACACCCCCTCTCTCTGCACTCTGTCTCTGGCTTACTCTTATCATGCTATATTGCTCTGAGACTTCTTTCAACTCTTAGTACTAATCCTCTGGTTTTGAGAGATCTTCTATGGAGACGTAATCCCACTATGCTTGTGCTTTTAGAGATTCAAAGAATGTCTTTGCTGATAAATTTACATTTTTACCAGGACAGTCGATAGCGTAGTGTAGGATTTGACAAATGTAACATTTGATAGAGGAATAGGCCGTGGGGCATATCATTTTCTAACAAAGAGAAAATTCACTTTGAGTTGCCTTGAACTTCCATATTTTCTTTTGTATCTTACTTGGAGGATTCCAAGGTTTTGTTTGTGAACCATTATCACAAAATTCTCTTTCTGTACTTGCTGCTCGGTTGCCTAGAGCCTGATGTATGACTACAAATTTCTCTCTCTGAACTCGTTGCTCGATTGCCTAGGAGCTGATGTATGACTATAGTTGCAACCACTCTTACATCCCCACGAACTAGCGAGAGGATAATTTTTACAAAATCCCTAGACATTGCAGGATGAATTATACTCACCTAATTTACTAGTAACAAGCTTTTGTCTCCATTGACATTCTAATTTTCTATATATAAAGCACCATAGCTCAGTTAATGACAAATCTTCTAGTTGTTTCACGTTTTAACTATATTTGTTGCGCATTGACGTAATTTACAAGGGAGAGACATAAGATGATATCATTCGACAGCTGGTTGATAACAGTCTCCAACTTTGTATGCTAGTCTCTAAAAAACCAAGGAGTATTCATTGAACTTGTTTAAATAAAAAAGTTTCATAGCATACATTTAGTTTCTTGTTTTAATAAATTTATCACTCCTTTGTGGGCAGAATACAAGCAAGATATTAAATTCTAACTAGGAAAAGCCTAAGTTGGCTATATCTTGTTTGCCATAGTTTTTTGGTTTGATAGTACCATCTACTTCTTTAGAACCAACCTTTATTAAGTTGTCCCACCAATCTCCAATTTCCTGGATAGTAGTTTGACAACATAAAAAATAGTTTTTCCACGTTGTCTATCCCATTGTGGATGGCCTAACTCAAAATTCCTTATACTATCTACCACAACATGATTGCATCATATGGATTAAATTTTTTATATAATATATAAGATGTATCCTTTGATATTTGAGAATTGAAGTGCATGGTATCACCCAATATTGGTTGTGTTGAGACTAGAGGATTCTTCAACGTCTACCTTAGCATATTGTTCTTCTTCTGTAGAAGATTCTTTTATAGATGCAATTTCCTCTTCTAAATTTTATGATATAGAGGAGTCTTCTGTCTGAAGTTCTATGACTTGATGCACTTGTCGGGGCTCTTTCCTTGACGATCATCATCCAATCTATTTCTTCGACTTCTTTACAATTTATTTTAATTTTCCTAGGAATCTTTTGTTTTGGTGGGACTCCTTTCAATCCTTTGGGCAGTACCTTTCTATGCATGATCATTGGAAGATGAAGAGTCACACATGGAATCCCACAACAATTCAACTTCCATAATAGTTCTTCATGCATTCACATTTTGTTTTATATGCATACACACATGTAGCTTTTGTTATAAATCAGAGTAGAAAATAAATATCGATACATCTTTCTCAAAAGTATACCATGTACATACCAGAGATTAATAAAACTTTATGTTCTAGTTATATTATCTCTCACTCTTGATTCTTTACATTATATCTCTTATTTATTCTATATACTCATGTAACACATCTAGATTCTCATTTAGGGTGAATTCCTCCAAGTTCCTCTTGGATCTTGGATCAACTATGCATCTGGAAGAAGCCTAGGGGATATAGGGGAAACTAAGGAAAAATGAAAAATTTAGAGAACATACAAATAACTGTGGGGGAGGAAAGGGTGAAAAAAAAATGCAAACACACATGCCAATAAGGGACTAATAGGAACCGATAATCAACATATGTAAAAGTTCCCTAAATCAAATCAAATAGACATATAAAACCACCCCTAGACCAAAAACACATGCCTATAGTTATATCCTTTAAGGGATATTTTTACATTGGTTCCCTAAAGGTCAGATGCTTAAAGCTCTTCAAGCTTGAAGTATCTCATGATATCTACCAAACACCGAACTATGGCGTCCTATCTATATGTTGCTACCACCTTATCAAACCTTGAATGTCTTGAGGTACACTTTTAAAGAATGCACCACCTTGGATGGGACATTTCATCCCCAATGGTTCTACCATTCCCCCTTTGTAACATGATCAACCACCATGAAATTTTCAACGATGGAAGTCCCATTAATAATGCCCTGATAGGGATCACTTTATAAAGTGCTTATTACCTATGTCATATCTTTGACACACCTCATGTTCATGTCTATTATTGGGCGTCACTAGCCGCCATTTATCATAGAGTGCTTCCACATCAGAAAACCTTGTCACTTGAGCACTTCATTTGATGTATCTTTTCCACATCAAGGTACCTCACCACTTGAACACTTCAACTTATGTACCTTAGCCTCAAATAATCCTCCTTGGCTCTCTGACCTTGACTCGATACTATCTGTTTCAATGGACGATATACTTTTCTCTTTCTGCTACTAGTGATTAGTTCACCATTTTCCAAGTAGTAAAGGATAAGATTGTAGGGATAAAACATTATTTTTTGAGAAAATAAGTTTATCAATTCTAATTGTCTAATATGTAGACAATTTGATGTCGTTATACTACTACAACAATATTTAATAGGATGCAATCACATGAAAAACTTTAGTTGAAACACTTTTTTCTAGTCATATTTGAAAGATAGCTCTACAATCAAACAAAATATACAACATCATACATATTCCTATACAATGGGCTATACTTGCAAGGAACTTGGGGCCTTCCAATCTTGTTGCCATTTTTTATTTCCTTGCTTAAGTCCTCAAATTCAACCTTTGTGGTTAGCATTGAAACATGGGAAATAACATAACTAAGAGAAAAATTAGCTTACTCACCATTTGACACCATTTGTTTCATCGATCATATATATCGACCTTCCATTGCCTCAATAAATTCATGCTCGTGAACATGTTTCATCATGGCATGATAACACTTTGATCTCCGATGTTGGCTCCCCTAATTTGCTTGTGAAGATTAGGTATCATTATGTTCTTCATCAATTCACCGTAACCCTTCTTTGATGTTCTTGGCTATGAGCCTTCTTTTATTTCAACACCATAACTCATTCCACAATTATTAATAGTAGTTACCAATACAATACTATATGTAGACTTACTAAAGAAAATTATCTTTTTGTCAACAATCACATCTCTACTAACCATAATTATGCTCAACTAAAATTTTTTTTGTAGAGATATCTAATAACTTATATAATTTTGACTGCATATTATAACCAATAAACATATACTTTTTTATCCTTTCACATAATATACTTCTTTTCTCCTTAAATTTTTTGGAGAAGAGAAGTACATTAACATTTGACATAGTAAGTACTCTCTACTAAGAGAGCGCTATCAATTCATTGTTTGTATATACATTCTTCTACTCTTTATTAGTCCCCATGAATTACTTCAATATCATACACAGAACATATATTATGGAAATATCCTAAATAAATAAAAATAGTTGTTATAAATGAACACCCATGCCCTCCTAAATCCCCGTAAACTCTATAATAAAGTTACATCTTGGGCATATCACTTTAAAACTTGACATAGAAAGTACTCTTTACTAAGAGAGAGCTATCAATTCATTGCTTGTAAATACATTCTTCTACTCTTTATTAGTCCCTATGAATTACCTCAATATTGAAAACATAATACCTAACCATACTTTCCTAGGATTCTCTCTTTTCATACTTTAGCAAATGTGTGCCTTTCTTCAAGGAAACAATTCTCTATTAAATATCATGGTCGAGTGGTGGTGTTATTAGAGCTCCCATGTAATAATGACCAACAATGACATTTTTCACAGTATTAATTGTTTAATGACACATTATTGTACACAAATTCTTCCATTTCACAATTTATCCCCATTTTTCTGAGTGTCAAATTTCCTCATATTCTACCCACACATACAACATAAGATTCTTTCTACATTCCACCATGGCATAAAATCTATAGGAGCTCATAATGAACCTCCCCATATTGACGCCTACCAAAAGTAACCATAGAGTGCATTGTTGTTCTCTATTAGGGTTCTAGATCGGGTGTTACTTTGTATAGACTGATCTTAACCAATACCCACAAATTGGTGAGGTCCACACTCAACCAATCACATAAATTCATACCAAAAAGTAGTAAATATTAAAAAAAATTGATTAATTACACAACTAAAATCAACCAATTTATAAGTATTGACTTTGTATAAAGATTGCCATATCAAACCTCTTTAATACCTTACAAAGGAAATAACCTTCCCCTGGACTTTCAAGCCCAGAAAGAAACCTTTGGATATCAAGAATCCATTACTTATGGAATTTTTGAGATATTAAAAATAAGAATGCAAGATATATTGATCAACACATAATGTCTATTGCGAAAGTTGATTACAATTCCAAGACTGTAGCATCACATTATTTTATTATGGAATGCTCTTATTGTCATCAAATCCAACAATACAATAGTTTGTTTTCCACCAAGTAAATTCTCTAGCATTTTTGAATCCACCTATTTATGGACAATACTAAAATAAGATGCATAGTCCTGAACATTACCATTAAGCTAATTTTATGCTGGCTAGCAAAAGTAAGCTACAATATTTTCTCACATTTTTCCTAGACACCCTCCTTGCCCCTCACAATATTTGATTCCATAATCCCATTGGATCGTGATCCCTTGTACATCAGATTCCATAGCAACATGCCCTGCTAGAGCTATGCCATAAATCTGGACCATTTCGCCTCCTGTTATGCCACCTACTAATCTATTTCCTACAAGAACTACAATTTTTTTGATGATGTTTCTGAACCAGGAAATGTAGATGACTACTCCAATGATAGATCCAACAAAATAAGCATCACGATATTCAGGCACATTATTGTACAAAGCAAGCTATGTGAAAAAAAATGGTTGCTTGGTCAAACTATTTTTTTATGGCCCTGGTACTATTCCATTAGCTAGTTAGATGACATAGATTACAATATTTTGTAACGAAATACAATTACACTATTGATATAATTTGTAAGGTTTGTTATATTGATCTAATTTTGAAGGTTTGTTATGTTTATTACTATTGAATGTTGAATATGAGTAGCGGTTGAGGGAATTTTTTGGTGTTAATTGCTATTATAGAAATGTAAAATATGCAACAAATAGGATGCCAAAGAGAAGAGGTCTCCTGGGTATTATATGATGTTTATAATTTTTTAAATAAAGATGAAGCTACACATTGAGGATCCCACATAGGAGATAGAATAGAGATGGACCTAGTTACTTACGAATGTAACTACAATTAACATCAGTATAATCAAATTATCAAACATAGGGTTGAAAGTGAATTCCAGGTCTAACTGAATCGTGCATAGGTGCCCGTCTTTAAAGAATAGTGTTGTAGAGAGGTATAGGCATGGGAGAGGGTGGAGCGGGGGTGAGAAGGGGCAGGATGGGTGGGGGGGCTTTTTCCCTAGAAAAGGGGAGGCCAAGGGAGAGCGATAGGCCCCTTTTCTAATCCCATCTATATAGAGGGGGTTGAACGCCCCTCCTTACCCCCTATATATAGTATAAATATGGGGGAAAGGGATCGATCAATAGTTGGGGTACTTTGAGTCCTATACCCCATGCAACCAAAAACTCATGCATGGTTCACCAGTTCCATCGACTCTTCCAGTTATTTGTCGATAAAAAGATGTGAAGTGTGTTATTCTTGGCCTCATTGTAGGGCTAGGCCCAATATAAGAGCCCCCTTTCTACCCACATGTGAGGTGCCTTCACTCCGCTACCAGGGCCCCTATCCATATATGATGCTCTGCCAACTGTTGACCCCTATCCATATATGAGGCTCGACCCTCAACCATACATAAATGACCTTGGCCAAAAAGAGAGGGAAACTATATCTAGTCGTCACTCGACTGATATATACAACTATTTATAGTCCACCCTTGACCAATGGGCATTTTTGTTATTGATCGTTAGATCAAGGGAAACTCTCCATAGTCAGATTGATCGAGGGAAGTTAGATTTAAATATGCACTCTCCCTCGACAGTTGAGAGGAAAAAATCCCTATTGGTTAAGGTCCTTCAGACCCTCTAATGAGAAAAATTTAACCAACAATTAAATTGACACATACCAATCTGTATACGTACAACTCTATCAATCAATAAATCAACCACTTGGTTTATGAAATCTGCTATGTTCACTAATTGTCAATCTAGGGTGCGTTAAGCATGATAAGGTGTCAACACTATATGTGCAATCTCTCTTGAAGGTTGGGGTCTTAATCATTGCATAATTGAAACACACTTGCCAAAAGGAAATGATAAAATTCAATGCACACTTGCATGAAAGAGAAATTGCATTAAATGGAAATTAGAACTGTTTGGAATAGAAATACAAACATTGTGTTGGAAGCTTCTCAAACTTATTTGATTAAATGTACATAACGAAATATGGTTATATGTAAAACCGCACATGAAGTCAAATCACACATTTTAACAATTCAACAGAAGATAAGAAATACATACAAACAATGCAAAAAGAGACTAAACTAACGGACAAGGAATCAGTCTACAAAACTGCGCAAGTGAGCCATGCCTTGATTGGCTTGGATCTTGACTCTCCTTCTTAAGAGTAATGAATTATTACGATTCAAATTTATTCCATTAACAAGTCTTCTATAGTAGAATTACAAAAATACTATGCTCACTCTTGTTAACCTTCCAACTATTCTATTGACTAAATTTTTAATTAACTTTTAACTAAATCTTTTGCAACCTAAGCTTCTCCATTTATATATGAGAGATGGGTGATTTATTTAGTGGATAAAAAATATAAGAGGTTGCAACCAAAAATCTATGGTTTCACCCAAATACCATAAATATAAATAGTAGTTATGCTTATAACAAAATAATACATATGAGAATAATCCGTGCAATGAGGAGAGAATGATTCAATTAAGTGAATCATTCCTCCCTAGATTCAAGTTATTATAATTGATCCATAAATCACAAAGGATATCTTGATCTAAACTACCAACTTGCTACCAATGAAAAATAATAGCTACATGTAATCTATGTAGATGCTATAGGCTAGAAAAAATACTATAAGAATAAATGCTATAGGAAGTCTGTGCTATAGAATATATGTTATAAGAACATAACATATGCTACATGAAGTCCATGTTGCAGAATAAATGTTACATGAAAAAAATATATGCTACATGCTGCAACATAATAGATGTTACAGGTTATGCTGTAGATGTTATAGGAAGCTGTTGGGTAGATGCTATGGGATCTGGACATATGCTACAGGTTGCATTGCTTCTTCAATGGTTTATTTTTCATTTTCAAACTTGATATTATATTGTTCAGTCTATATTTCAGTATTAGTAAATCCACATAACAAAATCATTAAATCATACTGCTTTATTTAGAAATCATAAATTAATTACCGCAATAGTAAATATATGCAAAAAGGTTATAAATAGGGATGAAAACATGTTATAAAAATGGATAAAATAGAAGGGTTTATGAATAATACCATGTTAGATGAGTTCTATTTATGAGATTCATCACACCCCCTAGCTTAACATGTTGCATGTCCTCATGCAGTCATACTAGGAACCAAGAACATTTCCTTCTCATTCAAAATTGTCTTGTCACCCTCTAGTGCTAGTTCATAAATCTGAACTTGCATTATTATGAATATGAAATTATAGCCTTCTTATTTGTTCATAAAGGAAAAGGATTCTCCTTCATTTATTTCCTCAAGCATCATAATATGTGTAGCCAATGTATTCCTTTGCTATATTTCTTTGAAAGTTATAACCATTGTTCTCAACAAATACATAGAGATGTTAGGCATGTTGATATGAAAATTGTGTCTCAAATGTCTCGATAATTTGAAATGAATATTGTAAAGTAATGAGTATCAAACAACACAAGTTTTACACCTCATGATGAAGAATGCTTCTTCATTCCATGGTGAAGGCATTGAGATTTGACAAGTTCTTGAGTAGTGACTATGAGTATCTCTTTGTTTGGCATAATTGATGTCTTATTACTGCTATATTAGGCTTATCATGAGACCATCATAAAACCATTGCTAAAAAATAGTCAATTATGCAAGTAATGTATGTTTCTTCCCATTACTATGAGAAAGTTCTCTATCTTCTTTTTCTTCTTCTTTCTTTTTTTCCCCCTATAGTAGTTGATCTTGAATGACAAAAATAAATTTATAGAAACCCAAATTGATATGTGAGGCACCATTATAATTTTTCTTACATTCCACGGGAAATAAATACTATTTATTAACCATTCCTCCCCGCAACTTAGTCTTGACATTGGTCCTCAAGTGGATGGAGGTGAAGGAAAATAGAACATATAGCATGCTAAAACAACTAAGATGGGAACAAAAAATACCAAAGTTGCATAATTGAATGTTAAGATAAAAAAATATCTAAATAAGAAATACAATTACCTGAATGTGTATTGGTTTACCAAAGAAACAATGATGTTGTATAAAACCATGGTAGCATGTACAATGAAATGGTAGCATGTAATCCACCAAGTGGTGATCTCAACAACAAGCATATCGAATGAAAAGAACATGTAGGATAGTGTAAATTTGAAGAGAGGGCTGTCAGAGCAAATGAGATCAACAACTTGTGGATTTTGATAATAGCCTTGATGTTTTTGCAGGAATGTTCAAATGAATGAACATGGAGTGATAATATCTCATGGTGTAGAAAATCAGTTATATGAAACATAAATAAGCTTGTTGGATTGTCATGAGAATGTGACAAAGAGAAAATTTATAAACAAAGTGAATAAGGAAAGGCTTCAAGAACTAGTAACAAATTGATGGTAGAGGCCACAAGACAAATTGTGGTAATGGATTGTAGAAAATAACTGGACAATAGTGGCTGCAAGTGTAAACTAAAAACCTGTAGCCACTAGGCCAACGGAATGTAAGACCATAAAAACAAGGATAGAATATGGAGCTATAGCAAAAGAAAGAATGGGAGCAATCTGTGATAGGGTAAGTAGTAATAGGAAATATGAGAAATGAAGATAGATCCTACTATCCTCGTAAAACTAGTAATCTTTGTCATTTGCAACAAGGATGTTGTTGCGACAAACACCAAATCCTAAAGCCTTTATAAGAAAGATGCAAAGACAAATATAGGTTACAAGTGTAAGAAATAAAAATAGAAATGCTTGTAAAAAGAATACATGATAAATTGCTTTATTGTTTGATTGTTTTTTTTTGGAAATTTTCTATTAATTAGCCAGTAAGCTACTTTTATAATCAAAGCTCTTTATTCAACACTTGGTCAGTCAACAATCTGGTTTTTTGAGCCAAGGTTGTCAACAATGTATAATTTTTTTTATAATTTTTTTTCCCTTTATTAGATAACAATCTAGTTTTCTAATCAAGATTTTTTATTTAACACTTGGTCAGCCAAAAAATTTGTTTTCTGAGCCAAGGTTGTCAACAATGCCTGAAGGTTTTCATCATTGATTTTTTTTTAACTTTTTTGAAATGTTCAAAGAAATGATAACATGATGGAAAAGTTAGGAAGAAACTATACCATAGTATTGAAATCAACTCAATTATTTGTAAAGAGTTCTCCATAGTTAAGCAATGTAAAGTGATATTTGCTGATGAAGAAGAGATTCTAATACAATCAACAATACATGAATTCTATACTCCATTGTCCAATTATTCTATTAAGTTTTAAACCAAGTCATCCAAGTGAACTAGGGCCTTTCCCTTGGAAAAGGGGAGGCCAAGGAATAATGATAGGTCCCTCATCCAATCCCATCTATATAGAGTGGGTCAATCACCCCTCCACATGCCCCTATATAAAGTATAAATGGGGGCCAAGGGTTCAATCAATAGTTGGGATACTATGAGTCCTCTACCCCATGTAACTAGAAACTCATGCATCGTTGACCATTTATACCAACTCTTCCAATCATTCATCGATACAAAGGTGTGAAGTGGTGTGCTATTCTTGGCCTCATCCTAGGGCTAGGCCTGACATAAGAACCCCCTTGCTACACATATGTGAGGTGCCTTAGCTCTGCTACCAGGACCCCTGATCTATATATGGCGCTTGACCCATTGTTGAACCCTATCTATATATGGGGCTTCAGCCTCAACCATACATAAATGACCTCAACCAAGGAGAGAGGGTTGCTATATCTAGTCAACATTCGACTGATATATATGACTATCTATAGTCCACCCATGGCCGATGGGCATTTATGTTCTCAATTGATATATTAAGGGAAACTCTCCATAGTCAAATCAATCAAGGAAGGTAGATTTAAATATACGCTCTCCCTCGACGGTAGAGAGAAAAAAGTCCCTATCAGTTAAGGTTCTTCAAACACTCTGACAAGCAAAATTTAATTACCAATTAAACTGACAGAGACCAATCTTTGTAGGTACAACCCTATCAATCGATAAATCAACCACTTGGTTTATGAAATCCATTATGTTCACTACTTATTAATCTAGGGTTTGTAAAGCTTGATAAGGTATCAACATTGTATGTGCAACACTAGTGTCTCTTAAATGTTGGGGTCTTAATCACTGTGTAATTAAAACATACTTGCAGAAAGGAAATGATAAAATTGAAAGCACACTTGCATGAAAGAGAAATTGCATGAAATAAAAATTAGAATTGTTTGGAATGGAAATACAAATGCTGTGTTGGAAGCTTCTCAAACTTATTGGATTAAATGTACATAATGAAATATACTTATATATAAAACCACACATAAAATCAAATCACACACATTATAACAATTCAATAAAAGATAAGAAATACATACAAACAATACAAAAATACGCTAAGATAACAGAGAAGGAATCAATATACAAAACTATGCAAGTGAGCCATGCCTCAATTAGCTTTAATCTTGACTCCTCTCCTTCTTAAGAAAAATGAATTCCTTCAATTTGAATTTATTCCATTAACAAGTCTGCTACAGTAGAATTACAAAAATATTGTGCTCACTCTTACTAAGCTTCCAACTATTCTATTGACTAAATTATTAATTAACTCTTGACTAAATATTTTGAAACCTAAACTTCTCCATTTATATATGAGAGATAGGTGCTTTGTTTAGAGGATACAAAATCTAGGAGGTTGCAACCGAAAATCGATGGTTGCACCCAAATACCATAAATAATAATAGTAGTTATGCATATAAAAAAATAATACATATGAGAGTAATCCACACAATGAGGAGAGAAGGA
Source organism: Torreya grandis (assembly GCA_037957365.1). Classification (NCBI taxonomy): domain Eukaryota; kingdom Viridiplantae; phylum Streptophyta; class Pinopsida; order Cupressales; family Taxaceae; genus Torreya; species Torreya grandis. The sequence goes on from JARHVA010000507.1 coordinate 3,052,510, forward strand.
TTCAATTAAGTGAATCATTCCTCCTTAGATTCAAGGAATTATAATTTCTCCATAAATAATGGAGGATATCTTGCTCTAAAATTCCAACTTGCTGCCAATGAAAAATAGTAGCTACAGGTAGTCTATGTAGATGCTATGGGTTAGAATAAATACTATATGAACAAATGTTATAGGAAGTATGTGCTACAAAACATATGTTATAGGAATATAATATATTCTACATGAAGTCTATGTTATAGAAAAAATGCTACAAGAACAAAATATATGCTATAGGTTGTAAAAAATAGATGCTACAGGTTATGCTGTAGATGTTATAGGAAGCTACTAGGCAAATGCTAGGAGATCTAGACATATGCTATAGGTTGTATACTTATTCAATGGTTTCCTTTCATTTGTAAAGTTGAAAGTATCTTATTCATTCTACATTCCATCATTAGTAAATCCATATAACAAAATCATTAAATCATACTCCTTTATTTAGAAACCTTAAATTAATTATCATAACAATAAACATATACAACAAGGTTATAAATAGGAATGAAAACATGGTATAACAATGGTCGAAATAGAAGGCTTTATGAATAATATTATTTTAGATGAGTTCCATTTATTGGACTCATCACACCCCCAAATTTAACATGTTGCATGTCCTCATGCAGTCATATTAGGAACCAAGAACATTTCCTTCTTCTTCAAAAATGTCTCGTCACCCTCTAGTGCTAGTTCATACATCTGAGCTTACATTATTATGAATATGAAATTATAGGATTATTCTTTGTTCATAAAGGAAAATGAGTCTCATTCATTTATTCCCACAAGCATCATAATATGTCCAACCAATGGATGCCTTTTGGATACTTCTTTGAAAGTCACAACCATTATTCTCAACAAATACATAGAAATGTTAGGCATGTTGATAGGAACATCATGTTCTCAAATGTCTCAATAGTTTTAAGTGAAGAGTGTAAAGCAATGAATATCAAGCATCACACATTTTAAACCTCATGTTGAATAATGCTTCTTCATTCCATGGTGAAGTCAATGAGATTTGATAAGTTTCTTGAGTAGTGACTATGAGTATCTCCTTGTTTGGCATAATTGATGTCTTATTATTGTTATATTAGGCTTGTCATGAGACCATCATAACCCTATTGTTGAAAAATTATTAAATTATGCAAGTAATGTATGTTTCTTCCCATTACTATGAGAAAGTTCTCTATCTTCTTCTCCTCTATTTTTTTTCTGTAGTAGCTGAGCTTGGGTGATGAAAATAAATTTATGGTAATCCAAACTGAGATAGGGGAAATAAATACAATTTATTAACCATTCCTTCCCCTGACTTAGTCTTGACACTATCCTCAAGTGGTGGAGGTGAAGGAAAATATAACATGTAGCATGTTGAAACAACCAAGATGGGAACACAAAATACCAAAATTGCATAATTTAATGTTAAGATAAAAAAATATCTAAGTAGGAAGTACAATTTCCTAAATGTGTATTGGTTTACCAGTGAAACACTGATGTTGTAGAAAATGATGGTAACATGTACAGTGAAATGGTATCATGTAATACACCAAATGATGATCTCAACAACAAATATCTTGAATGAAAAGAACATGTAGGATAGGCCGAAGATGAAGACAGGGATGCCAGATCAAATGAGATTAAGAACTTGTAGATTTTGACAATAGCCTTTCTATTTCTATAGGGATGTTCAAATGAATGAACATGGAGTGATAATATCTCATGGTGTAGAAAATCGATTTTATGAAACATAAATAAGCTTGTTGGATTTTCATGAGAATGTGACAAAAAAGAAATGTATAAGAAAAGTGATCAAGGCAAGGCTTCAAGAATTGGTAATGAATTGATGGTAGATGATACAAGATAAAATGTGGTAGTGGATTGTAGAAAACAATTGGACAGTAGTGACTACAAGTGTAAACTAGAAACCTACTACCATTAGGCCAATAGAATGCAAAACCACCAAAACAAGGATAAAATATGGAGCTATAACTAAAGAAGGAATGTGAGTAATATGTGATAGGGTAAGAAGTAATAAGAAATATGAGAAATGAAGATAGATCCTACCACCCTATTAAAACTAGCAATCCTTATTATTTGCAACAAGGATGTTGTTGCTACAAACACTGAATCCTAGAGTCTTGGTTAAAAAGATGCAAAGACAAATATAGGTTACAAGTGTAAGAAACAAAAATAGAAATGGTTGCAAAATCAAGACATAATAGATTGATGTATTGTTTGATATATATATATTGAAATTTTCCATTGATTAGTCAATAAGCTACTTTTCTAATTGAAACTCTTTATTCAACACTTGGTTAACAAGCAAGCTATTTTTTTAAGCCAAGGTTGTTAACAATGCCTAATTTTTTGTTGAAATTTTACCTTTTATTAGATAACAAGATAGTTTTCTAATCAAGACTCTTTATTCAACACTTGGTAAACCAATGAATTAGTTTTCTGAGCTAAGGTTGTCAACAATGCCTAAAGGTTTTCATTATTGATTTTTTAAATTTTTTTTGGAATGTTTGAAGAAATGATAACATGATGGAGAAGTTAAGAAGAAACTATACCATAGTATCGAAATCAACCCAATTATTTGTAAAGAGTTATCCATAGTTATGCAATGTGAAGTGATATTTTATGATGAGGAAGATATTCTAATACAATTGACAATACATGAATTCTTTACTTCATTGTCCAATTATTCTATTAAATTTTGAACCAAGTCATCCAAGTACATTGGGGACTTTCCCTTGGAAAAGGGGAGGCTAAGGGAGACCAATAGGCCCCTCGTCCAATCCAATTTATATAGAGGGGATCAAGAGCCCCTCGACTCCCCTTATATAGAGTATAAATAGGGGGAAAGGGATCAATCAATAGTTGGGATACTATGAGAACTCTACTCATGTAACCAAAAACTCATGCATGGTTCATTAGTTCCATCGAATCTTCTAATTATTCATCGATATAAAGGTGAGAAGTGGTGTGCTATTTTTGGCCTCATCTTAGGGATATAACTGACATAAGATCCCTCTTGCTACCCATATGTGAGGTGCCTTAGCTTTATTTCCAGGGCCCCTATCTATATATGGTGTTCGACCCACTATGGACCCTTATCCATATATGGGGCTTGGCCCTCAGCCATACATAAATGAACTTGACCAACGAGAGAGGGTAGAAATATCTAGTTGACACTCAAATGATATATATAACTATCTATAGTCTGACCTTGACTGGTGGGCATTTTTATTCTCGATTGATAGATCAAGGGCAAGTCTTTATAGTCAAATCGAGGGAAGGTAGATTTAAATATGTTCTCTCCCTTGATGGTTGAGAGCATAAACACCCTATTAGTCAAGGTCCTTTATACCCTCTGACGAGAAAAAATTAACCACCAATTAAATTGATGCAAACCAATCTTTGTACATACAACCCTATCAATCGATAAATCAACCACTTAGTTTATGAACTCTGCTACATTCACTAATTGTCAATCTAGGGTGTGTTAAGTTTGATAAAATGTCAACACTGTATGTGCAACACCAATATTTCTTGAAGGTTGGGGTCTTAATCATTGTGTAATTAAAATAAACTTGCAGAAGGGAAATGATAAAATTTAATGCACACTTGCATGAAAGGGAAATTTCATGAAATGGAAATCAGAACTGTTTGAAATGGAAATACAAATGAAGCTTATAAAACTTGTTGGATTAAATATACATAAATAAATATGCTAATATAGAAAATCACACATAAAATCAAATCACATACATTATAATAATTTAGTAGAAGCTAAGAAATACATACAACCAATGCAAAAATAGACTAAGCTAACGAACAAGGAATCAGTCTACAAAACTATGGAAGTGAACCATGCCTCAATTGGCTGGGATCTTGACTCCTCTCCTTCTTAAGTCAAATGAATTACTATAATTTGAATTTATTCCATTAACAAGTCTTCTATAGTAGAATTACAAAATCACTATGCTCACTCTAGCTAACCTTCCAGCTATTCTATTGACTAAATTATTAATTAAATCTTGACTAAATATTTTGTAACCTAAGCTTCTCCATTTATGTATGAGAGATAGGTGATTTATTTAGATGATACAAAGTCTAGGAGGTTACAATAAAAAATCTATGGTTGTACCCAAATACCATAAATAACAATAATAGTTATGCTTACAACAAAATAATACATATGATAATAGTCCATGCAATGAGGAGATGAGGATTAAATTAAGTGATTCTACCTAAATTCACAGCATTATAATTGCTCCATAAGTCATGAAGGATATCTTGCTTTAAATTGCCAACTTGTTACCAATGAAAAATAGTAGTTATAGGTAATCTATGTAGATGCTACGGGTTAGAACAAATACTATAGAAACAAATGCTATAGGAAGTATATGCTGCAAAACATATGTTATAGGAACATAATATTTGCTACATGAAGTCTGTGTTGTAGAACAGATTCTACAAGAACAAAATATATGCTACAGGTTGCAATAAAATAGATGCTACAAGTTATGTTATAGATGTTATAGAAAGTTAATGGGAAGATGCTACGGGATCTGTACATATGCTACAAACTACATACTTCTTCAATGGTTTCCTTTAATTTTCAAACTTGAAAGTATCTTAGTCATTCTACATTCCATCATTAGTAAATTCATATAACAAAATCTTTAAATCATACTTTTTTATATAGAAATTATAAGCTAATTACCACAATAGTAAACATATGCAACAAGGTTATAAATAGGGATGAAAACATGGTATAACAATGGTTGAAATAAAAGGGTATATGAATAATACTATGTTAGATAAATTCTATTTATTGAATCATCACACCCCAAACTTAACATGTTACATACCCTCATGCATTCATACTAGGAACCAAAAACATTTCCTTCTTCTTCAAAACTCGTCACCCTCTAGTGCTAGTTCATACATTTGATCTTGCATTATTATAAATATGAAATTATTGGTTTTTTCTTTGTTCATAAAGAAAAATGAGTCTCCTTCATTTATTCCCACAAGCATCATAATATGTCTAGCCAATGGATGCCTTTACTACACTTATTTGAAAGTTACAACCTTTATTATTAATAAACACATAAATTTTAGGCATGTTGATATGAACATTGCGTCTCAAATGTCTCAATAGTTTGAAATGAAGAGTGTAAATCAATGAATATCAAGCATCACAAGTTTTACAACTCATGATGAAGAATGCTGCTTCATTCCATGGTGAAGGCAATGAGATTTGGTAAGTTCCTTGAATAGTGACTATGAGTATCTTCTTGTTTGACATAATTGATGTCTTATTAATACTATATTAGGCTTGTCATGAGACCATCATAACCCTATTTCTGAAAAAGTATTAAATTATGCAATTAATGTATGTTTCTTCCCATTACTATGAGAAAGTTCTCTATCTCATTCTTCTATTTTTTCTTCTTCTTTTTCTGTACTAGCTAATCTTGGGTGATGAAAATAAATTTATATCAACCCAAACTGATATGTGATGCACCATTATAATGTTCCATACATTCCACTTATGATAACACTTTATATAAATATATACAACATAATTCATCTAGGGGAAATAAATACTATTTATTAACCATTCCTCCCCCCAACTTAGTCTTGACACTAGTCCTCAAGTGGACGGAGGTGAAATAAAATATAACATGTATCATGTTGAAACAATCATGGGAACAAAAAATGTTGCTTAATTTAATGTTAAAATAAAAATATATCTAAATAAAAAAGTATAATTACCCAGATGTGTATTGGTTTATCAATGAAATAATGATGTTGTAGAAAACCATGGTAGCATGTACAATGAAATGGTAGCATGTAATCCACTAAGTGGTGATCTCAAAAACAAGTACCTCGAATGAAAAGAACATGTAGATAGTGAAAATTTGAAGAGAGGGCTATTAGAGAAAATGCAATTAATAACTTGTGGATTCTAATAATAGCTTTGTTGTTTTTGCAGGGATGTTCAACTATGAACATGGAGTGATAATATCTTATGGTGTATAAAATTGGTTCTATGAAACATAAATAAGCTTGTTGGATTGTCATGATAATGTGACAAAGAGAAAATATATAAGCAAAGTAAATAAGGCAAGGCTTCAAGAATTGGTAATGAATTGATGGTAGAGGCTGTAAGACAAACTATGGTAGTGGTTTATAGAAAACAATTTGGCAATAGTGGATGCAAGTGTAAACTAGAAATATGTATCCACTAGCCAATGGAATGAAAGAACATTAAAAAAAGGATAAAATATGGACCTATAGCCAAAGAAGGAGTGAGAGCAATATGTGATAGGGTAATTAGTAATAGGAAATATGAGAAATGAAGATAGATCCTACTACCCTCTTAAAAGTAGTAATCCTTATCATTTGCAGCAAGGATGTTGTTGTACAAACACCAAATCCTAGACCCTTTGTAAGAAAGATGCAAAGACAAATATATGTTACAATTTTAAGGAACAAAAATAGAAATGGTTGTAAAATGAAGACATGATAGATTGATTTAATGTTTGATTTTTTTTTTTTTGGATTTTTTCCATTGATTAGCCAATAAGCTACTTTTCTAATCAAGCTCTTTATTCAACACTTGGTCAACCAACATGCTGGTTTTTTGAGGTAAGGTTGTCAACAACGCCTGAAGTTTTTTTTTATAAAATTTTGCTCTTTATTAGCTAACAAGACAGTTTTCTAATCAAGGCTCTTTATTCAACACTTGGTCAGCCAACAAATTGGTTTTATGAGCTAAGGTTGTTATCAACCCCTGAAGGTTTTCATTATTATTTTTTAACCTTTTAAAATGTTTAAAGAAATGATAACATGCTGAAGAATTTAGGAAGAAACTATACCATAGTCTCGAAATCAACCCAATTATTTGTAAAGAGTTCTCCATAGTTATGCAATGTAAAGTGATATTTGACGATGAGGTAGAGATTTTAATACAATCAATAATACTTGAATTATGTACTTTATTGTCTAATTATTCTATTAAGTTTTGAACCAAGTCATCCAAGTGTATCTTGGTAGTCTTATTGTGTGAAAAAAATGTCTATTTTTTTATAGAAATCTCCTTGTTGTGTGTACCTATCATGCTACATGAGTTTGTGTTGAATGGTATTCAAATAATGTGAAGTTGCTTAGAATGTGCATCATAAAGTGCAGGTTTCTCCAACACCAACATATAACACATTGTATGTTGTTATATCAACAAGGAAAGATTTTTTTAGCAAACAAGGAGTTTTCATAGAAAGCATCATCATTCACCTATAGATTTGTGACACAGATGTTAGTTGTAAAAATTAGAGATAAAATGATCTATTTTAGGTTCTTTTTAGGATGGGTAGGTTAAAATATTGAAATGATAAAAGCTTTTCAATAGTGAAACTATTAATATTTAGTATGTGCATTTAGAAACCAAATAAAAATACACAAAACATGAAATCTATTTAATGGAAAAAAATTGATGAATAATTCAAAGAATCACAAGAAATACATTGAAAATTACCATACAGTTGATTGCTTTGCCGAAAATATGTCTTCTAATGGAACGTAAGGCATAGTTTAACTATTCATCCAATCAATCAAGGACAACTCTTAGTGAGGAGTCAAGGATATGAAAATAAATGTGAATCCAATATTTGAAGAATATGTAAGATAATGTCTTGCAAAACTTGCTAAGATTCCTAACATGTATTGTTCTATAAAATTAACATCATTAAAAACCTTAGAATAGTGTTGTAATGTTGGTAAACTTCTTCATTAGATACAAACATGTGTAGGAAAAATATGACAAAGAAGATCCTATAGTTGTGATGAACGATTATAAGGACAATCAAGTTGTTGAAGATAATGATACAATTGGATTGATTAGTTGTGTAAGGGTTTTTATACATACATTAAGGTGAATGTGTCTATTTTTGGTGTTTAGAATTTTAACCTTTGGTTAAGAATGAAACACATAAATATAATATTGTTCATTTTCCTCTTTGTCTAGCTGGAGTGTGTGTTTTTGATTTAATACATGCTAGAAGGATAGGTACAACACCTAAATGATGAATGTATCTATTTTTAAAAAATGACCACGTTATCTAGTCTATGGCTCATGTAGTTAAAAAATTACAAAAAAAATAATGTATAATAGGTTACAATCAATAATTTAGATTATACTAGAATTGATATTATTGTTCTGTGGTTGTTATGAGTTGGCTGTAGTTGCCACGCGCTGGTTAGCTAGTAGCTTTTATGGGCTAGCCTTAGGTTACCACGAGTTAGTTGTAGTTGCTATGGATTAAATCAACTATTTAGTGGGTGTCTTCAAATGAGGTTTGAGCCATGCAAGTTTATAGGTATTCTCATAAATTCGTTAGAACAAAAATAATTTTTATCTATAATAAGTAAGATTATGAAGTTAGTTAGACACAAACATATTTTATTTAAAAAACAAATTTGTACAAAGGCTAGCCATGAATTATCAATAGTGAAACATTACTTATTAAATGGATGGAGGTTAAGTGTTAACTCATTTATTAAAAATGGAATGCTTTATTGTTGTTATATAGACATTTTCAAGGTGGTCTATTTATTATGGGTGGTGAGTGTGGTTGACAATTCTTAAATGCATATGGAATTTTATGAATGTAATAGGGTATGTTATCATTATCTTATTAAAAGCTAATTAATCTAGCTTGTTGCTAATTTTATGTGCATAATGAGTAATAATTATTTTTAACCTGAAGGTTGAGTGTATTTATCAAAATCAAACCATAAAATCTTATCCACACACCCAAACCATTAGATTCATATAGCCAATAGGCTGATGAATAATTTGATAATGCTCTCTCATCCCAAAGGTTGGACTAGGTTATTGGGTATTTTGGACCAACAAATCTATGATGGTTTGATGAAACCCAACCTTTATTATGGCTATCAATTTTGGGGTGGTGGCTACCACGACTGACCTTAATACCAAGACTAACAAACATGTGGTTGCTGGTAATGCATTGACCCATATAGAGATGGTGGTGAGATGAAATTCAAAATATGCTATGTATAGTAATTATAGGAAGAAACAATATAACAAGAAAAATGAAATTTAAATAGTAATGGGTTGCTAGGCATACCTGATTTTCATTGCATTGGTAGCCAAAGTCCTATTGGAGATGTAAACAAGCATGATTCATTTTCATCCATAATTTACATCTTATTTACGCTACCCTCCTATGACCAACCACATTGGCACCCATGTTCGATTGCTCTCTTATAACAATCAATGTGAGAAATGACAAAATCTTCTTTTATCATTTGCGTTTAAAAATTTATTCCTCCCTGTATAAATTCATCAATTATTATTTCAAAAACATAAATAATTTTTACAAGTAATTTTATAATTTATAATGAGAAAATTAAAAAATCTAAACTATATTTACTATAAATAAGAGTTATGAAAATATTAGTTTGTTTCAGTGCAGTTCCTCTATAGATCCTTTTTTCTTTTTTTTGCTATGTAATATGAAGGTGGGGGTCTAAGGGAGGAATCCCCTAGAGGGGTCAAGGGATAGCATATGGGGTGATCCTTGTCATGATATAGGGTGAGGTTGAGTGGTGGAGCCCCCGAAGCCAAACACAATTTTCTTCTCTTGCATCCCTCAAATTCTTCATTGTTAAAGTGATTCTTTGTAATTTGTGATGACTGAATCATCTAAAAACTACATCATTTATACTATTTTTAGATGAATTTATCTACTTTTGGAATCCATGGCTATGTGGTTGACATAGATAAGTTTGTAAATTAACTTTCCTCACACTCTTGCGTAGGGAAATTTTATCTCATGCAAACACTACTATAGAGGTGGTAGATGTAGGATAACTATTATCAATAAATGTACTTGTAAATAAAGAATCAGTGACTATGCCTCGATATTTTTCATCAATTATATAATTTATGATTGGTATAGGTTGACTTTGTTTACTAACCAATATCGATATTCCTGTAGCTGTAGATGTTTATAAAAATCCTCCCTTCTCCATAGGTATTTAAGTAGGTGCATATATAGGAAGTCTTCTCTTATCCGTTGCTATAGGAATTTTATCTGCATGAAATCCACCCTTATCAATAGTTATAGGCATTTTTGTAGGCCAGTTTAGGAAGTCTTCCCTTCTATGCATGATCCTACATTTTTGTTAAAGATATTAATATGGGCATTCCTCTTTCACTATATAGAGATATTTTTTAAAGAGTAAGTACTTGTATTTGTGTTTTTCCATCAATAGTTTCATGATCGGTTATACATGTAATTTTTCACACAATTTTTTTTACCAAGAGGTCCACAACCAACTATTACATGTTGATTTCCATTACTGTTAGACATATGAGAAGTTTCAATACTAATTTACATAGGTTTGCCAACATGTGGGTGGTTTATGATTTTTGCATGCAACCTTTCTTCACCAATGGGCATAGGATCCATTACCGTGGAATTTTTTTTCTCACTAAGACATTTAATATCAATGATTGTAGGTTGAAATTTACCCATAGATTCATACAATCCTGTAGGAAAATTTGTCTCATGATGGTTTCCTTCACCATAATCTGCAATACAAAATACTACAAGATGATCTTTTTTATTAAAAGTTGGAGAGGTTGGTGTTTTTCACCAATAGGTGTAAGGGAAGCTACTACATATTACTTTTATTCATTGGTCAATGCATATTTTACTGTAGATACTGCAACTTGGTGTTATTTAATAGGTGCATCCATTTATACAATTTCAAGTTAGCTTATTTTCTCAGGCACAAGTGTTCCAACAAAATAAATAAATGTTGGTAACCATTCCATGCCGATAGATCCAACTATTTCTGTAATAGAAATTGATGCATGCAACCTTTCTTGATTACTAAGTGCATAAGTGTTAGCATGAGAAATTAATGTAGACTAGTCTTCATCAACAAATGTAGGAGAAATTATTTTAGGTATAACAACTGATACAACACCTGTTGTATATCACTTCACCAAAAAATATAGATGTTGATAAATGAGCAATTTATACATGCCATCTTCCCTCATTAACATGTGTAGGCACAAATGTAGATGGTCTCTCCTCATCAACACCTTCAGGGTTTTCTACAAAAAAAATTGTTGTAGATAACCTTTTCTTATTGACAAGTTCAATATTTTCTACTTGAGAAGTTGTTGTAGGTGCCTCCTCCTTTTTAGACATTGTTTCAAGCATAGGGTGTGATTTATATCCTTATGTCATGTCTCCATATTTATTGTGTTGACTAACATTGACAACATGGTGTTCTCTTAAAGTTATTTAATCATAGATCAGAGTACTTATACCTTCTAATATACATCAACCATCCCTTTATTCTCTGTGTCATTACTAATTAAAATTTACTCAACTTTCTTTGTATCAACCATTTCTCTTACTTGCATAGAGTTAGTATTTTATATTTTTGGATTTTTTTTCTAAATATTCCTAATTAGTGTTATATCATGTAGAGACAAGACCTATGATATGAGCTTACACAATTTATCCTTACAATGAAAGGTGAGAATTTGTGAACTTTTAACCCATATTTTTAGAAAGGAAATTTACTCTAGGAAAACAATAATTTGATCTAGGAAAGTGATAAATTTATATAGAAAGAAAGAAATTAAAGTCAACATTCTCAAGATTCTAATAATTGACACCTCCCTTGGCAATGTAGTCTAAATGATGAGAAAAATATAACCACCAATTAAATTGATGCAGACCAATCTTTGTGTGTACAACCCTATCAATCAATAAATCAATCAGTTGGTTTATGATCTTTGCTAGGTTCATTTATTGTCAACCTAGCGTACGTTAAGCTTGACAAGGTGTCAAAACTATATGTACAACACTAGTCTCTCTTGAAGGTTGGGGTCCTAATTGTTGTGTAATTGAAACTCACTTGCAAAAAGAAAATGACAAGAATTGAAAACACACTTGTATGAAAGGGAAATTACATGAAATAAAAATTAGAGATGTTTGGAATGTAAATATAGATGTTGTGTTAAAACCTTCCCAAACATAATGAATTAAATGTATATAATGAAATATGCTTATACAGAAAACCACACATGAAATCTAATCACACACATTATAACAATTCAACAGAAGATAAGAAATACATACACATAGTGCATATATAAACTAAGCTAATAGACAAAGAATCCTTCTACAAAACCACATGAGTGGGCCCTGCATCAATTATATTGGATCTTGAATCCTCTCCTTAAGATAGAGGAATTAGTGCAATTTGGATTTATTTCATTAACAAGTCTGCTATAACAGAATTACAAAAATACTATGCTCACAATTGCTAACCTTCCAACTATTCTATTGACTAAATTAATAGTTAACTTTTGACTAAATATTTTGTAACCTAAGCTTCTCCATTTATATATGAGAGATAGGTGATTTATTTAGAGGATACAAAATCTAGGAGTTTACAAATGAAAATCTATGGTTGAAACCAAATACCATAAATAACAATAGTAGTTATGCTTATAACAAAATAATACATATGAGAATAATCCATGCAATGAGGAGAGAAGGATTCAGTTAAGTGAATCATTCTTCCCTATATTCAAAGCACTATAATTGATCCATAAATCATGGGGGATATCTTGCTCTAAACTACCAACTTGTTATCAATGAAAAATAGTAGATACATGTAATCTATGTAGATGTTATGGGCTAGAACAAATACTACATGAAAAAATGCTACAGGAAGTCTGTGTTACATAACATATGCTATAGGAACATAATATATGCTACATGAAGTATGTACTATAGAATGGATGCTACAGGAATAAAATATATGCTATAGATTACAACATAATATATATTATAGGTTTTGTTGTAGATGCTACAAGACGTTGTTGGACAAATGCTACAAGATTTGGATAAATACTACAGGTTGCATTCTTTTTCAATGGTTTCCTTTCATTTACAAACTTGAAAGTATCTTAGTAATTCTACATTCCAGCATTAGTATGTCCACATAATTAGAAATATTAGACTAATTACCACAACAATAAATATACTTAACAAGGTTATAATAGGGATGATAATATGGTATAACAATGGTCAAAATAGAAGGGTTTATGGATAATTATATGTTATATGAGTGAAAATTATTGGAATCATCACCCTTATCCTCCTCTCCTCTTACCTATATATAGTTGTCCAACTAGATTCATATAGATTAGGGTAGGCCATTGGTCGAGTCCATATCCACTAACTATAAGGCTGGCTATATAGAGTGGGGGTCAGGGTGGGGGTACAGGTAGGCCATGGAGAGAGAACATAAATGCCCCATATAGTAAATATAGATATGGGCCCTTTAGAGAGTTCATCTTAGTGCCCTTGATAAATAGATAGGGACCCTCTCTTTTTTTTCATTACCATCTATATAGAGAGTGCCAATTATATATATCCATATAGCCATAGCTGCCCTCACCCTCTCCTGTGAGTGCCCCATATATAGATAGGGGCCCTCCAAATAGATATATAGGCAGTCGAGTGCCCTATAGATAGGGGTAAGTCGAATGCCCCATATATATATGGATATGGGGCCTCATTTCGAGATCAAGGTTGAGGCCCCTAGATCTAGACTCTATATGGGGTGGGATAAGGTCAAGAGGGGTGAACCTATATATTTATATGGTAATGAGAGAGGAGTGAGTGTAGTGAACCATTCTCCCTATCACCTAACAATTTTTTGGGGGTTCCTCAATCCCAACTAGATATAGCCCAAACTATGAGTGAGATAATATCTAGTTGGTACCCCTATAGATAAGTAAGTGATAGGTCAAGGGAGAGGACACATGCTAATTATAAATCAATAGAGTTTATAAATGACCTTCGAGCCAATGGTATCCCACATATATAACATTCATTATTCCCTCAATTATGTATCAAAAAGGGAAAGAAAAAGAGGGGTTATTTTGTATGCTCCCTTCTCCACAACATGCTATGGTTCCCCAGTTCCATATATTGATTCGAGCTTATGTCTAGATATCACTGAAAAATAACTAAAGTAGTGCATATCCATCTACTATATACTTGTTTAGGTAACTTTGTAATCACAAAAAAATCCACAAAAAGCATCAAATATTTTTGATGATATTTATGGATCAATTTTTGGATTGTGATTACTAGCTCCTATTGCAACCTCATGGGAATCAGTCAAGGATGAGATAGGAGATAGTAAAACACATGTGGTGGTTACTATGGTAGTTCCTTATAAACTTGGAAAATGTTTGAAAGCACCTGCTACTAAACTACCAAGCAAGGGAAATGATATTATGAGTAAATACATGGAATTGAATATGGGCGTGACTAGGAATCATGGGGGTGGTGGTTACGATAGAGCAACCTATGATTGGGTTAAGTAGAGAATGAGTGGGATAGTAGGAAAAGATATCCACCATACATATATCCATCACACATCATCATCTCATCCATTATAGATATGATACGACTGATATCAATCATCACTCATGTCACACATATATGTAACCTAATTAGAATAATGGATAGATGATACGACTAACGACTTACTCCTCCAATTAGTCTCATTCATCACCACATCCTCTTCATATTATTATATATTATATCCCATCCCCTATTATATATGTGATATAAATAACTTATATCATGTCATATCATGTATATAATATAGTATGGCATCACTCGACCTGAATGAAGGTTGATCGAGATCTATAAAATAATGATCCAAAGGCTGAGGCCCCATATAGAGATAAGATAAGGGCCCTCACTAGATTTGATACATATATAGGCAAAGCAACTTACCATCTAGGAGTGGTTCACTATGCTACACTCACTTCTTGTGCCAAACCATATTGATATAGATGGGGAGGCCTAGGGGCGTAGCGTAGTATGCATATAGTTTCATTGTCACTTGATTGATACAATAAATCAATTGAGGGCACCGAAAGCCCTTTCAATTCATAGGGGTTTCTCTTAGGGAGGTTGAGGGTTGAGTGAAGCTTAGTATGTATATAGTTAGATCAATTAGACAGGGGCACTCATAGATATTAGGTTGCTTGCCTTATATATCTATATATATCTAGTGAGGGTCCCTATTTATATATGTCTCATATGTATATTCATTGGCACTCTTAGATGTTAGGATGCTTTCCCTCCCATCTAGTCGAGCCCCCCCCTAATATTAATAATTAATATATAGATATGCTCCCCCATATATATATATATGGCTGATCCCATTACCCCTCCCTCTCACATCAATAGGTTATTTATTTAGGAGGTCAAGGGGGGAGGAGGGCATTTGTCACGGGCCTTGGGAAATTTAGATTTGTAAATGTGGCTTAAGAAATCTAATTTAAAATTTGGTTAATAGTTTTTGAAGTCTGCCCACTACTTATGTGAATTTGATAATGATATTTTACTATTGAAGGCCATTATGGAAACCCAATCTCTTAAAATGTTGACCTAGGTGTGAATTTGAAATTGTTTTTGGCGAAGTCCAACTTTTAAATCCATTAAACATTGATTGAAAAGTCATCAAGACCTACGTGTTTGTATTTCAGGTTTTAAGATGTTAAATTACATTGTAAAATGAATCCTTTAAACCTATCCATGCTTTAACATTTTAAATTAAGTGTTTGAAAGCCATATACCCTTTAAAGTCCATCATAGAACTTGATGGGCTTTGGAAAGCAATTTTACCACTTCAACACTACAATGAACCATTGCAATTCATTTTGGAGAAGCCTGAGCTTTGAGTTATTGTTACAGTGTAAAGTGAAACATCAAATTATGCAATTTTGAAAACTCAACCCAGTCTTTTAAAAGTCATTCACAACTTTGTAAACTGCATCATTGAAATCCACCAATGAATCCTGAGGATTTAAAAGTGGATTTAACATTATGAAATTAGTTTTTATTCTTGTTTTGACCTCTTCATGACTTTATAACTTAGCTTGGGCCATTTTACACTTGGTAAGAACATTTTGAAGTCTATAGACCCATTCAAGATTGAGAGAGCCATTTACAACTTACTAAATAAGTTGTTGAAATTTTCTATTCCCCAAAGATGCTAACTAGGCTTTGAGAAACTAATATGAGGAAAAATATTCACTATCAAGAACAATACTCAGATTAATAAAGATAAAAGTACTTGTGAAATCTGATCTACAAGATGTGAAAGTACTCCTTTTCATGACTTTTGACTACCACCACTTGAATTTTGAAAATTCACTGAAAAATGTGAAATAGGATTTCCATTGAACCATTCAAAATTATTTAGCCAACATTCTCATAACAACAATGTTTCTTCATCAAGTATACTCATCTTGAAATTCCTAAAGAATTTGTTCTCAATGAAAAATACAAAAAAAGAGAGCGACAAGGACATGTTTGTAACTTCTCAAAAATTGTTTCACCCATAAGTCCTATTTTATGCTTATTTTTTTTAGTTCATTTGAGCTTTCATTATGTCCTTATCCATTGGGATACGAAGTCAACATCTTTAGACTGAATAATTTTACCATCCTTGTATTTGTAACACCTCTAATCCCCTATAAGAGTGTGATTGGGGGTGTTGTCACTGTTAGCCAGAATTGACTACCATAGGTAAGGTTAATTCAAAACCTTCCTATCTACACTTGTTTAACTTTATTAATATCCCTTGAAGGTTTTTGTCTTGTTCATATCTTGTCTTATCGTGGTACGGTGTGGTGTGGTTCCTAGTGGTGATCATGGTCTTCTAGGGTGGCTTACTCAAAATGTTAAGTCATAACACTTAGATGTATAACCAATGTTCATAACTTGACCCTTCATAAGGTATTTAACATAGTTTAAAGTAATTTTGGAGAAGTTAAGGTAATTGTTTCATTTTGTCTTGTGCTTGTCCAAGTTACTCCATGTCAAGTTCAAGTTGCTTCAAGGGTGATAAAGGTTTAGAGGGCCTTGCTAGGCCATGAGGCACATTTCAAAAATCATCTTTGTACTTCTTTGGTCTGTACAACTAGAAAAATGATGCTCAATTCATTCTTATAACATTACTCATCATTTGAAGTGTCTTCTTGCTCATTATATAACGTGCAAGGAAGGAATATTGTAAGAGATGGAAGTAAAAAAATTAAATATGACCTTGGCATGTTTCTCCACCTCTATACAAGCAATGAGAGACTCCATGAACACTTGTTCCTCAACTCCAACAAAGTTCAAAGAAAAATATGGTTGTTTTCATTGCTAAAAATGGGTTTATTGAAGTATTATTACAAGTTTTACAAGATGAAGATGGTATAATATCACCTACATGGATTCCTCCATCCCTAGGTCATATCAATGCTCAAGAATGTGTAACAGGTCCAGAAATGACAAAAATATCCTCTTTTTCTCTATCAAGCTCTTTGCAAGCTAGTGAGGGCTATTTTCAAATGTTTGGTTCATTAATAAGAAGGTGATTTGGGTAAAACACTCTTAGGGGTAGATAGGTGCCCTTAATCCCTCAATATTTCATCTATTATTTTCATGTTATAGTGGCTTAACTTTATGAATAATCACTAACAAGAAAAGTGCTCTAAAACCCTCTTAAAACCCCACTAGCTCAGTTTTAGTTAATTTCATGACTTTTTGGAGCTAGTTGTTGAAGGTGAAGGATGGTTTAAGGTATTTTAAGATTCAATTGGTCTTTCAACATCATCTCCAACATTCATTTGACACATGTGAGCACTTTAGTGGCAAGAAAGAGTTGTATTTTATTATTGTTGAGGGTGACAAGAAAAGTTTTTATGGTTTTGAATCTTTTCCTATCTCAAGTGGTCTCTAAAAATCCTCTACCAACCTATAATTTACCCTTTCACTATATTCATGTGGTATAAGTCAAGTATCAAGGGTAAATTGAAAATTATGAGATACTTTGTAGTCTTAATGTTCTCTAACAAGCTTGCAAGTATGAAAGATTAAACAAAGAAATGAATAATTTGTGGATGAAAGTTGGTATAGTATATTTATTACATTAAATTTAATATTTAAATAACACTCTTCCAATTTTATATAAGAGTATCCATGGAAATAAAAGCTAAAAAATAGGTTATGTATATATATACAAGCTTGATTAGAAAACTACAAGTTTGCTCTTTTTGAGATGTTTGAAGAGTATCATAACCAGTTGAAGAGTATCTAGATATAAAAAGAGAAAAAATTAATTCACATCAATCTCTCACTAGCCTTCATGGTGATATGATGATACTCAAGGATTCAAGGTTTGTAGTGTTTCCAAACTTGAGATAGACACCTCCAAGAATGTGAAAATGTGCATGTTTTGCATGAAACACATGGGTTTGAGGAACATATAAATCATGAAGAGGGTATTGAAAAATATTAAGGTCTATTTAATTTTTTAAAAAATATATAAATTTCCACCAATGGCTTAAAGTAAGATGAATGTATACCTACAGGTCTACAAACCTGTAGGTCCACATCCTCAAGCAAGAAAGGTAAACCCTGTTTATCATATGAGGTTTGAAGAACAATGGAAAGTGAAAGATATGAGAATATGTTGAGGAAAGTATATGAAGGTAGGAAATGGTAATAATTTAAATTAAACCCTATCTTGAACCTTAGCAAGCATCAAACTAAAGGAATATCTATAGGCCTGCTAAAGGCTTCAAGTTCATTTCCAAGAATGAGAAGAAAGTATGCAATATGTGTATTGGATTTGGGGTTTATATGAAAAATAAAGGTGTATGGAGCCATTAGAGACAATTAAGGTGTTTAATATGCTAATAAGTTGATCAATATATACAAAAGGCACCTATAGCCATGACATAGTCCTTAAATGCACACAATTTTTTGCCTTTTTGCTTGGTGGAGGCTCATTGAGATTGATCATGAAAAAATAAATATTAGAAGAGTTGAGGAATGTTGGGATAGACATAATAAAGGTCTTGGTTTACATTTAAATTCCCTAAAACTCTCTCCATGAAATTTTCTCTACCCTTCGCCTCCTCAGGCCTATGTTAATACCACTTAGGGTTGGAAATCTTGATTTTGGCATAACTCAAGTTATAACCCTTAGAATGGATTGAAAATTTTCCATCAGACCTTATTTGATATATATTATAGGATTTTGGTGTTTTTTGAGCAATAAGGTATGAACTTGTACAATCTATAGTAATATGTGCTTGTTTTAGGCCTAATTGGGAAATGTGGATGTTGAGAAAGTGGGTCTAAATTGGGAGTTGAGATATAAATTTTTGGGGAAGATAAAAGGGGATAAAGGATACTCAAATGTACTTTAAATTTATCTATAAGTTTTTCATATATCTCAAACCTTGGAGCTTTGTGTCAAAATAGGGCTACAAGGAATAGGCCTTGAAAGGAGTAAAGTGTGAGAATTATGAATAAAATTATAGAATGAAGATGGAAAGATGATTGGATAGGGGAATTAAATAGATGTTAAATGTAAGTCAAGTAGTTATACTATAATAATATAACTTGTTAATCCATAATCACTCCTAATGGGCAGTTTCAAAGAGGATGTATGAGTCATAAAGGACAATGATGATCTCTTATGCCATCTTGATGAAGAATGAGATTATTATAAGATGACACACATTGAAGAGAGTTTCATGATTGTTATTTGGTAGTTTTATTGATTTCAACTTGATTATTGATCATGTTACACTTATCATAGACCTTTTCTATGGCCCTCTTCTCTCTCCTTCTCATTCTTTTCAATACGTACAGTCTTTTATGACTTGTAAATGGATCCTCCACTTGAGTATGGAAAATCCCTGATCCCTTTGTAATCTATTGAAGAAATATACAAGTTGGTTTTACCTTATATTATGATTGTGTTATAGTGTTTGTGTATGAATTATTGATCTCGTCTAGTGTTGATTTAGTTCTCCTTGAGATCTTGTCTTATTCTCTCACCTATATGAAGTTTGAACTCACTCTTACAGGTCATATAGAGTGTTTAAGTAGTATTATGAAGGTTAAGTGAGGTAATATTACATTAGTGTCCTTTATACCTCTTGAAAATCAGCCCTCCTTGTCTAATCATCATCTACCACCTTCATATTGAAATATTGATGTAAGAGGAGTAAATTAGGAGTAGTGTATGAATAGGTTTGATTCATGCTCATTATGCATCTACAAATATGTTGTAGTGGTAAAAAAATTTAGTGTATCACCTCCCTAGTTTGGTTTGCTTTCAGTTTTCTCTCCCTTTTCCCTTTCAAATAGTAGCTTAGTTTATAGTTTTTAAGTGATGCATCAAGGGAGCTATCCCTATCTAAAGGTTCTCTTCAGCTATAAGGTCACCCAAAACCTTTAAAGAGTTCCCATGCTATAACTTAAGTGAGGAGGCTTGAAAAACCTCCTCAAGGGTGCAAATTTTGTTGATAATAGCCATAAAATGCAAAATTTCATGACAAATAAAAGATATAACTTTCAACATATTCTAGCATATCTATGGACTTGTCTCCATAAGTAATATCATTTTATCCTCAATTTGAAGCTCCATTGAGTCTTCAAGTCAAATAGGGTTTTATTCTTTTTCTTATCTCCTTGTAGACATTTTTGGGCATTCAAGTCCAATGAGCATTACATTTTCATTGTCACCTTGATCGGGCTTGTGAAGGCCATTTTACACCAATATTAGGCTATTGAAATCCATTATGTATTTCAAGTTACCAAAACCCACAATTGGAAAGTATACCTTGAAGTCTATGGTTTGTTTCCATTAATCACTGATTAGGGTTGAGAAGGTGCTATACACCATTTAACAAGCCTATGAAACTTGTTTTATGTTGAAAATCATCAAAACCCATTGAATAAGGCTATGAAGGGATGCTTAGACTTTGGGATGTAGTTTTACATTGAAAAACCTGTTACATAAATTAGAACTGTGAATCCCTAAGCTATTCACCACTTGTATTCATGTATTAAAATTTAAAAATTAAGTGTTTGAAATCCATGGACACTTTGAAGACTGTCTTATAAGTTAACGGGATTTGAAAAGCCATTTTACCACTTTAACATTAAAACAAACCATTTTGATTCCTTTTGAAGAAGCCTGAGCTTTAATTTGTTTTTACATTATAAAGTGAACTATCGAATTTCATTATTTTTAAAACTTGATTGATCCTTTAAAAGCCATTTACAACATTGAAAAATGCACCATTGAAACCCGAGGCTTTAGAAGTGGATTTAACATTATGAAATTGGTTTTTATTGTTGTTTTGACCCCTTCATGACTTTATAGCTTAGCTCAGGCCATTTTCCACTTGGTAAAAACATTTCAAAGTCTATAGAACTATTCAAGGTTGAGAGTGCCATTTACAACTTATTGAATAAGTTTTTGAAATTTGATAGTCCCTGTAGAGCTAAATGGGCCTTGAGAAACCCACACAAGGCAAAATATTCACTCTCAAGAATAATAATCATTAAAAATCTAGAGGTACATGTGAAACCTAATCTACGAGATGTGAAAACACTCCATTTCATGATATTTAACTACCACCACTTGCAGTTTTTATACCAACTTCAATAAAAATTGTGAAATAGGATTTCCATTTAACCCTTTCAAAATTATTTAGTGAGTATTTTCATCACCATAATGTTTCTTCATCAAATACAACCCATATTTCAATTCCTAAAGAATTTGTTCTCAACAAAAAAAATGCAAGAAAAGAGAGTGATAAGGGTGTCCTCGTAACTTTTCAAACATTATTGCACCCATGAGTCCTATTTTATGGCTTTGTTTGATAGTTCATTTGAGCTTTCATTATGTCCTTGTACATTGGGTTACAGAGTTGACATATTTAGACTGAAGAATTTTACTTTCCCAGTCTTCGTAACACCTCCAATTGCCTGTAAGAGTGTAATTGGGGGTGTTATCACAAAATATAAAATTTCGCAACAATTGTTCTTAAAATTTCACCAAATAAGAGAATTATCTATTTGAACAAGCTTGAAGAGGAAATAATGCATGCTGTTGACATGATTTCAAACCACCAAGCTCAAGTCAAAACACTATTTGACAAGAAGGTGAAGAGAAGATATTTCCAAGTCAGAGATCTCGTATTGTTTTGGGACAAAATAAGGGAACCAAAAGGGAGCCATGGTAAGTTTGATTCACTATGGATGGGTCTGTTCAAGGTCAAGCACTTTTGTGATGATAATACATTCTACTTGTTTTATCAAGATAGTACACACCTTCCTTTGCCCTACCAAAGACAATATTTGAAGCATTATTTCAAGTGAAAACAAACTATCCCTTGCATGTAAATGGGTGAATTTAGGAATTTTTTGTGTTTTCTATTTCTATTATTTTGGTTGTGTTGTCCCATTTCCTATGGTCTCTTGTTTGTTTCTTATTTATCTTTGTCAGAGTCTCTCTATGAAAGTCCTTATTATGATTGAAAATGACTCTATTGCCTAATGAGTTAAGCACTTGTCTATGAAACTAGAGTCTAGAGTAATCCTTTGTACCCTATATTTCAAATTTCACAATTGAAGCTAGTTTTTATCACCAAAATTAAAATTTCCATAAATTTTAATTTTTCAAGTTATATTTCCATTGCAAATTGACCTGATCAAAACATTTTATTGTTTTAGTTGAACAAAATGTCTTTAAAGTTTAAAATTTTCAATCATGGTGAGACAAATAGCTTTTAAAAATCTAAGCTAGTTTAAAGAATTATCGAGGGGTGAAAAAATATTTTATTAAACTAGTTTCATGATGTAAATACTTGTCAAAAGCCTTCTCGACCTTTTTCAAAGAGATTTTAATAATGCTTTAACAAGTATTAATGATTCACTCTTCAATAAAAAAATATATCCCATGAAGCCCAGGATTTCATTAACAATTTCAATGATTCTTTTGTAAAGTGAAATTTCCTTCTAAAACAAGACCAATATCAAATATTTCATTTTGAATGTTAAGTTGTAACCGAAATGTCAAAATATATTCTTCAAGTTTCAAAAATGTATTTTCTAGGTCCACAGTTTTGAGGTACCTAATTTACAATGTTAAAAATGCAATCAAGTATTAAGGAGCATTTTACAATGCAAATTGATTCCCACACCCTGAACTTATTGTGCAAAGTTGAAAAAGTCTTCCAAGGTCTTCTCAAGCCTGTTGAAATCCATATGGATTTATCCAAATGCTTGAACAATTATAATTGGTTTTCTTGAGTTTGAAACTTGCACCCTCGAGGGTTTCACTCACTCCAGCTGGACTTTACCGAGATGAAGGTGAGTTATAGTAGTTGAGAACTTGAGATGTGGTGAGATCCTAATAGGACAAAACATGAAGGTAGCTACTTAGTTATCAAAGTAGAAATCTAGACCTAAGTAGAGATAATGATAGATTGTAACGGGTTTCCATTGTCAATTTTTTTTTTTTTTTTTTTTGAGTTGTATTGACCTAAAATGGAATTTTCAAACACATTTCTCAATGTAACTCAAATTTACAATGAAAATAAATTTCAAAAAGTCCACTTTATGCTTCCAAAAACTACAGATTGACACTCTCAATTAATAATTTGAAATGGATGTCTTGGAAGCTTGCCTTCATGCAAATGGATTTCAAAGTGTTAGGCCAGATCATTAGTTTCCTAACATACAATTTAGGCATTAAATCAAGTTTAAAAGCATGACACCACTGTTAGAAAACTATTTCTTGCAACCTTATTAGGTTTATTTTACCTATCCAGACTCCAAAGGTGTATTTTACAAGGTAAAATCAATTTCAAAGGCCCACAGGCCACACCATGGATTAGAAAAGTTTATTTTGCAAAGTATATTGTTTTTTTCTATGATTTTCAAACCCTATAGTTATCAACTAGAGTTCTGAAGTTATTTTTTCAATTATGGACTTCAAAAATACATTTTGAAATTTAAAATAAACTTAAAAATCTTACAGGCCAAACCTGGACTTCAAAAACATTTCAAATACAGTATAAAGTGGCTTTCTAAAGGCTATTTTACAAATATAGTTTTTCAAAAATTGTTTTTTTACAGTGTAAAATGAATATCATAATATTTCAAGTGGATCTCAACAACTAAGTTTTTAGTGTTGAATGCCTTCAAAAGCCCACATGCTTTCTTTGGCATGCTTTCGTGATGCATTTTCGACCAAGGTAATGAAAATTATGTGTGGTTAGCTTGGTATGGAATGTAAAACAACTTTCATAAGCCTAAAGAAATTGAAAATATGTAGTCAAATCATAAGAAAAATAGGTTTTCAAAAGTCATATTTGGTGGATTAAGATACAAAGGAGACTCCATTCGATGGATCTGTAGTGTAAAGAGACCTTTCCAATGCTGAATTATTTCTAAGGATATTTTCATGATGCAAAGTGATTTATTAAAGGTTGAATAAGATAAATATGAAATCTTCACATTTCTAAATGGTTTTTTTAACCCATTTTAACCATTGATCAAATTAGATGACTTCAAAATAATTAAAAATGGGATTCAAACTCGTTATCCAAATTTTGGATACCATTAGAGAGGTTCACAAAAAATTTCCAATCAAACTTCCACCTTGATTGACCACCTTGAAAATCTCATTGTAAGTCATGCTTAGCAATCTTTAAGGTAGTTTTAAAAAAATTAAGGTAATGATCCTTTTTAATCTTGTGTTTGTCTATCAATACCATGATATGTCAAGTTGATTCAAAAGGTGTCAAAGGTATTAAGTGTTTATTGAGTCACTTAAAATTTTTCAAGCCATCCTATACCCTCCTTTGGTCTATAAAATTGCCTTGAAGAATGTTTGTCTCTCTTCTCTAACATTATAACTCATTTCAAGTGCTTTTGCATGCATTTTATAACATACAAGAAATAATAACATAATAAAATGGTAGGTAGATGGAAATAAGATGTGTTGTCATGTTTTCCCACATCCATATAGGTGTGGATAACTCCATGGATACTTGGTTTACAATTCCATCAAGGTTTTCAAGCAACAGATGATGGTTTTCATGGCAAAAAAGTAGGATTCTAGAGGGTGGTTGTAGGTTTTCAATGTTTAATAACATCTCCAAACACTTAAAAGACTCCCTCCATCTTACTCAAGCAAAAATGCATGCTTTTAATGAAGTTATAGGTTCAAAATATAGCAAATACCTTTCATTTTCCCTATTGCTTCCTTGACAAGCTTATGAAGGCTAGTTTTAGATGCTCATTCCATACAGAGGAGAGAGAATGGTGACTTGAGCTCTTGGGAAGAGGAGGGGGTCTAGTTTAATTCAAATCCATGTCCATATTTATTATATTTATGGATTCTCCTTTATGAATAATCATTAAGAAGGTAGGGTGGTCTAAAACCCTACAAAAACCCCACTAGCTCAGTTTTATAATTAAAATGGCAATCTGAAGGTCATTTGAGGCATGAGATAAATAAGAGAGGTTATAAAGGTTATACAAAATATTCATTCATTATTCTCCAAGTCTCACTTGGTACATGTGAACTCAAAGGGCATGAAACCTCCATTTTTTCACAGTTTGCACGTTGAAGATCATGGTCTCTTCATGTTTGGAGTTTTCAATAGAATGGAGGTATGTTAATGAATATCACACATCATATTTTCATTACATATGATAATATACAGGTCCATTAAATATTTCTCCATGTCTAATCCACACCAAAAGCTTCCCAACAGGCTAGTGACTAACAACTTCTTAGTGTGTTCATCACTGATCAGGATAGTAGGCAAAACCCTAGCAACATGGGAGTCTTACATTTTGTAAAAATAAATATAAGTGGTTGAGGTCACATATTTGGTCTATTTAAACCCAATTTTATATCTTTAAATCATCATTACCACTCAAAAAGGTAAAAAGAAGTCATGCTATGATTCACCAAAAGACTGTGTAGCCTGCAAGTGGAAGATCAACATGGTTTTGGTCATGAACATCAAAAAACAAATGAGGTTAATTAGTTCCATATGGATTGAAATTATATATTAGGACTTTAATAAACCTTAAACATGATTGATCACTTCAATACTAGCTTCTCCAAGTAACATACAATGGTCTTAGGCTTAAAATTGTGTATAAGTTTACCTGCACAAAAGTGAATTAAAAGGGTCCAAAACTTGTATTATCAGTTTTGTATTAGGGTCATAACCTCATGAATTTTTTTTTAAGGTAATGGATAACTATTCTTATGGCCCATATTATCAAATAATTCTCCATTGAGAACTCAAAGGGATAAAATGCAGACCTACAAGTCTACAGACATGTAGGTTTATATTTCCATAGAAAATGTAATAGTCCTTGTGTTGAATGATGGATTTAAAGGGTTAAATGAAATGTGGGAAATTTTGGAAAATAATGTGGGGATGTGTGTAAGTTGTATAAATGGTAAATAGTGAGTTGAATACTAACTCTTGAACTCCAACAAATCCCAAGCTTAAACCTCTACATACAGTCATGACTGCACCTATAGTTCTACATTTTAGAAATGGAGAAGAATACATTTTTGTGCTAAGTAAGAGAGTGAAATAAGATAAAATATATGTATTAATAAAAATATATCTGAACTCCTATGAATAATACACCACTCTTGAATATGGATAAAACTCCTTGAAGAAGGATAAACCTAATTAACACCTATAGACCTAATGGGAAAATTTTAGGTTTGTCTTCAAATGTGTAAAGCCAATATGAAATATTTCATTAAAATTAGGGTTTATAATATTGTGATAAAGTGATGGATAATGGTGAATTAGTGATGAAAATAACTATACTGGAGTCAAGTGTAAAGGAACAGGCCTCTAGGGTCAAATTTTTCAATTGGATTACAAACCCTCTTAACATTGAATCAAGTTGTAGAGATTTATTTGAAGGTTGATTTCCATTGGAGATTATTGAGAGACAATATAAAAATTTTCCTAGACCTATGGGTAAACTTCATAGCCAATGAAATTCAATTTTGATGTTCTTAAGGCCTGAAAGAGCTTTCTCAGTCTTCACACATAGTCTGCCTAGCCTGATAGACATCTTATTCTACTAAGAATTATATAGAGGAAATACATGAGAGATTAAGATCATAGGGAATGTTAGGGGAATTTTTATATCCATAATCTATGTAATATGTTTAGTGGTTAATTCCCTTACCTTTATGAACCATTGTTAAGATGGTAGACACCTTAGTGACCTAATGGAGGAATTTGGCCCTCAAATGACTTATAATGAACATTATTGGTATTAAAATGTATTTGGTGACCTCTATAGGTCCCATTGGAACTTGATAAATACACTTGGTGGCACGTGTGAAGTCAAAATAGTACAAAAATGGGTTGAAAATGATAGTTGCATACATTTATGTAAGGATTTGACTATATGAAAGCATTAATATTAATTAAAAACACATGTGGATCATGGGAAGAAGTATAAGAGTATTATAAAGGTCACACCATAGGTCTAAATTAGGATATAAAAAGTTATAAGTCCTTAAGACAAGCTGAGATGACTACTGCTCTCTTGTTGGTATGAGAGAAGCCTAACTGTAGACCTCTAAAGTACTCCTGGAGAGATTCCATTCAATGTATTTAGTTGTATTATGATGGTATAGGATTTAAAAAACCATCATAAATAATTTTAAATTATTAATTTCTTAAGAAATCACTCTAGTTACCTGTCATGCTTGAATATACACCTAGTCTAGGGTTTTAACCATTTATTGGTTTAACTATCTACACAAAGTTACAAACCCTAAATTTTGACATGGAGCATGATTAAGAGGTCTTAAAATAGAATAAAACATTTTATTGGAGTTTCACATGTGTGAGGGATGTGTGGATCCAAATCTCAGTTTCCTACACCTAGAGACCTAATTGAGGGCTAATTGAGAAAAGAACAGTTGGATCAAATGTACTTGCATTAAGTATTTGATCATGAAATTTTACAAAGATAAGAAGAGACAAATGGGTAATTAAATATATGTTTGGGTTTCTAGGATCATTTGTAAAATGTTCTAAACAAAGAGATTTATAGGTTTTGAGGGCTATAAGAAAATGAAAGCAAGTATGGGCTTTAGGTGTGAAATGGAGTGTTAGAGAGTGTTTGAGGCACCCAAGTGGTTTGATACAAGTTTGTTAAGGTAGAGAGAGGTATTTAATGGAGAGAGGTTGCATTCATGAAGATAGAATCAAGATTTGAGATATTTGATCAAAAGATAGCTAGTTAGGATTATAAGCTTTTGAGAATAAAAGAAGTTTACAAGAACTATTGAAGAGTGGTGTTGAATATCCTAAAATCATAACCAAAATGATACATTTAAGGACATATACTTGTAACTCTTTCTAAATAAAAATTGGCATTTCAATGAGTGGTTGATGAGGCACCCAAGAAGACTAAGAGTTACTCTACGACACATTGATGAAGAAAAGATCAGATCAAAGCACACACATGTTGATAAAGGACTTCATAATTGCCTGCTTGCAAATTATTCTTGATTGTAACTTGTTCCTTTTAATATGACAATTTAATTAAGCTTCTCCAACATTATCTTTCTCTAATGTCTCTCATTATCTATTATATATATTCAACCTTGTTTAGCTTCGTAAAGGATCCTCCACCTTGAGTATGGTGAAGCCCTACTCTTTTGTAATGACTTTGATCAATATAAAATTTATTTTTCCTTATTTAATGATTGCATTTAGTGTAAACAGTTGAATGGTTGATGAAGTCAAGTTTAGACTCATGTTCATGTTAGTTTATTATCTTGTTCTTCTTGCTTCCATGTAGTTTAGTTCACTATGGCAAATTGTAGAAAGTGTCATTAGGGGTCACTTATGGATTAAAAGTGGTAGGAATATTCCATCCTTACTCCAAAATACCTTCTCCATAAATCACTAAGATAATAGGTGCAAATTGAGATTAGTGCATGAATTTCAGTCCTATAGGTCATATTGTATGTGCAATAGGTGTTAGTGATCAGTCAATTTGGTGTATCACCTCCTTAGTTAGGTTTATTTCATGTTATCCTTCTTTGTTTCTCTTTGAAATTTAGTAATGTAGTATAGTTATCCTAATTAATACCTCAAAGGGAGGTAGACCTAAAATCTAGAGATTCAATCTACCTATTAGGCCACCCATAGCTTAGGATTATCTCCATGTTATCCCAAATTATGAAGGCTTGAGAAACCTTCCAAGGGTGAAAATTTGGGATAAATTTTTTTTGACACACCCAGTGAGATAAAAGACTTCATCCATTTAAGATGGATTGGTGTGCTCTTCAATACACCAACCTTTTAAGGACTGAACAAAAGCACCAATAGTGACTTTGAGCATAATTAGCTAGTTTTATCAATACATGCATGCTTACAATTAAGTGATATTTTTTATTTGTCTTTCTCATGAGTTTTCATGGATGACCTTGTAGTAAAATTCTATGTTACCCAAGTTGGTGATCCCAATCAGCACCATAATGAACCATATCAATCCCATCTTGATCCATATCAGCCCTACAATAACTTTACTTACACTCCATATGACCCTAGCTATTAATGTGATTAGCCTTATTATTTTCTTAGTGAACTTGATCAAATCCATGATACTCATACTGCATCCTTACTAAGACTCAAACCAATCATGGTAGATTCTAAAATAGTATTAAGAAAGTTTGATAAAAAAATAGAGCTTGATCAAAATGCCCCTATACATCTCAAGAATAAGCTCAAGGGCTCATTAGAGTTTTTAAGGGTTAAGTAGGTAGTTGTTCAGGTAGAAAACTAACATGCCTTAACCAATGAAGTTATGGAAATAGTATTCTTAATCCAATTCTTGGAAGATAGGTTAATGAGATGGAAGAAGCAAGAAGCCCAATTCAATCAGTTTTTAGTGCCCTCTCCTACACCGATATAATCTCCTTTTGCTCCAAATTTGATTCAAGATGCAATAAAACATCAAATGAAGGAAGAGGTGTTATAAATTAGGTCAAAATAGTTTTTAAACTACCTGAACCCTTCATCCATCCATCAAGTTACAATACTCCACCAAGAGAAAGCTCCTAACTTCAAAATCCCAAGTTGGAACCAAGTAGTGAAATCATGTGGAAAAAAAGATTAATCATAACTACACCAAGAAATTAAAGCTAAGGAATGTATGGTTCCTATGCAAACCCCATCCCTCCCTCCTAAATAACCTAAGATTTTTCCATCTTGGAAGTGTATCCAAGAAGGCATCGAAAATAAGAAAGAGGTCCTTGTTGAGAAGGTTGAAAACCCAAAGTTAGTTTGTGAGATTGAACAAACCATGATTGAGGAAGAACATATTCCCATAGAGGCTTATGAAATTCTAGTTACACTATAAATGATCTTAGTGAGGGATATGAAGAAGACTCTTCAAGTGAACTCTAAGAAAAACTCACCATTGTCACTCCTCTTGGTGAATAAAAGAACAAATCAATCTTTATAAATGAAGAGAGAGGTGATCTTGATGAAGTGGTGACATAATTTGAATGAGAAAACACTCTTAAAGATGAACATTAAAATGTGAAAGAGAGTTTGTCAAGAAATAATTATGTGGTTTTAGTCCTTGAACAACTTGAGTAGGTTGTAGTTGCCCATGAGGAAAGTGCTAAAATTGTTGTCTTGGCCAATGAAGAAGTTGATGAAGACATGAAGGAGAAAGATCTTGAAAGGGACATCATGGTAACTAATCTTATTGAATCTCATGAATAGTTTCAAGGAAGTTTGAAGGACATGTGGCAGTCTTACCTAGATATGTTTAAGGAGTTTGAAGAGTATGGTAGGATGACCGATTTAGAAGATCAAGATGAGGTTATTGATGAGAAATGTGAAGTTACTAGTAACCCAATATGTCTTGAAGATCATCACAAAGAAGCCCAATTCCATGGTGTAGTAAGGTATGATGAGTATTATATTATTCAATATGATCAAGATATGGAGTTATAAGAACCAATAAAAGCTGATGCTACTTCTACCTTCATGGATCAAGATGATATGTAGCATAAATATTTGGAGATTTGCAATGAGTTTGAGGCTCTTCAAAGAAATATGTGTCTTGCTAAGCAGGTAGATGAAGTAATATAAGATGGTATTAATAACATGATTCAAGAATAATATCCTTTTGCATCTAATTTTTTTGAATTAGTAGCTAGAAAGCATGATGAAATTCCAAGACGAAATGATTTTCTTCAAGTCGTCACAGATAATCAGGAGCAATCTATTATTGAGGAAAGAATGAGATTATTTGTGCCAAGCAACCAATTTTGGAATGAGTATGATTTTGTCCTAGACTCACATAATCAACCCATGGATAAGGGAATGAATCAATAAGGTATGATGGATAGACATGGAAATCATAAGTATGCTAACATCTCAGAATGTGGGTGTAAGCTCTCACTCCATGAGTAGTGTCTGATTAGACTTCTTTCAACATATGAAAATATAATTTCATGGTGCCATGGTGTCTCAAGAGCTTACCATTTGATCCTAAAGGATAAATATATGTTGAAGTTAGTTATGTGTGATAGATTGTTTATGCTTTATTTTCCCTAAGTGATTATTAGCACAAGCATGTGTGTTTTGTATTATTTTTTTTTGGTTGTTTGTGTGTTGAGTGTTGAGAGGTGTTTCAATTTTTCATCTTATTCAAGGCAATATTGTGTTTCAATTTTAGGGCAAGTGACTATATAACCCAATAGATGGACAAGGCAACTAGTTTAATAAGCTTAGAAAGCAAACATCCTAAGGAGACTGCCAAATATGTTAGCCAAATTTTGGCTACCATTAGAGAGGTTCATAATTTTTTTTTTAATTAAACCTCTACCTTGATTGACCACCTTGAAAATATCATTGTAAGTCATGCTTAAAAAACTTTAAGATAGTTTTGACCTTTCCAAGGCTGACTCTTTCAAGGATCTTTTCATGATGCAAAGTGATTTATTAAAGGATTAATAAGAGAAATATGAACTCTCCACATTTTTAATGTTTTTTTAACTTATTTTGATCATTGATCAAATTAGACAACTTCAAAATAATTAAAAATGGGATTCAAACATGTTAGCCCAATTTTGGCTACCATTAGAGAGGTTCATACAAAAAAAATTTCCCAATCAAACCTCTACCTTCATTGACCACCTTGAAAATCTCATTGTAAATCATGATTAACAAACTTTAAGGTAGTTTTGGCAAAATTAACGTAATGATCCTTCTTAATCTTGTGCTTGTCTAGCCATACCATGATATGTCAAGTTGATTCAAAAGGTGTCAAAGGTCTTGAGTGTCTTGTTGAGTCACTTAACAATTTTCAAGCCATCTCATACCCTCCTTTGGTTTGTACAAGTGCCTTGAAGAATGTTTGCCTCTCTTTTATAATGTTATAACTCATTTCAAGTGCTTTTACATGTATTTTATAACATATAAGAAAGAATAGCATAATAAAATGGTAGGTAGATGGAAATAATATGTGTTGTAATGTTTTCCCACATCTTTATAGGTGTGGAGAACTCCATGGATACTTGGTTTACAATTTCATTAAGGTTTTCAAGCAAAAGATGATGGTTTTCATGGCAAAAGTGTAGGCTTCCAAAGAGTGGTTGCAGGTTTTAAATGTTGAGGATACTATCCAAAAATTTAAATGACTCCCTCCATCTTCCTCAATCCAAAATCCATATTTTGAAGGAAGTTACAAGTTCAAAATAGAGCAAAAATATTTCATTTTCCCTATCGCTTCCTTGGTAGGCTTATGAAGGCCAATTTTAGATGCTCATTCCATACAAAAGAGAGATAATGGTGAATTCAGATATTGGGAAGAGGAGGGGATCCTAATGGAATTAAAATACATGGAAATAGTTCTCAATTTGGTGGCTCCTCCTTTATGAATAATCATTAATAAGGTAAGGTGTTCTAAAACCCTACAAAAACTCGACTAGATCAATTTTACCATTGAAATGGTAGTTTTAATCTCATTTAAGGAATGAGATAAATAATATAAATTATAGGTTACGTGTGAACTCAAATGGGTAGGAAACCTCCATTTTTGGATAGTTTACAGGTTAAAGATCATGGTCTCTTGATGTTTGGGGTTTTCAATAGAGTGGAGGTATGTTAATGAAGATAAAACATCATATTTTAACTCAATATGATAATTTATAGGTCAATTAAATATTTATTCATGCCTACTCCACACCAAAAGCTTCCCAATAGGTTTGTGACTAGCAACTTCTGAAATTGTTCATCACTAAATAGGGTAGCAGGTAGAACCTTAACAACATATAAATATTACATTGTGTAAAAATAATGATAAGTGGTTTAGGTCACATATTTTGTCTCTTTAAAACTAATTTTATCTCTTTAAATCATCATTAAAACTCAAAACGGAAAAAAGAGGTCATGTCATGATTCACCAAAAGACTGTGTAACTTGTAAGTGGGAGATCAACATGGTTTTGGTTATGACCATTAGAAAACCAATGACGTAAATTGGTTCCATATGGATTGAAAGGATATATCAAACCTTTAATAAACCTAAAACATGATTTATCACTTCAATACTATCTTTTCCAAGTAATATACAATGGTCTTAGGCTTAAGATTGTGTATAAGTGTGCTTGCACAAAAGTGAATAAAAAAGGTCCAAACCTTACATTATTAGTGATGTATTAGGGTCATAACCTCATGAAAAGTATTGTGAGGAAATTAATAAGTTTTATTATTTAAAAAATGATCAAATAATACTCCATTGAGAACTCAAAGGGATAAAATGCAGACCTATAAGTCTATAGACCTAGAGGTCTACATTTCCAGAGAAATGTAACAATCCTTGTGTTGAATGATGGAGTTCAAGGGTTAAATTAAATGTGATAAATATGGGAAAAACATGTGGTTATGTGTGTAATTTTTATAAATATTAATTATTTATTTTAATACTCACTCTTGAACTCCAACAAATCCCAAGCTTAAACCTCTACATACAGTCATGACTGCACCTACAAGCCTGCATTTTAGAGATGGAGAAGAATACATTTTTGTGATAAGTAAGAGATAAGTGAAATATGACCAAATATATGTAGGCATACAAATATATCTGAAATCCTACATGAATAAGATAACACTCTTGAATATGGATAAAACTCCTTGAAGAAGGACAAACCTAATTAACAACTATAGACCTAATGGGAGAATTTTAGGTTTGTCTTCAGATGTAAAGCCAATATGAAATATTGTATGGAAATTAGGGTTTATAATCTTATGATAAAGTGAGGGATCATGTTAAATTTTATTATAGTGAATAACATTCCTATACTAGGGTCAAGTGTCAAGGAAAAGGCCTCTAGGGTCAAATTCGTTAATTGGCTTACAAACCCTCTTAGCATTGAATCAAGTTACAAAGCTTTATTTGAATGTTACATTCCATTGAAGATAATTGAAAGATAAGATAAATTTTTTCCTAGGCCTATGTATAACCTTCATAACCAATGAAATGTAATTTTGAGGCTATTAAGGCCTAAAAGACCTTTCTCGATCTTCACACACAATCCGCCTAGCCCGAGAGACATCTTATTCTACTTAGAATTGTACGGAGGAGATGCATGTGATATTAATATCATAGGGAATTTTAGTGTCCTTTTTATACCTATAGTCTATGACATTAGTTTAATGGTTAAGTTAAAGCCCTTACCTTTATGAACCATTTTAAAGATGGTATACACCTTAAACCCTACCTAAACCCCTCACAGTGACCTAATGGAGGATTTTGATCCTCAAATGCCTTGTAATGAAAATTAATAGTCTTTGAATGGATTTTTTAACCTTTTTAGGTCCCATGGGAACCTAATAAATACACTTGGTGATACGTGCGAAGTTAAAACAATACAAAAATGGGTTTCAAATGACAATTGTAGACCTTTGTGTAAGGATTTGACTATATGAAAGCACCAATATTAGTTGATAACACTTGTGGAGCATGGGAGTAATTATAATATTCTTATACAGGTCACACTAGAGGTCTACATGAGGATATAACAAGTGCTAAGTCCTTAATACAAGAAAATATGACTAGTTCTCTCTTACTGGCATGAGAGAAGCCTAACTACAGACCTATGGAGTACTCCTGGAGAGCTTCCATTCAATGTATTTAGTTTTATTATGATGGTAAAATACTTAAAAAACCATCATAAATAATTTTAACCTATTATTTTCTTGATAAATCACTCTAATTACCTCTCGGGCCTAAGCATACACATAGGCTACAATTTTAATGATTTTTTGGTTTACCTATCTACACAAGGTTACAAATCCTAAAATTTCACATGGAGCATGATTAGGAGGTCCTAAAATTTAATCAAACATTTTATTTGAGTTTCAAATGTGTGAGGGATGTGTGGATCCAAATATCAGTTTCCTAGGCTTAGAGACCTAATTGAGGGCTAATTGAGAAAAGAATAGGTGGATCAAACATACTTGCATTGAGAGTTTGGTCATGAAATTTTGTACAGAGTAGGAAGATTCAAATGGGTACTCAAATATATATATATATATATATATATATATATATATATATATATATATATATATATATTTCCAAGAACAATTTTAGAATGTTCTAAATAAGGAAATTTATAGGTTTTAAGGGTTATAGGGAAATGAAGACAAGTGTGGGCTTTAGGTGTGAAATGGAGTGTTAGAGAGTGTTTAAGGCACCCAATGGGTTTGATACAAGTATTTTAAGGAAGATATAGGTATTTCATGGAGAGAGGTTTCATTCATGAAGATAGAATCAAGATTTGAGACATTTGAGCAAAAGAGAGCTAGTGAGGATTGTGAGCTTTTGAGAATAAAAGAAGAAGTTTACAAGAACTGTTGAAGAGTGACATTGAAGATCCTAAAATCATAACCAAAATGATACATTTTAAGACATATAATTGTAACTCTTTCTAAACAAGAATTGACAGTTCAATGAATGGTTGATGAGTCACCTAAGAAGACTAAGAGTTACTCTATGCCACATTAATGAAGAGAAAATCAATTCAAAACATACATATGTTGATAAAGGACTTCATAAATTCCTACTTGTAGATTAATATTTATTGTAACTTGATCCATTTAAGATGACACTTTTCGTAATCTTCTCCAACATTCTCTTTCTCTACTCTCTCATTCTCTTCTATATATTCAACCTTGTTTGGATTTGTAAGGGATCCTTTACCATGAGTGTGGTGAATCCCTACTTTTTTTTAATTAATTTGATCAATATACAACTAATTTGACCTTATTTCATGGCTGCATTTAGTGTAAATAGTTAAATGGTTGATGAAATCAAGTGTAGATTCATGCTCACCTTGGTTTATAGTCTTGTTCTTCTTGCCTCCATATAGTTTAGTTTGCTTTTGTAGGTTGTAGAGAGTGTCATTAGGGGTCACTTATATATTATAAGTGGTAGGAATCTTCCCTCATAACTCAAAAATACCTTACCTCTCAAAAAATCACTAAGCTAATAGGTGCAAGTTTAGAGTAGTGCATGACTTTCAGTCCTATAGGTCATAGTGCATGTGCAATAGGTGTCAGTGATCATTTAGTTTAGTGTATCACCTACTTACTTAGGTTTTTTTATGTTATCCTTCTTCTTTTCCCTTTGTAAGTTAGTAATGTAGTGTAGTGAGCTAATTGACATATCAAGGGGAGCTAGCCCTAAAATCTAGATATTCAATCCACCTATTAGGCCACCCATAACCTATGATTGTCTCCATGTTACCCCAAATTATGAAGGCTTGAAAAATATTCTAAGGGTGCAAATTTGGGATATAAAAAAACCCTAGCTCTAGAAGATGAAATTTGGTACAAAATTGGGAAACTCAACATATGCAAAGGAGGTCATTTAAAATCCTTTATAAAATCTTGGTGAAGCTCATTTTGAGCCTAAAAACATCTTTTAT
Source organism: Torreya grandis (assembly GCA_037957365.1). Classification (NCBI taxonomy): domain Eukaryota; kingdom Viridiplantae; phylum Streptophyta; class Pinopsida; order Cupressales; family Taxaceae; genus Torreya; species Torreya grandis. The sequence goes on from JARHVA010000507.1 coordinate 3,089,526, forward strand.
TTTTCTTGAACCATCTGATACGTTACTCTTTACTTCAAACTGATTTTGATTTTGAGGCATATTAAGAACATCAATTTCTCCCACAACCACATTTGATCCATATTAGAAGTCACTTTTATAAAGTTTTATATGTTTTCCTCTTATTTTCATGCTTTGTTTTGAGTTGTGTATTATATCCCATTTGCACTAAAATAAGGGGAAACTATAGGTAATTTTTATAAAAACTAAAACTCATCTTGATTAAATTTTTATTTCTCCTTGGGTGTGTTTTAAACATTGTTTCTAAGCCAATTGCATGAACTAGTTATTATAAATAGTCAAATCCTAGTCCTTTCCCTCTTCACAAACAAACTTAAAACAAGCCTCCATGAAGATGTGCAAAGTTTTATGTCAACCATGTTCTGCCCAGTTATTTCACAAAATCATTTTCTTCCCCCCGATCTTGTCTACAATAACCTAAATTTTCTTTCCCAAGTTTCTATCCTTTCAGCTACCCTATCAAAGATGAAATTTAAATATATGGGCTATGAACATGTTTCTATTCTGGATCCAAGACAGTATAATTTCAATGATAATAAAATGAATCACATGGATATTGACAAGTTATGAGAGATAATGTATGCTTAAAAGAGAACCACAATGGGATAATGGATTTTGGACAACGAGCATACACATGCCACTGTATTTCCAACATCATTTAAATATGTATATTTAGTGCTTGCATGTACAAAGTAATAAAATTAGAGAAAAATAAGATAATATATGTAAATGATCAATTGGTTGCTAAACTAGATGGACTCTCTATAGGAATCACCTTTGACATTGAGCCTCATGATGAAACTATAGAGATCAATAAAGACATTGCTCTACAATTTTGGTTTGACAACCATGAAAAATGTGAAAAGATGCTGAGTGAAACTTGGTTGACAAAAAAAATTAGAATAATCATAAATCCTGTCAAAACTCTATATAGATTTGATTTCAAAGAAGAATTTTTAGATATGATCACACTTATGAGTAGAGTCATGGGAAATGAAATAATAAATCTTTTACAAAAGTGGATGTGCATGTTCATTAATATCATCTACTCTGGGAAAAAATTCATTGATTGGGCTGTAATAATCAGTAACAACATTCATGAACAATTGATGAAACTATAATCCACATAAGAATTCTATATGACTTTATATTTGGTATATTCCATTGCAACCCACAAAATTTGGCTAGGCTTGAATGAATAAAAGGAACATATTCCCAACTCATTGGTTTATGACATGTTTCCATAGTTGTTTAATGAAAAATGGAAGTGCCACTTCATAAGGGTGAATAATTCATTGAACATGATGCTTGTCAGAGTAATGTATGCTAATAATATAGTAGGGATATCTAATAAATCAACTACATTAATCCAAAAATATGGGAAATACTTTATCTAGTTCCCAAAGTTCACTTATATATGAGTTATTAGAGTTGAGGGTGTTCTTCTTAAGATGACAAGATATCCTAGTGATAAAATGATTCTAATTAAGCTATGAAAATAATTGAATGAGGTACATAAGAGAACTATAAATCAACACATAAGAGGAATAAATTTTCATATGTGTCTTAGCTACTTCATCTATAAATTAGCTAGAGAGATTTAAAAATTGAGAAGTCATTGGTATATTTTTTTATGTAGTCACACATGAGAAGGATTTATTTTGAAAGAAATGGATTCGTGAAGAAAAATATCATGATGGGTCCCAAATATTATCACATTTATGAGATTGAAGACTATTGGGAGGATTGTGAAGATGAATTTGAAGTAGGAAAAAGAGATTGATCAACAATGAGTTTGGAATAAATGAAAGACTTCAGGTTTAAATGGTGTACAAAAAACTTTGAAGATGATGGCACTGATGTTGTTGAATAAGTTTTCAATTATAAAGTACATCTCTAAGTTGTTGAAATTTATGGTTTCCATAGAGCTAAATGGGCCTTAAGAAACCCACATGAGGCAAAATATTCACTCTCAAGAATAATACTCATTAAAAAATCTAGAGGTACATGTGAAACCTGATCTGCAAGATGTGAAAACACTCCATTTCATGATATTTGACTACCACCACTTGAAGTTTTTACACCAACTTCAATAAAAATTGTAAAATAGGATTTCCATTGAACGCTTTCAAAATTATTTAGTGATTATTTTCATCAACACAATGTTTCTTCATCAAATACACCCCATATTTCAATTCCTAAAGAATTTGTTCTCAAAAAAATAATGCAAAAAAAGAGAATGATAAGGGCATGATTATAATTTTTAAAAAATTATTTCATCCATGAGTCCTATTTTATGATTTTTTTAAATAATTAATTCGAGCTTTTATTATGTCCTTGTCCATTGGGTTATGGAGTTGACATATTTAGATTGAAGAATTTTACTTTACCACTCTTCATAACACCTCCAATTACCTATAGGAGTGTAATTGGGGGTGTTGTCAATAAAATATAAAATTTCACAACAATATTTGTTCTTAAAAGTTCACCAAATAAGAGAATTATCTATTTGAACAAGCTTGAAGAGGAAAAAATGCATGTTGTTGACATGATTTTAAAACACCAAGCTTAAGTCAAAACACTATTTGACAAGAAGGTGAAGGGAAGATATTTCTAAGTTAGAGATCTCATAATGTTGTGAGACAAAATAAGGGAACCAAAAGGGATCCATGGTAAGTTTGATTCACTATGGATGGGTCCATTCAAGGTCAAGCACTTTTTTGATGACAAAACATTCTACTTGGTTTATCAAGACAATACACACCTTCCTTTACCCTACAAAAGACAATATTTAAAGCATTATTTCAAGTGAAAGCAAACTGTCCCTTGTATGTAAATAGGTGAATTTAGGATTTTGTTGTGTTTTCTATTTCTATTCTTTTGGTTGTGTTGTACCATTTCTTACAATTTATTATTTGTTTCTTCCTTGTCTTTAT